>OX608083.1:24508682-24824774 GCA_951509765.1 Sphenella marginata
TAAAATCAAAAAAAAATTTAACATAATAATCGACTTAACAAAATCGATTAAAAAAGAAAAAAAAATCTACTAAAAATCGATTTTTACTATTAAAAAAATCGATAAAAAAAATTATATATGTATGTCAGTGAGCGACTAAAAGTGGGTTTTTACTATAAATATACAAATTAAAAAAATGTACTAGAAATCGATTTTTACTTTTAATAAAATCGATAAATAAAATAACAATCGTCTAAAGTAAAGATCGAATATTTATAGTGATACTATTTTACATTGCGATATTACGAAACCCTGCTGTAAAGCACATTCTAAACAAGTTTTCTTCTGCTTCGACCTTGCCACATCATGAGGGCAATGCGACTTAGCTTTAATTTTCACACACAAAACCATATTCGATTTATATTTAGTAATAGCAACCCTTCATTAAATATTCGTTTTGACTGACGTACAACGCCCCAGAGTTGAAGGCAGCTGCTGCGATATGACGAATAAGGTTTTTTAATTAAATTTCCTTAACCATAAACGTAATAAGTTTTAGCAATTGTATAATTTATTTAATTTACTTTTCATCCATACATCCATATACATACATATATGTATATTTATTAATTATTGCAATTTGTTTTTATTTCATACAAAATGTAACTGTATCTAATTCTCACATGCCTGTCATGAACACCGACAAGTTAAGGCGGGTTCTACAAACAACAATTACCGCCTAACGTCTTCAAACGTCTGGGTTTCAGTGAGTTAAATAGAAATACAAATACAAATACAACAATAAGTACTAAAAAAGCATTCAAGCATATAAATACGTACAAATGAATCGCATCTGAAACAAACCATATAGAAAATGTTAATGTAAACTTCTAATGAATTATGAACAAGTTAGTGTTGTACATTTTAAGCATTAGCGTGAGACAAATTTTTTTGTCTGGGAAATTTTGAAGGTATTTTTATGCTGAGCAATGGCGATCTATAAACATTATTGACTTCTTTTTTTTTTTTGCACTGAATCAGTGTCTACCAGGGGCGGCTCCACGGGGAAGTTCGGGCCCTCCTTTCAAAAATCCTGTATACGCCACTGGTGTCAACGAAAGTTAAAACTATGAACTGCGCTGCTCTTAGAATACTTTACGGAATCCGAGAAGGCTGTAAGATTTCTTAAAAAAAAAAAAATTACACACCCTAATGTAAGGAATGTTTTGTTTTTCGATTTGTACATTCTAAATATTCACCATGCATTTTCCAAAAAAATTATGGCTACACACACACACACACAATTACATTTACTTGAGCGCGATTTCGATCATTGGCTGCAACATTTCATTAAATTGCAATTATTTTGCAATACTAGCATTTCATTGTTGTTGCAATTGTTGTTGTAGGTGTAGTGCTCTATAGCACAAAACGTTATTTTATTTAAAAAAAATTTTTATAGCTTTTTTGCTTCTTGTTTTTTGTTGTCGCGAGCCGCATATTCTGTTCGATTACAAACGTGGAGCAAAAACAAAAAGCAAAATAAGCAAAAAAAAAAACTTTTTTTTTGAAAAATAATAAAAAAAAAAATTATTGGAAAAAAAAGTAATCTCGATTTTGTTCGCAAAATCCAACAAACAAAACGCCTTTCACTTTTGTGCGCTGCAGGCAATCAGCGAGCTGCACAAGTAGCTAAGCCAAGTCAGACTACATACTAAACTAAACATGTAAGGAACGTCTGAACTCGGTTGGAGGGAGCCGTTAAATACTGAGTTTTTTTTTGTTTATCTTTTTGGAAATAATGTTTCAACAAAATAAAAGCGATATCAACAAAAATTTTAAATAGGGCACTTGTTTCACCTCCTCTTTAGGAAAATGTTAGGAAAAAGTGGGCGTGGCCGGATTTGGATGTTGCTTATTTTTACTGCGCATACTTTTTTTTCCATTTTGTGTCTTGTAACAAAGTTCCTCATTCTAGTGGAAACGGCTTCAAGTTATTATCAATCGAATTTTGTGAATTTATTCATTCAAATGTGGGCGTTATCACGCCCATTGGAAAAAATTTTGCGAAAATCGTTAAAAAAAATTAACAAGCTAATGAAGATACTAAACGTCATAACGCAAGCGACTTCTGTAAAAGATTTAGCTCATTTTATAAGATTTTCGAAATTTTCGATATCGAAAAAAGGGTTTTCAACCATTTCAAAAATAGGAAGTAGATTACTTGATAGCTTCATTCATTCTAAAACTTTTATATGCGGATATTTGAATCTAACTAAATGTACACGAAACTATAAATCTTTTTGTCTTAGTACAGCTGGGTATAAGAATATGACCGCACTTGGCTGAATACACTGCAAGCCAGGTAAATGTACAACCAATTTGTACCCAACAAACCAAACTAGGTTCTTCGGGTTAAAATGATTTATAAGTACATAATTTCAAACTTTTGATTTACTCTTCTTAAGAACTTAGACTTCCAAAGCCTGAACTCTCACTATCCATTTTCGCCTATCTTACGGAAGGAGGGCGTGAGCTGGCCTAGAAGGTTCCACTGGCCATGCCAAATGGCTTCCGCAAGAGGCGGACATTTACCGTCATCGAGTATCAGAGCATACCGCGTTCCCACCAGCAAAGGACAAGACTGGAAAATATAGTAAAGACCGTGCGAGCTGTTTTCTTTGTGAGAGCACCAATAATCCCATACCACACTTTCGCTTAACTGGGTGGCCGTATTCCGATTATAATGCATTTTCTGCTTTTGGTGTGGGGTCACACAGAAAAAATCGCAAAATCGCAAAATCGCAAAATCGCTTGTGACAGCCACTGACGACGCTGCAGCGGACATCGCTGCCATCACTATCACCACTATGTCGGTGGCTATGTAACGCGCGCCTCCAGCTAAGTAGAAGATACTCGACAATTACGTTTATTATGGCAGCTAACAACTGCCGGTTGTGCTCCAGCTCAAGCGAACTCTGCTTCAGTAGCGTGGTTTGCAATTCATTGGCTGCGCATGCGCGCATACCTATGCGGCCTATTGTGTAACCAAAAGTGAAAAACTGACGACAGACAAAGAAACGAACCAACAAACAAACAATTGGATGGACAGCTTGCGAGTTGAGTTTTTGGCAGTCAGGTAGTTGGGCAAAAAGTCACTGTGCTGCACAGGATGAGGAGGAGTAGAGAGCTAACAACAACAACAGCGTAGAAAAGACGGCGATGGTGGAGCAAAAGAAAAAAGGGGCGTTGACAATTCACGAAAAATCAAGCATTACAGTGGCACGTTTGTTTGTTTCGAGTTATCCTTTATTTTGCATTTTCGATATTTTCCGGGACAATTGGTAGCATTCGACAACAAAAACACTATTTCGAATCACTTGAATCGAATTGCATTGTAGGAGAGTCTGCGCGTTGCAGCTCTTCTTGGTCTTAGTGTATGTCAGACAAATTCCAAAAGTGCTATTTCTTTTTATTATTTGTAGCTTCTTTGGTTTCTACAAGCAACTTATTATATTTTTTTATACCCCGTAGCAAAACTTTTATTCGCTGAAAACATTTCATCGTTAAGCTCAGAAGCGCCTACCAATCCCAGCGCCTAACCTGGCTATGGGATATCAAGTTGTTTGAAGATTTAAACATTTTTTAGAAGTCGCTACTGGGTATATAGAATGTATTTTATCAAACTGCATACACAAGCATTTTTGTAAAGAAAGTGAAAGATGCTAAGCATCTAGCGTTTAGTTGGATGCGCCGACACGCCTGTGGCTGTGGACAGACATGTTGGTATAAACGTCGGTATGCCAGTGACTTGCAACACAGTGAATAATGAAGGCGTCGTAGAAAATAGTTGTTGTAATTATGATTATGATGCTGCTTCTTGTGATATGCGCCTAAATTAACTTTTATTGAAATTGTATACAATATTTTGTTTGTTATTTTTATTTTTTTAAATTTTTTTTCTTCTCTCTTTTATTTTTCTTTTTTTGCTTTTTCTTAATATTTTGCATTTCCTTTTTTATTAAATTTTTAATTTTTTTAAATTTTTTTTTTTTTTTTTTTTTTTTTTCGTGTACTTAGCTGCATTTTTTCGACTCAATTAAATGTTAAAATTTCAATTTTTTGTGTAATCGTCAACAATGTTGTGCAATTCAATCGCACTTACATTTTCAAACAACAACGCCAACAATTGTTTTTTTTTTTAATGTGAATAGAAAGGTAATACATAATTTTGGTATGCCACAGCCAAGCAGCTTGGCCTGGTGCGGTCTTAATACAAAATTCCAATTAAGAAATATTAAAAAAATTAATTAATTACAAATAACTATTTGGTAGTTTGTTCAAAATATTCCGGCAAACAAAATTGTACAACAATTTAGTTATTTTTTTCTTCTTCTTCTTCTTTTTTGTATGCCCAATTTTTGTTTCGTCATGTGCATTGCACGCGCGCATGCGTACTTGTACGTGCGTATATTTGATGACGACACTGCGCTGTAACAAAAAAAAAAAAAAAACCATGAAAAGAAAAAAGTCCCCGCACGACAACATCATTTCCAACAACAATTTTCTGCATTCCATAAAGCGCAGTTAGACCAATAATCGTCGTAGACATTCAAGCTAACACCTGTTTAGGTAACTTTGACGTTCGCTTGGCTATTAAATATGTAACTATGTGTGTATGTATGTATAGATTAGATGGGTGTGTATGTGTACCTACTTAACATGCTCATTGGTACGGTAGCCCAGTTGTTCAAATAAACGGAACGACACCATAAACACATTTTTGGACGCCACTCACTTTGCTGCGCCACAAAACGTCAATGGCCACATTTGTGCAAAGTTGAAATAAAAAAAAAAGTGAAAAACAAATTAAAAAAACGTGAACATAATTTTAAAAATTAAAAAAAGGGGAACATAATTTTAAATTTTTTAAAGAAATAAAATAATAAAAAAAAAAATTTTATTAAAAAAAATTGCAAGATTAAAAAAAAATTTTCTAAAAATTAAAAAAATATTAAAATAAAAAAAATTATGTAATTAAAAAAAAAAATTTTAAATTAAAAGGGGGCTAGGTGTTTAGAATATGCCCGCGGTAGGCATACCGGTCGTAAGAGCCGACTAATATGCACGAAGGTAATGATGTGCAACTAGTTGGTCGATTTACGGATATGATGCCTCTTACCTCTCTTTACCCATCTTCTCTTTCCTTTCGGAAGGAGCGATGACATGACCTCGAAGGTTGCACTGGTCATACCAAATCGCTACCACCACAGTCAGGCAGTACCGCAAGGGAGTACCTGAGCGTACCGGATTAATTTCCGGCCAAGGACTGTCACTTCGACAACACTCCCCAAAACCTTCGGGTAGTGATTTTGTTGCTAAACCTACAGCAACAAGAACTGACAAGCACTCAGGTTCTGAATACGTCTTAGATATCATATTTTCAACATGGTCCAACGAAGAAATCACTTTATATTTTCAAAGCAAAACATCAATGACTTCGGGATGACGTACTCCATTGCTATTACGAAAAACACATCTCTGATAAGCAACTGTATTTCTGATTAAGTTGATCCTAACTTTTTTAAACTATAATCTCTATGCTTTACGAAATTTTCTAAATATTTTTAAAAATAACTTAAAGTAAATTTAGAGATGTGATCCATCGAAAAAATCGATTTGTACAAAAGCTTAGAAATTTTTATTTTTGTTGTTTGGCAGTAACGCAACGGCCAAAATCGTCTAGATTGCGTTGATGATGATGGTTGTCAAGGATTGTTTATTCAGCTGTTGATTCAAAGGTGGTTAACTTCAAAGCAATATACAGCTACCTACATTTGAATATACATATGCATATATTTACTAGCACTTTTGATTATAATAAATCCGTAAATATTTAAATTTTTTATTTTTTTTTACATTACTACTAGATCCGGTTAAACAAGTTCAATACAAATTCCTTAGAAAATGTTAATCAAAATAATAAATAAATTGTTCAACACAAATCCTATTTATCTTACAAGTGCTTAGTGGATGGTAAGAATAGAGTATCTAATGAACTGATTGTTTTGTATAGTATATGTATGTCTATTGTATACATATCTTTGTGTGTGTGTTAGTTACTCAATTAGGCGAAAACGACTTCACAAATTTGGCAGCCATTTTACATATAAATATTTTATACCCAGCTGGGAGTATACTTAAAAAGAGAAATCGATTAAGCTATGCTTATTTTTATTACTAGCCAAATGCCGGAGAAGGACGAACCACGCCCACTATAAAAAAAGGCATCTCTAGAAAAGGACATTTTTTTCCAATCCCTTTTTGTTTTTCCACAAATTTTAACTCTAGACTAAAAAATCGATTATTGAGTAAACGATTATTTAATATTTGTAAAAATCGATTTATATCTGAACAAAAATCTATTATTTATTGAACGAAAAATCGATTATTGAGTAAACGATTATTTAATATTTTCATAAATTGATTTATATCTAAAGAAAACTCGATTATTTAGTCATCGTTTTTTACGACGCCATGTTACATCTCTATGAGCAATATTCGAATGTCTTACCCCTATGAAGGAGTCTCGGCAATTCAGTTTCTTATGGCAAAAAAGCAAATGCTCTCAAAAGTAGTATCATTTCTTCACCTACATATGTATGTAAATCCTAGGCTGGCAGTATTAACAGTGTAATTAGATCGCTATCGAGTTCTGCGCCACTTACAAGCTATTGCGTGTTCAATTTGGATTAAGATATAAAATTCACATGCAATTGGCAAACACTAATAACCATCCATGTATAAGTATAAGTATGTTACAAAATTTATCAGGAAATGCATTTACAAATATTACACCAAAAAAATATACATAAATAAATTGCATGCAGGAAAAAATTTTCAAAACAAAATGTGGCACACAAATTGTTTTTTTTTTTTTTTTTTTTTTTTAGTTTTTTTATTATTTTTTTAGTTTTTTTTTTTAATTTTTATTTTTTGATTTTATTTTTTTTTTTTTTAATTTTTTTTATTTTATTTTTTTTTTTTTTTGTTTTGTTTTTTGTTGTTATTTTATTGGGTTTGTTATTATTAGCCACTTCAACTGTTGTATGAATGCCCACATTTGAAAACGTTGTTACATTTGTCCAAATGCAAAAGCGAAGAAATTTTAATTAAATAAACTAGCGATAAAAATATGCAAAAGAAACAACAACAAACATTTTCTACAATCAAATAGCCGGCATTTTTATATATTTCACACGACTTTGTGTACGCACATCATCACGATTTAACCAAAAAGATTACATAAGTTCCGCACTTCCAATGCGCAAAATAATTAAATTTTTTAACTTTTTCTTTTTTTTTTTGTATGTCTGTTTGTATGTATGTGCAATAGTCTAGCTTTTGAGCATTTCGTTTGCCAAGTGGTCTCTAATGCGTGCGCGTAGGTAAACCCAAATATGTGCATGGCGATGTACAAATACAAATATAGAGGTTAGGGTGTTCCATTTAGATGCGTTATTTTTTAGTGTTTCGGCTACCTCAATATCAAATACTTTAAGCTAAATTGGGCCTCTTTATTCCTCATTTTAATGTTTGATAAAATTGCTTTGCTTGCCTCAGAAAAATTGAGTTGCAAAAAAAAAATAAGCATGTAAAAAATTGCTCGATTTTCAACCCAAATTTTATATTAAAAAATTTTTTTTTTTATTTTGGTTTTTTATTCATAAGTCGCTAAGTGCTGACGAAAAAAAAATTGACTTGAGTAAATATTAGACCTCACTATTGACTGGACTGCACTTAGCTAAAAGTTAAGCCGATATTTAATTTTTATTCGTTAGCCGCTTAGACTTATGAAAAAAAAACAACAAATTTTTAATTTTTTTTTTTTTCAAAATTTTGAATTTGTTTTCTAAATTAAATGTAAACTAGTCGCTTGCAAGATAGCAATCAAAATTATGAGCGCTTATAATAATTTGCAAATCATAAAATTTTTTAGTTGCGCACTCTACTAATTCCACTTTATTTAAGCCCATCCTTTCGCTTTTGATTTGATTTGATGCGCCAAAAGTAAGCACTAACAACAATAACATTTATAAACTTGTGCAAATGTTTATAGACAAATTTTCAATTACTTGCACAGTAGTCAAAATGTACAAAGTCAAGTGAAGTGAGGAAACGACGTTTTGAGGGCTTTTTTTTTTTGTTTGCTTTTCTTACTTTTTTTGGTTTGCTTTTCGTACTTTTTTTTCGTTCGTTTAAGTGTTTCCCATTCGCTCCACTGTCGTTACTGACATCTGCGACTGTCGATTTTACATCCGTATACAATGAAGTAAAAAAAAAAAAATGCAAAACGTAAAAAGTGAAATCATGAATATTAATTTGAAATGCATAAATAGTTATATATTTATGTAGATTTGGATATACAACAACAACAAAACTAAGTGGTAATAAGTGCACGCCACTTCACATAAAGCATACCAATCCAAACACTACGTAAGCGCAATTCATTCACACAAAACTTCCTCAACTTCCAAAAGTGGAATACAACAACAACAAACAGAGTTTTTATTTTTTTATTTTTAGACATTTGTGCCAAAAAAAAAAAATTTATATATTTGTGGGCTTTGGAGTGCACGAATGCTATTTGGCTATGAATGAAATTCCTGCTGAGGTCGTACTCGCTTCTTCGCTTATTCTTCTCATGGTGCGTCGATGGTCAACGGGCTCGCAAAAAGTTCTATCATTCAGTAGTACCGCTAATCGATGCCAAATTCATGAAAATTTCGCACAGTTCATTCTAAATCACTCGCAGAAGCCAACTAAAAAGCTGATCTCATACAATATCGTTTTTTTTTCGTAAGCGCTTAGTGACTTACGAATAAAATAAGAAAACAAATTTTTTTCCTTTCTTTTCAAATTCACTTTATTCTAAGCATCAAGTAAATTTGGATAAATTAGACGAAAAAAAAAACATTTTATGTACGCTATGTAGCTTTGAGTCGGTGATATCCAAACTTTCCACAGTAGGTATCTGTCTGTGGCATTCTTCAATCAGAAGCTGTCACGGTAAATTCCATTACGTATTTCAGGTTAGCGATCTTGTCGTTGTTTTTCGAGAAGTTCAAGCCATTCAAGTCTCATTTAGTATCTAATAAATAAAATGTTTATTTGAATCACTTTTGTTTATTAATGTAGCTCACTTCCAAGTTTGGCTGAAGTCATCTGCGTTTACAACAAAATGCGCATTGAAATGAAATTTTCACATCTATACATTTATATACATACATATTATGTGTACTTTGTATATGACAATATTAATGTAATAATGTCAAGTTTGAATGTAAGCCAAATTCTGTCTCGTGTCAAGTAAGCGGCTTGCGACTTATGCGGTCAATAAACTGAAAGCAAGTTTTTGTTGCTAAGCGAGCAATTTTCGTATATAAACACAGCCTAATAAATGCATATACATACATTGTATGTATATTAGGGTGTGCTTTATATTGACGAATAACTTTCTTTCTGTATGCGAAACATTGGACTGAGCCAAAAGAGTGCTCCTGAGGGCGAAAAACCAAAAAGTTAGGAAAAAAAAAATAATAATTTTTTTTCAGCATTTCTGATTTTTTTTTTTAATATTTCTACTTGTTTAGTAGCATCGTTGTAAAACAGCACAAGAATTATTGAACATAAACAAACAACATTATATGACTACATTTGACTGTTATTCATTTTTTAATGATCGTAAAAATTTAATTTTTCTTAATTTTTGCATTGTTTTAGTTTTATAAATTTTTTGTATTCTTTCCTTTTTTTATATTTCATACATATGTAAATACTTTGTATTATTTTTTATTCCTTTTATTTTTATTTAAAAATTATTGTTTTTAAATCTTTCAAGTAACTGGGGGACTGGACACTTTTTTAAGTTTTCGTAAAATTTAGTTTGACTAAGATACTCATTAATTGGTTAAGAAATTGCGGCTATTTGTATATGTATATACATATGTAATTTTATACAGCCCTACACAGAAATAATTTTTTTTTAAATGCGAATGACATACATATTCGTTTGATATCCATATTGAAATATTTCGTTTCATTTATAAAGAATTTAGAGAGGTGGCAACCCCGTAAAAATAACCTATATGGCAACATGTGAGAAAAAATTCCTAGATGCGGCACACTATCTACATACCAAATTTTATTTAAATCGTCATATTTCGCTTTATTTAAAAAACTTCAGATAGGTGGCAACCCCGTAAAAATAAAATAAGTAAAAATTCTACAATTTGGTCCCCTATCTACGTACCGAATTTCATCCAAATCGGTTGAGCTGTTTTCGAGATATTCTGAATAGCTCGTCTAAAGTTATAAGATAACCTCAGGTGTCAACACTAAGTGGCAACTCCCCTTAGGCATGCCTTTTTTAATACTGTGGAAAATACCTTTCATTTGATAGCCAAATTGTCATACTTCGGTTCTTTTAAAAAAAATGAGATAGGGGGCAACGCCGTAAAGGCGACCTAAGTGGCAACACCTAAGTACAAATTCTTAGTATGTGGTACACTATTAACATACCAGATTTCATCCAAATCGGTTCAGCCGTTGTCGAGATACTCTGGATATACAAATATACAAATACCTATACAAGAATATCTCGTTTAAAATTATGAGATAAAAAAAGTTTTGATGACAAAATTGTAAATTTTTTTTTTTTTTTAATTCTCCATAATTAAAACCTTTATTACTATTTTTTTTCTTCTGTTTTTAAATTTTTTTTTATTGATAAATGTTTTCAAAATTTTTGCTTTTATTTTTATTTATTTCAATAATTTTTTTTATTTAATATTAAAATTTTTTGAATGGCTCTTTAGCATTGCTGTAACAAAAATAGGCATACCAATGCGTAAAAGAAAGAATTACACAGTTTTTTTTCAGTATTTTGAATTTTTTTTATCTTAAAAAAAAACATTTATTTACAAAATTGTAGTTTGTTTTATTTTTTTTATATTTAATTTTTGCGTGCGTCTGTAAACAATACTTTATTTGCCCACGAATGTATTGAATGTCAAAAAGAGCATTGAAAAATCAGCATCAAAAATCGAAGTGCCCTTTAAGCGATACGCAATCAATGCGCATTGACTTGTTAATTAGCGCTATAAAATTAATATACATATATATTTAAAATATAAAAATACGCTCAAACAATAATCTCTTTGCTAAAAAAAAAAATAAAAATTCAAACAAATTTTGCTGTTACAATAAACAACTCAGGTAATTGTTGTCACTGTCAGCCATATTTGGTCACGTTTGCCGTTCACTTTCTGCTTTTTAGAAATATTTTATCTTTTTTTGAAGAAAACTTTCTTACCTTAGAAACACCTAAGAAATATGTCAGATGTATTTAAAAATACCTACGCTAACATAGCTACCACGCTACCCAAAGCTATTTAAAGCATTAATTTTGTTGCTTACCCGACCAAAAATATTTGGGTGTTGGCATATCGCCTATTATATGCTATATAGTAGATAGTATAGTACGTCACTACAGCAACCAGCTGCGACCAGAGCACAATACTCATCTCGCTTGTCATACCACACAACCCATCCTTAGTCGCCCTTGTGGCCCCAGTCGTTTTGGCTCTGCCTTAACAAATGCCGACGAGTCACTCAGCGCACGAGACACATTAACAAATATTTGTATGTACATTCATAAATAAAGAAATATGTATATTCAATTGTATAAAAAATAATATTAGTTTTGCATATTTCTGTGGAAATTTTTCTTTTAAAATAACGTGATTTGATGTATGCTAATTTAAGGAAAGTTACCCAGTAGGAAAGATGTTATTAATTGCTTTTTTAATATTTATATGTGATGCTCTAAAGTCATGTTTTTAAGTAGAAATATTTAATCAAAACTAGGTACTTATGTATATATTTTTAGTTTTGATGTGTTGCTCACGATACACATTACTACATAACTCGTTAAACGTAACTATATAACTCGTTACACGTAACTATATAACTCGTTACACGTAACTATATAACTCGTTACACGTAACTATATAACTCGTTACACGTAACTATATAACTCGTTACACGTAACTATATAACTCGTTACACGTAACTATATAACTCGTTACACATAACCATATATTAGAATTTATTTGAGTAATATTAGATATCATGGGAAAAATATTGTTACGTGTATAAGAATAGGGAAGAGACAGAAACAGAAAAATGTTAAATAAGAGGAAGAAAGAGGAAAGCAAAAAGGAAATGGAAAGATAATAGAATGAAAATAGAAGAAGCTGCATAGTTATGGAGGATAATCCTACGGATGGGGTTCGTAACAGTGTCATGGTGATAGGACAGTGACAGTGGGTTTTAGTGACACAGGTGCTCCACAAATTAATCGGTTGTTTTAATCGTAATTTTAAAAAATACTTAAATCAATGCTTACTCACAACCTGCAGGGTACTTGTTCGTACTTAATGTGCAAATTAGTTTTTAAGTTGAAAAACAAAACAAATAACAAAGTACGAAATTCCGAGCAGCCTTAGTCATGAGCCGGTACTGAACGAGATCAACAACGGTAGCGCACATGTTTTATACTCAATTCAATTTACTATAAAAATTCTGTATGTCTGTAAAGATGTGCATATTTTGAATATATGTAAACAACAAATCAGAGAAAAATCAATGTCGGCGAAAATTTTTATTTTTAGATAAACACGTAAAAGTTTTTTGAAAATTAAGGCGCGCTTGGATTGTTAGTACGATTTGCCATAAATGAGATGTGTACTAGGTATATATGGATGTAAATATGTATGTGTGTATTTATATGGATACACCCATTTTTTCAACAAATAAATATACATATCTATGTATGTATATAAAATTGTGCTTAATTTTCTAAATTCGAATATACGTGATTTTAATTTTAACTTAACGCTTTAATGAGAGCATTCAATAATGAAATAAATTGTTTCTATTTTTTTATTCGTTTTTTTTTTTTTGTATTAATTTTCCACTTATTTGTATTTAAGGATGTCCATGTGTAGGTACAACAAAGCTATTCTTTTTTTGCAATAAATGCAGTTAGCTAGAAACACAAAGCGATCCCAATTCATACTCCAATTGAGTTATTCTTCCGGGCTCGCTGTTTGTTAAATTTTTGTGTATTTAGCATTTTTTCAAACTTTCATGGTTTGCATGCTCTACCATCATTTATCATTCTAATAATAATATTCTCATACATATGTATTTCCATTAGCAATATCCGCTAAATATTTGCTGGTGAATGGAAGTGGTTTGTGTTTTTTTGTGAAAAGCAAAGTCATTGGCTATTGTTGTGTTTAATAACAATTAAGTTTTATTAATGAATTTGGTATTGTGTTGATAGCATTTTTTTTAAGTTTTAAATATTTTTTTATAATTTTTTTTACATTCTTTTTTAATTTTTTCAGATTTTTTTTAAATAAAATTTTTTTCAATACTTTTTTTTTTGTTTTTTTTTATTTTATTTGTTGTTATTTAGACTTAGTTGTGCCGTTTGTTTGTTAATAATAGGTTTACTCACCCATAGACCGCACTAAATTACATACTCCCTGGCTATTTATATGTATGTATATCTATCCTTGTGGAGCCAGAACTCAATTCAACATTCCAATAAATTAGTACCCACTGTTAAAACAACAAACAAAGTATAAATTACAAAAAAAATATTAACTGAAAAATACACACGAAATGCTACTTTTTACCTCCCATCAATGACAATTGCTTCCAATATCTACAAAGTGAAAAATAATCATTGTGAACTGCACGTAAAACTCATTTAAAAAGCTTAATTACATGTTTTCGTACATTTTATATGAAATCGCTTATTAATTATTATTTGTGTTATGAAAGATATTTCAATTAGATTCAAACAACAAGCCAAAAAAAAAAAATACCGCACGCTACACTCACCACCCAACGAGGCAGATCGGTAAATAAATGAAACGTCCAAGGTAATGAGTAGGCAATTGCCACACACGTTAGGCGAGACCGTTAGTCAGATAAATCGAAAATTTTATTTAAAGAAGTCATGCAAATCAATAAAAATATAGTCATAGATATCTACCTATGTGGTTTTAGTTGAAAAATTGTTCATCACTGTGTAATACATTTTTAAACTAAAATTAAATATTCAACAGCCTCCTATGTGAGAGATATATGTAGACTTTTTCATATTTCTGTGTTTGAGCAACCAGTTCTGGTCGATAACAAGGCAAACTATTATCAAATAAAGTATCGGCCTTGACAGACACATCAATTTGAAGTTATAAAACTCAACAAGGTCGTATATTTGGATACACCGAAAGTAATATCAGAAGAAATTCAAAATTATCACGTTTGCCAATGGGTGCTATTTTGGACTAAGCAGTAAACCTCCTCTCTCGCCGAACAGGCATAAAGCTCTATAACTCTCGTATCCTTGTTAAATATGGCACTGGCGAGTATTCGATCATAAAGCTTTATGAAAGTTGTATGGTACCGCTTTCTTTTCCCTTCCCCTTATCCTTATCCTTATCCTTATCCATATTCTTATCCCTAACCTTATCCTAATCTTTATCTTTATCCTTATCCTCATCTTTATCCCTATCCATATTCTTATCCCTAACCTTATCCTTATCCTCATCTTTATCCTTATCCTTATCCATATCCGTATCCATATCCGTATCCTTATCCTCATCTTTATCCTTATCCTTATCCGTATCCATATCCATATCCTTATCTTTATCTTTATCCTTATCCTCATCGTTATCTTAATCCTTATCAATATCCTTATCCTTATCTTTATCCCTATCCATATCCTTATCCTTATCGTTATCTTTATCCTTATCAAAATCCTTATCCTTATCCTTATCTTTATCTTTATCCCTATCCATATCCATAACCTTATCCTCATCTTTATCTTTATCTTTATCCGTATCCATATCCATATCCTTATCTTTATCTTTATCCTTATCCTCATCGTTATCTTAATCCTTATCAATATCCTTATCCTTATCTTTATCCCTATCCATATCCTTATCCTTATCCTTATCCACATCTTTATCCTTATCCTTATCCTTATCCTCATCGTTATTTTTATCCTTATAAATATCCTTATCCTTATCCTTATTTTTATCCTTATCCTTATCCCTAACCTTATCCTGATCCTCATCCTTATCAGCCACAAACTAGAGTAGCAACTCAATCTTAATTTCCTCGGAGCCTATCGTGCCAATACAACGAATAATTTAATTTGTATGTACATATGTTTCTTTTCTTCTAGGTCGCCATGAGTTTTAAAATAACAAACACAGATGTGCAAATATTTGTGCGTTGTTTCGTTCTAACCTTAAAATTTTATATTCGCGTATATACAAAAAAAGCATCTCGCTTTATTTGTTTTCCTTTTTTTTTAACTATTTTTGGATTGTCTTTCTATTTATTTAATGCGTTGTTTATTCCTAGTAATTTAAATTTTTGTTTGCTTATTTTTTGTTTTCTTTATGCTTTGCTAGTCTTCGCTTATGCTTTTCATCAACAATTTTTTTATTTAAAATTTTTTTTCTTTTTGTTGCCAACTCAAACGCTAAAATTTGTGATCAATTTGAACTTGAATTTAATACGCAAGTCATGAATAAAACGGATACACGTGCGTCTATTCAAATATGTTTTAGCTCGTTTGTTTGTTGTTGTGGTTAAGAACACACGCAAAAGAAAAAAAACGAAACAAATTTAATGACACTTCATTTTCTGTTTATCAATTCGCCATTTATTAAACTCGACAACAAAATAACGAAAACTTATAAATAAAAACGAAATAAAATTTGAAATTATAAAAGAAAAATTTTTTTTTTTTCGTCTCGCCATTCGCCATTCTTAATTGTATCAAATTCTATTGTGATTGCTGTTTTATTCTTTTGCTGCTCAAAACATGCTCAGTTTGTTCGTTTTTTTCTTGATTTGAGCGTTTGAAACGTGCTAATTTGTTGTTTCTGTTATTGCGCGTTTTCAGTTGCGTTTCGGTTCGTTGGAGAAGCCATTTGTTCATTTGTTGTTGATTTTTTTTTAGAGTGAATGGCTTTGAAATTTCCCAAAATTATTTGCATTAATTTACTGAACAAAGTTTGTTATCGTGCTTCTTTTTTTTTTTCTACAACAAATTATTCTGTTTGAAATAATTTAGAATATACAACAATATTTTTTTGATGCGTAATTTTTTGGCAGAACTATGAAAAATCAGGGTAAAAGAACTTGTATACCTATGTATATAGGAACGCCTTAGTAAAAGTCTAATTAGGCATTTTTGTTCGGAGGGTTTCCAATTCGAAACTCCAAACCTCTGATTGCCACCTTCACATATCAATATATCATCATCTTTCATTAAATTAAACGTCACTGATTGAAGAGCGCGTTGCACGTGTAACCTTGAACATTCGAATTCGTAGATTACACTTTTTTAAAGCAACAAAGCAGTGTAACGTAAAAATGTTTAATGCCATCAGTTACAATAACAAAACTCAAACGAAGTGTTCGACTCATTATAGTTAAGAAAGGAAAAAAAAAACATTAACATATCATTAAAAGAAGAAGAAGAAATAATTACTTCAAAAATATATCATTAGTCTCAGACGATATGCAAATTGCAGTTCGTCTCAGCTGTTTGTTCACTTTGCCCTAAGGGTGATTGATCGGGGTTTAAGTTTGAAATAACTTGTTTTAAAATTATGTGGAAATAGGTAAATGTGGCCGAAGAAACTAACGCAAAGTGATATAAAAATTAAAAAAATTATAATAAATAATAATAAAAGTTGACTGCACACTTGCTAACAGCGCAATAACGCAATGTCGTGCAGCGTTACACAGCACTAAGCTGCTTGTCGAAGTAAATCGAAATAATTTTAGTGTTTTGGGTAGTAGTATGTGTATATTTATATCTAAATATATGTTTGTATGTATGTATTTTTTTTTTTTTTTTATATTTCTTTTCTATATTTTAACCCAGTTTCAGATATCTCACAACTATTTATTGCAAACTAAAGACCTTCAATTTCGTTTTCCAGCTAATTAACTAATTGTAGAATTTGTGATTTTCTGTGCAAAACAGTGCAGTTCATATACATAGCACACATGATAACAATTATACTTATTAAACAACTTTAGCAAGTATGGAGAGAACATTTTGAAAATCATGCCCAAACGTTGGAAGTTATAAATATGAAACACATACCTACGTCATACATATCCTAAATAGACATGAATGCGGAACTCATTAAGAATGTTACCCAATACGAAATACTCCCATACATACCTACTTAAGTATCGTACTAACAATTTACTTAACATTTCAACAAAAATATGTATCACTCGCAAAAACTAATTAACGTAAATTTTACAATATTCTCAAGCAAAGTTAATTAGTTTATTACAAATAAAAAATATTTACAATATTCGAACTATAATTACACAAAAATCAAACGCTAGTAAGTTAGCCTAAGTGAGGGTCTAAGCGAGCATTATATACTCCTGTTAGAGGAATTTTTATTTGACAACAAAGTTGAAATTATTTCTAACGTAAAAAAAAAAATAATTTTTTATAAAAGTGGGCGTGGTTCTCACCAAATTTTTCTCCGCTATCCTCCTTGTGTTAATTATAATATGTAGGCCGCATTAGATTATGCTATCTTAAACGCTTTGTGATGTGTGTTTATTGGATTGGACATTTGTAAAATTCAATTCCACGCCCCTTTTGAAACAAAATTAAAATAAAATAATGCAAAAACAAAATTTTAATTTACACCTTCGCACCACATTTTTTTATTAGGTCCAAAAAAAAATGTTACACCACTGAAAATAAATATTAGACAGAAAAAGTGGTGGAATTTTTATAGTATTTTTTTTCGACACTCGAAATTTCTTAAAATTTTTTGTTTTATGAATTTCCAGGTTAATGTGTACTATATTAGAGCGTAACACAGTGTATGCAGAAAAAATTTTTTCTAGTACAAACCAAACATTATTAGGCTCAAAGAAAAAACATTCTCTCTAACACCCTGTAAAATATATTTTTTTTAATTTTTGCCCTTTTTCGATTTTCAAGCAACATATTTTTTTACAATAATAGATGTTAATAAGTGTAAGATAATGATGCACAAAAGATATCTAAGGATGTTTAATTCAACAGTTTTTTTATTTTACTACAGGGTGTTGGTTTTGAAAAACTTGAATAAAAGCTAAAGTTAACAAAATAGTTTTGTGGCGTGTATAAACGAAATTTGGCATGTGTTAACACCTTTACAAAAATGCTTCATTCATAGAAATCAAACGACAAATAGAAAAGTTATGCGGAAAACATTACTACAGGGTGGTGGTGCAAAAAAAAAAATTAAATTTTTGAAATCCCGAGCAATTAAAATTGTCAACCATAGAACATTTTCAACTGCCTACATTTCCATAAAACGTTTATATAACTAAATATTTTGAATATTAACCTATAAAAATCACTCAAATATTTTCATTTTAAACTAAAATTTTAATGTTATTTAATTATTTTTTTCATTTCAGGTAAACATACTTTTGAAGTTAATTCATATGCACATATGTACATACATGAATACAAGAATGTTGCATTACTTTTAATATCGTGAGTGAATATTCAATTAATTATTTGTTAAGAACTTTTTTAAAACACACAGAAGGACCCTAATGTTTAAGATTTTAGCAAAATCCTAAAAAAAAAATTTTAAATTAAAGTTTCACGACTTAAATACACTACCCATCAGGAGATATCTATTATTTCTGACTTAAACTTTTGGGGATTTTCTCAATATTCAATTTTCCAAACTATTGGCGCTTAGCATCGACGTTGACGTAATTTATCTGCTCGCGGCAATAAACAATAAAAGTCACAAGAAAAAAAAATTCATTGGACTATCAAACATCTATTATGTGGGCTCATACGCAACTTACCAAAAAACGTTTAGCAACCCATTGCCCTTTACTCGAGTCACCTACTGCCATGCCTTACACACCCAGACACTCATTCCTACAGCCATTCAACTGTTAGCTAGAACGCAATGCGCCTAAATCGATAGTTCGTTTTGTTTGGAAGCTTAAAAACGTGACAGCGTTGGCACATTGAAATAATTCAATTACTAAATGCCAATGTGGACATACCTACTAGCAAATAGACATGACTACCAATATTTGTGTGTGTTCACGCCAGCGTATATACAAGGGCTTTAACTACTATTTACTATAAATAGCTCGTCTTCTGGTGCATTAAACGATTTATATTTAGCCCGTTTTCTTGCTATTTTCATTTCTGTACGCTTTCTTCCATTTTAAATCTTTTCTATAGTCTGCCTGTTCATTTGAAAATTGAGTTGTGCTGAAATTTGGTTGTCAGGGGTGGAACGGCCGAAGAACAAAATAGTAGTAGAAATTATAATTTCGTAGTAGATTTCTGAAGATATTTTTGTAAGAAAAACTACCATAAATTTAATTAAATGTTTTTTTTTTAATTTATCTAGCTTTAACATTACAGCCAAAAAAAAATCCAATGTAATTCTAGTAAACAAAAATTCGAATAGTCTTTAAATAAAGTTACTTAAATACCAAAATTGAAACTTTACGGAGTGCATTCCAACTCGGTTTGATTCCGTTTCTAAGAACCCATAAACGTCTTGTTATCGAAAGCTTTCCAAAGTGTAGTAAATCTACTACTTTTTTTACTAAAGTTCTAACACAGACTTAAGTGCATAGAATATACATACATATACAAACATATGTATAAATACTTATTTAGCTCTTTGCCCATTTGCCCGTTGATCTGTACGTCGCTTGTCGGCCTTCTCTTAATTTTGTTATTCCTAGAATGTTTACAGTTTTTGAGCCAAAAATACATCGTATTGATTAATTTGATTAGAATGTGGTAGACTATAGAAGCTGGCACATCTGACTTATGTAGACTAATTGGGTTTGTTGTCAACTTTTTACAATTTCATTTACGTTTTTTGTTTTTTCTGGTTACTACTTTTTTGAACAATCCAAACGTTTACATACGAGTATGTGCCTATCTTGAAATAAATACAAAATAATGCCAACAAATTTTGAAAAAAGTATGATCTCATTTTTGATAAAAAAAAATTAATTTTCTGCACATCATTAGTTCCTCAATAAATGCGATCAATTTAGGTTTGATTGGTTGTCCATATTTGTACTTAGCTAGCAGAAGTTAATTATCTTGAAATTAGTGCCACTTAGATCTTGTATTGTTCTTTGCTTTTTCCATGCTTTTTTTTTTTTTTGACTGCATACAATCCAATATATGAGAGCAGTTTTAAAAGTGCATGTGGGAAAACAAAATTTTATTCTTAGGCAATAAATATTTTAGCTCAATAAATGCAGTTCAGTGTTAATATAATAATTATATAAAATTAATTAAAAAAAAAAAATAAAATAAAATAAAACAAAATAAAATAAAATAAAATAAAATAAAATAAAATAAAATAAAATAAAACAAAATAAAATAAAATAAAATCAAATAAAATAAAATAAAATAAAACAAAATAAAATAAAATAAAATAAAATCTAATTAAAACAAAAAAATAAAATTAAATTAAATAAAGTCAAATAAATCAAAGTTAAATAAAATAAAATAAAATAAAATAAAACAAAATAAAATAAAATAAAATAAAATAAAATAGAATAGAATAAAATAAAATAAAATAAAATAAAATAAAATCAAATAAAATAAAACAAAATAAAATAAAATAAAATAAAATCTAATTAAAACAAAAAAATTAAATAAAATCAAATAAAGTCAAATAAAATAAAGTAAAATAAAATAAAATTAAATTAAATTAAATTAAATTTAATTAAAACAAAAAAATAAAAAAGTCAAATAAAATGAAATAAAATACACTAACTAAGGTAAGATAAAAGAAAATAAAATAAAATAAAATAAAACAAAATAAAGTAAAATAAAATTAAATTAAATTAAATTAAATTTAATTAAAACAAAAAAATTAAATTAAATAAATAAAGTAAAATAAAATAAAGTCAAATAAAATAAAATAAAATCAAATAAAGTCAAATAAAATAAAATAAAATTAAATCAAATAAAATAAAATAAAGTCAAATAAAATAAAATAAAGTCAAATAAAATAAAATAAAATAAAATAAAATAAAGTCAAATAAAATCAAATAAAATTAAATAAAATCAAATAAAATAAAATAAAGTCAAATAAAATAAAATTAAATTAAATCAAATAAAATAAAATAAAGTCAAATAAAATAAAATAAAGTCAAATAAAATAAAGTCAAATAAAATAAAATCAAATAAAATAAAATAAAGTCAAATAAAATAAAGTCAAATAAAATAAAATAAAATGAAATAAAATCAAATAAAATAAAATAAAGTCAAATAAAATAAAATGAAATAAAATCAAATAAAATAAAATAAAGTCAAATAAAATAAAATAAAGTCAAATAAAATAAAATAAAATGAAATAAAATAAAATAAAATGAAGTTAATTGAAATAAAATAAAATGAAATAAAATAAAGTAGATTAAAAAAAGAAATAAAAAAGAAACGCATTTGAACATCTCGTTCGCTTTGGCATTCAATTTCTCATCCAATTATCAATTATATTTCAAACAAAAATATATTAAT
Source organism: Sphenella marginata (assembly GCA_951509765.1). Taxonomy (NCBI): domain Eukaryota; kingdom Metazoa; phylum Arthropoda; class Insecta; order Diptera; family Tephritidae; genus Sphenella; species Sphenella marginata. The sequence goes on from OX608083.1 coordinate 24,530,380, forward strand.
TTTAAAGTCGTCCATTATTCTTATCGTAAATAAAGCATCCCCCAATTTAAAAGCCATCATAATTGAATGAATATCAAAAAGACATACCAATACATATGTTTTTTACAACAACAAAACATGTATACAAAGCATAATAATCAAATAAAAAATTAATCACATTAATCAACTTTGCTCCCCAAGCTGTCAACCTTGGTTTCGCAGCAGTACACAAATAAAATATACATATTTACATATGTAAAAGCTCACACATCTATACATACATTCACATACATATACAATGCAGCTCAGTAAACATACATATGCATTTGTACGTGCAACAATTAAATGTATGTTTGTATATAAATTGATAAGCTTATGCATGTTTGACCTTTAACAAATGCAAACCTCGAGTTTGGTGCTTCGCAAAACCCAACCCCAATCATGTTTAAGCTTTTGTTCTGTTTTGTTTTTTTTTGTTTTTTCTATTTTCTTGGTTTTCTTTTTGTTTTTATTTTTCTTCAATGCTTAAGCTTTGTTTACTAAACACCCACTAACAAGCTAAAAGGAACTGCCAAGTGTTGCGAGTACTTGTCAAATCTACATTCGTTTATGTGTGTGCGTGTGTGTGTGTGTGTGTGTGTGTGTGTAGGTCTAAGTCAGCTCATTTACTTACTCACATTTGTTATGAAAATAAACGTGATATCCCTGAAAGAGTATGAATGCGAACATTAATAACAATCTAAACAATAACAAAACATTACTATTATAACAACAACTAACCTTGGCCTAAACGTCAAATCGCGTAAAAATCTTTATTTTTAAATGAGAAAAACAAAAACAACAAGCATTCATGTAGATGCCACAGCCGGACAGGCTAGTAAGCATGTAGACAACTGGAAAATGGACAGAACTGGATGGATTTTGCAAATGTTGCTTAGAATATAATACAGTAAAACCTCTACTAGTCTTACTGTAGCGCATTAAATTTATCTCTCAATTTACATATGTTTCTCAAGAAGTCAAGGGTAAAAGTTGGTAACTACAGTTTGAATAAGGATCATGAGTAAGGATAGAGCTCAACTGTCCACCCATCCATGGATAATCACTTTTCTCGAGGTTTAATCTCGAATCGAAATCCACTATTTTGCATCTTTAGCGAGTTTTAATGTACAACCGATCAAATCAATACGTTGGGCTTTTGTGTGAGCGTGGTTCATCTTGAAATCGAAAAAAATAATCAATTTTTATTACAACAATTATTGCCTCGTTTTATCTGACGATTTTCAGTTCGCAGGCATGCAAAATATCGCCAAGTTATTGCATATCCAAATTTGCATTGTAGGCACAATTAGACCGAGCCAAATTTTTTTTCTTTTGTTTTTAATTTTTTTCTATAATTCTTTTAAAAAAAATTTTTTTCGATTTTTTTCAATAATTTTTTTAAAATGTATTTTTTTCGATTTTTTTCTATAATTTAAAAAAAAAATCTTTAATCTTTTTTTTAATTTTTTTATGATATTGTACAGACCTTATTACTTGCCTTTTTATTCGTCATGTCGATGATAATTAAAGTTTTTGCCTAAACATTTTTGAATTAAATTTTGGTTGCTATCGTACAAGCGAAAACCTTTATATTTAAAAAAAAAATTTTAATTGTTTGATAAATCTGCTATTGAACATGTTAATGTTTTTTTTTTGTTGTTGCTCTAATGTCAATAGCAAATAATTTTTGAAAAGTAACTTTATTTAAAAATCGTTTATTATTTGTTTTTTTACCTTTTGTTTTTTAAATTAAGTTTTTACCAAAAAAAAATTTTTTTTTGGTCCCGTCTAATGTCTATATGCATTTGATTGCAGTTAAACTCATAACTGCAACTACCAAATACTACATTCGTATGTGTTGAAGAGTGAATGTACATCGACGGCTTGTTTATGTTTTTATTTTTCATATTTTTTTTGTTATTTTTTTTTTGTTGTTGCTGTTTCTTGTGGCATATGTTAAGGCTTGTGTGTTGTGTTGCCATGGTGCAATGATCCGCTTGCAATGATCCATCAAATTAAATTTAATGCGATTCTGCGACTTGCTTATGCTTTAATGCCGCTCGCTTTGTTATTATTTATGCATGTGTACGAGTACTAGGTTTATTGTAATTGTAGTTGTTGCTGTTGTACTTGTTGTAAACATGTTGCTATTTGGCGGTTGTGTGGTGAATGGCGGGCGCTTAACATGCCATGTCTGCATCGCATTTGCGCTCGTCAGTCCGTTCAACTGGCAATCGATCTGCTGCACAGTGGGGCTAAATTGATGAAATTTGGCACAAAACTAAATGAATTAACAAAAAATTCTCTCAGAGAATCTGTTGGTACTTTCGCGCGTTTTCTGATTTTTGGCACAAACTTTATTCATAACACCCCATTGTGCACCACTTTACAACAACACACATGCATGTACACACACATACACTCTTACGCCTTGTAACGCTCGATCTACATGACTGCCTCGGTGTTTCTTTGAAATGCAACATTTTTTTTTTTTTTTGTTTTGTTTCTCTTATTATTATTGTTGTCTCTGTAGTAATTGTGTTATACTGACTGACAGACTAACTGAATGACTGGCACTTTAGGGTGTTGCTTTTGTTGTTGCTGTTGTTGTTATACGGCGTCTTGTCACGGCACATTTTCGTTCACTCGCTTACCAAAGGCGCTTGTAAAGTATTGGACTTACACTGAGCAGAAATGCGCAGCGTTGCTAACGAATGTTGCAAACAAAAACAAATAAACAGCAAGAACAACAACAACGAAAGTTACAAATATGCCAACAACAAAGTAGCACGAAAAGCAGCTGCGCGCAGTAGCAGTAGCCGCAGCAGTAGTAAGCGAGAGCAACATTCTGCTTTCGAGCATATTTATTGGGTCATGGTCGCTTACTACAGTTGTTGTAGTTCTTGTTTTTTACTTTGTTGTTGTCGGTACTACTCTATTACAAGTGTTACTGCTAGTTTTGCTTTTGTGTGTGTTTTTTTATACTCAGCTGAGGATATCTTATAGAGTATATACATTTTATTCGTCTCCAGTTAAGACCTACCTTATTTCGCCATTTAAAGTGAGAAATCGTTTGATAGCCACGCCCATTCTTTATATATGTACATACATATATTTTTTTTGAAAATTTTTTTATGTATTTTTTTTTTGAAAATACAAGTAAAGTGATTATTCAGTACATAATACACCATAATGATGAAATTGGTATGTAGATTAAAACTGTTGAATTACTTTTGTTTGTAACTTTCGAAAAGGGGCGTGGCACCGCCCATTTTTGATTGAATCAACTTTACAAGTATAAGCAATCATAAAACCCGTTGAACATATCACAACAAAGCTTACCACACATATTTCATTCATTGGAAAGTAAGTTTTTAGTAAAACATCTGTTCAAGACCACGCCCACTTTTATGTAAAAATATTAAGAAACATAATTAAAAATTATATTGGTCGAAAAAAATTTGTATATCACATAGATTTTACTTAAACGGTGTAGGTGCAAGAAGAAATGCGAAAAAAAATAAATTTTTATAAAGTGGGCGTGGCACCAACCACTTTTGATTAAGTCTGCTTTACAAATATTAGGAATCAATAATCAAGAACTTCCACGCTATTATAAAAATAGGCACGCATATTGCCTTATTACAAGGAATGTGCCGATAAAATGGGAGGAAATAGGCTCAGTACCACGCCCACCTCTATACAAAATATTTTTAAAAAGCTTTTAGGCGAATACAAATATTTTTTCAAACTTGATTTGACTTGCAAGGTGTAGTTGCAAGAAAGGAGGTGAAAATTTTAAATTTTTATAAAATGGGCGTGGCACATCGCCTTATTTTGAACAAGCATTTTCAGACGTTTTTGATGATCTACACATATTCTACGAACAGTGCGCAACATTTTCAATAAAATTTAACCCACTCTTGATTAAAGTGTCATAATAGTTCAACGCTATTGCTCACAGCTGAGTATATGTAATATTCGATTGCACCCGAACTTAGACTTCCTTATTTGTTTTGCATTATTGTTATTGTTTGTTGGTGTGAACGTATTTCTGCATTTCAATTTTGTTGTTGTTGTTTTCTTGTGCTCTTAACTGTCGGCTATTGTTGTCGCCATTGTTTGTGCTGCTGCTGCTGCTGCCACTGTTGTTATGCCTTTGTTGTTGCTGTTGTAGCCAACATCAGTCAATATGTCAGCGTGTCAGGCGTTCGTTGTCTTATAAAATAATCCATTTGAGTGTGTTAAAGTACAATGTACGACAGGTAACTTGCGCGCATGCGCATACATTTCACATGCCCAGTTTTTTGTATGAAAATAACAGCATTTTTTTTTAGTTTTCTTCTGTATGTTTGTGTGTATGTTTGTGCGCGCATCACTCGGAAATCCCTCAATAGAATTGAATGCAATTTTCAGCGATTTACTGTTAGATGCTCGACTTAAAATAAAGGTTCCATTCTGCTGTACGAAAATACTTTTTTAACGCTGTACACAGTGGTGGTCAACAAAGTTAGTTAAAAATATTTTTTATACATACAATGGCCGACAAAACTATGCACACCCCCTTTTTTTGTATGTTTTCACCAACTTCGGCTTCAGAAAATTAATTTTAACTATTTTCCTGTAAGAGAACTTATCAAGATCTAATAAAAAAACTATAAATTATATTTTAGATATGTATGGGAAATTCGCAAAAATTAGACAAATTTTCATCAAAATTTTCAACTTTTTTCCCAGAATTTTTAGAATTTTTTTGAAAATGCAGATTTGTAGCGTATTCAATTTTAGTCTGATAAAGTGTTTGTTTTTGATTTTTGGCGATTTTTTTTCTCAAGAGCTTTTATGTTTTCTTCCATACAAAAAATACTATGTTCATGTTATTATACATAGAATTAGTTCTTATTTATCACTTTAGATCTATTTCTTAACCAGAAAGTTGTCTCATTAGTTTGCTGTGAGCTTCCTACAAGTTCAGTATCTCACTGCTTTAACATCTTATAATTAAAAATAATTTCACTTTTTCATACATATTTGTTTGTGCTTGTGTGTGCGTGGCAAACTGTTGCTTTTATCATGTTTATTTTTTACTTTCGTTTTATGCCTTCGTTAGGCACGTTTTAACCAACTTCAAGGTTAACCAACTTTATATCTCTTTTTTATATTTATTTGCGCGATATCTTGTAGACAATTGCTTTGGTACATACCTACATACTTACATACATTTGCTCTATCTACTGAACTTTTTCGATTTTTTATTTTATTAAGGTTTTTTTTTATTTAGATTTTTTTTTATTTAGATTTTTTTTATTTAGATTTTTCTATTTTTAGATTTTTTTTTATCAATTCTTTTTTTGTTCAAAATGTTTGCGAATATTTCCTTTTTCACCGCTGCACACACAAATAATAATTGTAATTAACATAAAGATAGCGTTAGAAATTCTTGAAAGTAATCTAAGTTGCTTCTGATAAGAGACCTTGAATAGGTTTTCATTTTGATTTTGTTGTTCCAGGAATTTCGCAACAAAAATTACGAAATTAGTTTCTAAATATGTTAACGGTATTCACACATCCGTATGTATGTATGCACGTGTTTCGTTAATAGATGTATGAGAGTCGGCAAGCGCAACTATCTTATCAGTGCTGGCATTCTAGCATCCGGTACTAACAAAAATTCCAAACACAGAGTGTCATTACTTTTTTCGATAAGCTTGAAACAAATTTAAATTTGTGAACTTCCGTCGAGTTTGTAGTGCTATTTGAAAGTATTCATGAGTATGCGTGAGCTCGTAGCTAAGAATAGAAAATTTGATGATATGATTGTGGTTATTTTTATTTAACTTAATAAATACCCCCCCTTACTGCGTATCTCAAAAATTTGCAATTCACAAGTCCATATTTATTTTACGAAAATACCTGAGTTCTACGTAACCGCCCCTCTACTTAATTCTCGTTAATTTCTATTTATAAACAAGTTCTATGGCCGTTTAGAAGTGGCAAACTTTTTTTTTTTTTTTTTTTGCTGATAACAAACGTCAAAAGTAAATATGACAACAAAAACACTTCAAAACTCAGGCAATAACAACAAAAACGATAACAACTGCATCAACAATAATGCAGTTTATTGACAACAAATGCCATTAACTGCAACAACTTTAAATGCTTTACATATATACATATAACAAAAACAACAATTGAAATACCAACAACAACAATAGAAGTAAAACAAACGAAAATATGTAATACAAAGCCAAGTAAACGATTAAATAGATGCTTTGGTCGATCTGACCAGCTGTCGCACCATATTGTCGGGTACTTTTCCAATGTATCCCAGCAATGATTTTTATAAAAATTTTAGAGTCGGTTTATGGGTTGAGGATATATTAAGAGACAAGTTGTCAACACTCTGAAGTAATTTGAATTAGATTTATGATACTTGCGAAAATGTGGCGTTTGAAATTTTTTTTTAATATCAATAGTTTTTGTTTTTTTTTAATATCAATAATTTTTTTTGAATATCAATTATTTTTTCTTAATATCAATTATTTTTTTTTAATATCAATTATTTTTTTTAATATTAATTTTTTTTTTTTTAATATCAATTATTTTTTTTTTAATATCAATTATTTTTGTTTTAATATCAATTATTTTTGTTTTAATATCAATTTTTTTTTTTAATATTAATTATTTTTTGTTTAATATCAATTATTATTTTTTTTTTTAATATCAATTATTTTTGTTTTAATATCAATTTTTTTTTTTAATATTAATTATTTTTTGTTTAGTATAAATTATTATTTTTTTTTAATATTAATTATTTTTTTTTTAATATCAATAACTTTTTTTTATATATTTTGTTAAATTTTTTTTTAATATTTTTTTATTTTTTCTTTGTAAGCTATTTTTTATATTAAAAAGACGAAAATTCAAAAGTTGGCATAAGTTCGCAATTAATCTGTCATTCACTGAAAATAATTTGAAAAAAAAACAAAACATTTACGTTAAAAAAAGTTATTTTGAAATTTTTAATTCTTTCGATTTTGTAAAATGAAAAATTGTCTACATTTATAAATTTCAAAAATTTGTTTCAAACTTTTTCAAGTATAATACGAAATCTTTACCAATTGTGATATTTTTTTTTCGATAACAACAACAATTTTCTGCCTTCATACACACATATTTAGTCATGTATTCATGTAGGTGTTAATAATCGGTGGGTGGTTGGTTGCAAACAGATGAAAGCCAGCAGCAATGTGAGTATACTAAGTTAATGGCTTAAAAGCTTAATCGACGTCAACAGCAGGCGAGTAGTCAGTCAGACAGGCGTCAATTTGTTCATTATGTATCCAATTGGTTTTGTTTTATGAAGACAGCTGGGTAAAGAGATTGCATGCTTTTTGAGTTCATTGTTTTCTCTTTATGTGGCAATTGTTGTTTATTTTATTGTATTTTTTTTCATAATTTTCTAGTAGCTGACGGCTGTTTGTTGTTGGTTTTAATACTTAGTTACTACATATGTATATTTACTTTTAACATGCTTCATTTATTTTGTAAATACTTTTTAATCTATCTTTGTCAGAGTTTATTTAACTATAAAAAAAAGCTGATAAGCGTAAAAAGAGAGCAAATAAAAAAAGCATTCAAGCAGATAGCAACAATTGCAATATGTATTAATAAAATTCCAAAGCTTATGCATATATACAGTGGCCGACAAAACTATGCATACCCCCTTTTTTTGTATGTTTTCACCAACTTCGGCTTCAGAAAATTCATTTTAACTATTTTCCTGTAAGAGAACTTATCAAGATCTAATACAAAAACTTTAAATTATATTTTAAATATGTATGGGAAACTCGCAAAAATTAGACGAATTTTCATCAAAATTTTCAACTTTTTTCTCAGAATTTTTAGAATTTTTTTGAAAATGCAGATTTGTAGCGCATTCAGTTTTAGTCTGATAAAGTGTTGGTCTCAAGTCTGTAAGAAATTTTATGAACATAGTATTTTTTGTATGGAAGAAAACATAAAAGCTCTTCAGAAAAAAAATCGCCAAAAATCAGGAAAATTTCTTACAGACTTGGAACAAACACTTTATCAGACTAAAATTGAATACGCTACAAATCTGCTTTTTCAAAAAAATTCTAAAAATTCTGAGAAAAAAGTTGAAAATTTTGATGAAAATTTGTCTAATTTTTGCGAATTTCCCATACATATTTAAAATATAATTTATAGTTTTTGTATTAGATCTTGATAAGTTCTCTTACAGGAAAATAGTTAAAATGAATTTTCTGAAGCCGAAGTTGGTGAAAACATACAAAAAAAGGGGGTATGCATAGTTTTGTCGGCCACTGTATATGGCAAACGGTACCTCTTTAAATACATTCTTAATGTTAGGAGCGTTCGTATGCGACTAATCGGCTTGGAGACTTGAAATGAATTCCTCGTATCAGCTTAATGATATTGGGTTAGAATATTAGCTAAGCTACTTTCAAAAACCTTCCAAACGAAAAAGCTTTCATCTCCAAGTTCTAACTAAATCTTGCTTCGAAATCGAAAGTTCAAAGTGCCGGTACCAAGAAACCAAATTTTACCAATCAAGAAAACTAGAAGCATGTGTGACTGCTCAACATATGTATGTACATAAGTAAACAGATTTTCGGTTTCTAGAAATTTTGAAAAAAAACGCATAAACATATAAATTTGGATTTGTATACGTGCTGGGAGCAATGTTATCTGCCTAATGCATATGCGAACAATGTATATTACAAGAGAAAGCATGCTACTCGCTTCCCAGTCATAGAGAGCTATTGCCTTGTAGACAAATGCATTGTTGCTTAAGCGAGCTCACCACATCCATATACGCTGCCACTTCCATATAATTACGAAAAATATAATTTCTGTTGCAATGTGCAACCGCAATGAGTCAGTGAATTAATAGAGCTAGCTGGCTATCAAGCAGGCGGGCACTCAGGCGGTTAGTCGATGTGTCAATTCAGTCAGTCAGTATGTGAATTATTCACAATTGCTCACAGTAGTCAAGCAAATCTTTCAACGAATTTGTTTGGAGCACCATAAATCGTATGCTACTCAATCAAATTAGTGCTAGTCAGTCAGTCAGTCGAATGGTGAATTGTTGATATGTCAGTGTGTTGAAGTGTGAGGCAATTGCGTCTGATATGAAAGTTTTCAATGTTAGATTTGCGCCTAAATGATCAAAGTGATCAAATGCCACACACAGGCGTAATAATTTATAAATCTACGAAGTGTGTGTGTGTGTATAATGAGCATCAATCATCTAGCCATCTGGTCACCACTAAATAGGCGGGTTTCGTTTTTTTTGTAATGTTAGAAAAATAGCCAAACTAAAAAATTTTGAAAAACTTTTGCGATGAAAATTAAAATCTACGGTATTGAAAATTTGACATGTATCCGAAGCCGTGTTGGCAGCGTTAAAAATTTAGCAAAATAACATATTCATACAGTCTTAAAAAAAAAATTTTTTAATTAGAATAAAAAAACTTCTTCGGAAAACAAAGAAAATATATATAGAAAAAAATTTGAAATTTGTGATTTTTTCGATTTTGTATAATTAAAAATCTTGCAAAATTTGCAAACTTAAAAAAAATCTAAAATTTTCCAAAATTTAAAAACTAAATTTTTTTTGTTCCTCTAAGTAGCAATGTTTAATTTTTTCGATTTTGTAAAATTAAAAATCTTTCAAAATTTACAAATTTCCAAAAAAAAATTTTTAATTGTCCGAAATTTCCAAACAATTTTTTTTGTGCCCTAAGTACCAATTTTGAAAAAAAAATAAAAATTGTGTAAAATAAAAAACTTCTTCGGAAAGTAAAGAAAATATACATATATTGAAAAAATATCGAAATTTGTAATTTTTTCGATTTTGAATAATTGAAAATCTTCCAAACCATTGCAAACATAAAAAAATTATAAATTTTCTAAAATTTAACACACAATTTTTTTTGTGCCTCTAAGTAGCAATGTTTAATTTTTTCGATTTTGTAAAATTAAAAATCTTTCAAAATTTACAAATTTCCAAAAACAAATTTTTTAATTGTCCGAAATTTCCAAACAATTTTTGTGTGCCTCATAGTACCAATGAGTGCCATGCTTAATTTTTTCGATTTTCACAAAATTGAAAATTTTCCAAAAAAAATTTTGAAATTTTTAATTTTTTCTATTTTGCTAAACTCCAAAAAAAAACATTTTTTTTTAATTTTCCAAAATTCACAAATTGCAAACTTAAAAAAACAAAAGAAATTGTGTGCCTATGTTTAATTTTTTCGATTTTGTAGAATTAAAAATTTTCCAAAAAAAAAATATTGTGAAATTAAAAATCATCCTAATGAAAAATCGTGTCCGTTTTCGAAATAATAATTGTTATTAACTAGCCTTGAGTTCGCTAAACTTGCAAGGAAATGTAAAATGAGCGGAACGTAAAAAAAGCAATAATATTTAATTTTAGTTCTAACAATAATATAATCATAAAATTGGCGAGCATTAAGTAATTTAGTACTTACAAACCTATTGCTTAAGCAGCAGCTTTTCAGAAATTAATTAATATTTTTATGATTCCTTATGTATTTCAACATTTTTGCCAATTAAATTAAAGAAAAGGGCTTGTCATTTGTGTCTCCACAATAATATTTTGTTTACAGAAATTATACATACATATTTTCAGGGCGACCCTAATTTTTATACATCATACATATGTACATATGTACATATTTACTACAAGGGATTGTTGTTAATAACTTTTGCACCCTTACATAGATTTATTTTGCAATAAATACCGTTATAGCGTAACTGTAACTACAAATTAAGTTGCCACGTTATATTGGTAAGGCATGCAAATGCATTTTGTGGCGTTGATGCACAGTGTGACTAAACCATATTTCAATTGATTAAAATAAAAAATAGGAAACTCACACCTTTTTCGAGAGTATGATGTAACATTTTCAAAAACTAAAGTGATTTGCACAAAAAAATCTTTCAACAAGTATTTATGTACATATGTATGTATGTATATCTCTTGAAATGTAATAGATTATATTATTTCAGAAAGACTAAAACTACAGTAGTACATTTTTCAGAAACAAGAATAAAAAAAATTCTCGGCGAGAGTAACTAAAACGTTTTCTTTCTGCAGTCATTGCTAAAGTATTCTCGCAACATATTGCATATTGTTATTTTATTCGTAAGTCGCTATGTGCTTGCGAAAAAAATGGTAAAACCGACTACCCACTTTCTTTTATTCTCAAAGTATAGGGTTCTCTTCTAGAATAGTTTTGTCACACTGTGAAACACCAAATGCCGCCATTCTTTGCCGCCTTTTATTTTAGTTAGCAATTTTAACACTAAATCTGGTGGAAGGTGGTGCAGACATTTAAGGTCGCCAGTTAGGCGCATGTGTTGTCGTTAATACTAAATTTTTTATTTGAACTAACCAAGCAAAAAAAAAGCCTGCAATCACTTAGTGGCAGTTACCGCCATAGCATGTATGTATGTATACACAGAAAATACTTTTCCATTTTTTTTTGCCATTTTTTTCTTTTCTTTTTTTTATTTAAAGTTCAGTACATGAAATTATATGGCGCCTGCTGTTTTATACAATAAATTAAGTTTGAGTGTTTTAAAGATATCAAAAAAGTACTCAATCTGCGGTCTACATCAAAGCAAAAGTAGTTAATATAACAGTTTTTTAGAATTTTGTCTTTATATTTGTGAGTTTGTACGCTCATCACTTCAAAACTGCTGCTTAGAATAGAAAATAAATTTTACAGATGCCTTACCAGCTGTCCAACATGGAGTATCGAGCCCCTCTTATAGCCGCACAATATTTTCTTCCCGTTGTAAACAGTGGTGGCAAAAACAAAGTGCCTAAAATATAATTTTTTTTGTAATAAAACAAGAGACTTGAATTTAGTAAGCTACAAATGTGCATTCTCAGAAATAATTTTGAAAGTCTAGCCACAAATTTAAAAAATCTATATTTTTTTTAATTTTCAGAAATTTTTGGAGTTTTTGCAAAAGCTTAAAAAACACTGTTTCTAAAGATTTCTATGAAATAAATACATACATATCTATATTTTTATACAAAATTAATAATTTCAGCTGAAAAATATATTGAAAGCACCAACTGGTTCATTTTCACTATCAACTAATTAGCTATACCCAGTTGCGTATAAAAGCTAAAACTCTATGAAATTAAACTTGTTCAAACATGAGCGAAGCGTTATCTACAAGGCATTAATATACTGTTTACATTATGCTTGAGTAATTGCGCAAGCAAACTCTTAACGGATGTGCTTTTGGTATCAGAATTAATTGGTGTGATATACTCCGCTTTGATATTCGCATAAATTTGCACTCGAAAATATTCCTCAATACTTTGCACTTGCTACGAATTCAGTCGTTTGTTGACATTTTAAATTAGCATAAATAAATTCATTAAATTAGGAGTTTACATGCAAATAAACAAAAGTACATAGCTAACTATGTTCTACATTAGGGTGCTCTTTATTTTGTATGAAAACAAAATTAAGCCATAAAACTAGAAGGCACCTAAAAATACTGTCTAAGACATGAAAACTTTGTAAGCAAGTATTTTGATCAAAATTTGGTAAAAAAAAGAATATTTTTTTTAAATTATATTTATAAAATTTTTGAGAATGGCGTTTGTGTTTTTTTTTAATAAAACTATAGTATGCTTTATTTAAAAAAAATACAAAAAAAAAATAAAAAAAATTAAAAAATTGAAAAAAATGAATTAAAAATAAAAATAAAAAATGTTTGCCAAGTCTACTAAAAACCCACATCTCTTAAACGTACAAAAAATTCAAATCATAAAATGTATTTTTTACAACACTTATTACTGACTGATGATGACGTTCGTGTGTGCTAACAACGTCACCGGCGAAAATTTTATTCCTACCTATTTACAACAACATTACGACATTCGATATTATCAACAGGTATGATGCTATCGCATCGTGATTTTAACTGAAAGTAAGAATAATTGGAATTTTGCGCGGATTTTTTTTTGCAAAAACAAACAACAAAAAATCAAAAAAGAGAGATTCGACATTCGAACAAACATTCGTACATACAAACAATAACTTGCCAAATGTACAACAAAGCAAGTGTAAGCACGAATTAAATGCCAAAAGATAAATGAAATGATGCACCGAAATACAACAGAATTTATATTAAAGAAGTAAGGAGGCCTAAGCGCGGCGAAAGGAGCTTTATATAACCAGTTGCGGTGTCTTTAAGGTTAGATCCGCTTGACTGCGTTATATTGGTTCCAGCAACAAAAAAAAGTACTCTCGAGAAGAGCTAAAACAAAATATGAACAAAAGAGGCAGAAAGTTTTTAAAGCGAAACTGTTCCCACGATAGTCCGTCTAATACCACTAACTCGTAGGGCCCGAATTTATCGGGCTCATATTTGACATATCAGTATAATCCATTTTGGATCTTCACATCCCATGCTATGAAAGTAACGCTAGGTCTAGGTAAGGTAATGCAGTTACAATTGCCGTTGGCTAGAGCACGTTTGAACAAAATGCATTAGGGCATAAACATTGTAAACTTCATCTCAATATACAAGAATTTGTAATTAAAAAAATAAACACCAACAACAAAATCAAAAGAAAACGCGCCGCGAAGTAAAAATTAAATTGTTTTAACAGAAATGTGATAAACAACGAATAAAAAGTGAAAAAACAATAAAACAAAACGAAAACTGAAAAAAACTAAACATCCGCAAACTGCCGCAACGCGGTAACTATAATGTTTACATGTATGTGTACTACACCACATACATATGTATGTATGTATGTGTGTATATGCATTACCCGCTAGCACTTGAGCTGGCAATAGTAACGGCGCCGCTATTGTTCGTCAATGGTGTTCGTGCGGCGTCGCTAATGGTCGAGAACAATCTAGAAGAGGCGCCAGAATTGAAATACAGCAACAGCGGTTTTCTGTACAAAAACAAATACATGCTTGCAGATTCACTTAAACTATATACCGCTAAGCAACAATCGGTTGTATTCATACAATTAAAGTATACATACATACATACATATATGTTGTGTTTTTACTTTTGTTTTCTATTTTATAGTAAGAGTTAAGCGAATTTATTGTAAACCCACACGCGATTTACATTAGAGTGGTTTAGAAAATTTATAAACAAACAAGGAAAAAACTAAAAAAAAAAAAATTAAATTTAAAGAGAAAGCGTGAAGGGGGGAATAATAGTCAAGTGAAAGTGAAAAGCAATGAGAAAAAATAAAAAGAAAAAAATAGAAAACAAAATTTTAAAATAAATTGATTTTTTAAAATAAAAGGAAAGCGTGAAGGGGGAAATAAAAATTAAAATAAATGTAAAGAAGAGAAAAATAAAAATAATAATAAAAACGTAAATGATAAAGATCACCAAAAATAAAAGGAAGAGAAAAGAAAAGATAATGATAACGAAACATAACAATAAGAAGAAGAAAAATAAATAAAAAGAGAAATAACAAGAGAAAGAAAAGGAAGGCAAAATAAAAAAGAAAAATATGGAAAAAAATAAAAAAAAATAGAAAAAGAAAGAAAAAGTAAAAGGTGCTGATGAAGAGCAAAGAAAAACTATGACGAATATGTATCCTATATAGAAGACCAAGGTGGCAACTCACCGTTAGTAAAACCCAAATTCAGAAGCAGTGATAGGCAAAGCCTCTGAATTTCTGCCAAGAAATGTGTTTTCAGTAAAAATTCTGCTACCTTTACGCATTCGGCCAATAAAAAATTAAATTACTTATTATGAAAAAAAATTATTTATAATATTTCATGTAACACTTTTGTTTTTCCAAAATTGAACATATTTTCGTAGCACTCTAACACACACAAGATTCACTAACACATACAACAGTCATTGAAGCGTCCTCACTTTTTAAAGATATTTTATTAGATTTTGCCCCATCATTGCACGCCCAACACAATAATTGTGCTATAGTCGGTAAATATGTATGTATGTATGTATATGTGACTATGTTTGTATGTATCTTATATCATATATGTATGTATGTATGCTTGTCTGCCTGCCTGCCTTCCACCTTTTTAGTGTGACGTCAGTGCTGCGCGCCTTTCTAAGTCACATCCAACGCCTGCCACTGTCCACTAACCAACGCGCTCCATCTTTTACACACGTTTTTTTGCATGTATTCATTGGTATTTTGCACGACAGCGCCCCAACGCTCACATTTTTTTTTGCGAAAATCGAATAAACTTGAACATGCTCAAAAGCTTTAGTTAAATATGAGTGGGCGATCATTGACTGCGACACAGCAAACGAAAAAAAAAAAAAGTAATATAAAATTTAATAAATAAATGAAGAGTAACAAACTGTATGAGAGAGAGAGAGTAGAACTGTTTGGTTGCGAGTGGCTGTGTTTGAGTGCGAATGTGAATGAGTGCTTGGAGCACCGGAGCGTATGAGTAATTGAGTTGAGCAGCTATTTTGCAGTTGAGAGCGTTTTGAGTGGCTTAGTTCAATTGAGCACTTGAGTGTGATGGGTACAGCAGATTGCTTGTTGATTTGAAAATATTTTGTTTAATAAATAAAAAATTAATATGTACGTACATATGTTTACTTGATTTTGTGCAAGAAAAAAACATATTTGAAGTTGTATTTACTGAAAGAAGCGTTGATTATTTGTAGTAAGTGCAAGATTTAAGATTCGCATTGAACTAAAATTATAAACGTAATACATACTTCTTTTTAAACATTTTTAAAATATTTTAAAAAATTCTGAAAACGAAAAATGTTTAATTTTATAAAAAAGTTCACGAAATATTGCACTCAAATTTTTGTTTTATTGGCTTTAAAGAACAATTCAATTATTTTTTTTTGGGAAATAAATTTTTTTCTTAACCAAAGTTGTTTATGGATTAAACATAACTGTTTTTTACTTCGTGATACGTGACGTATAAGTAACATTTTGATTTTCTATTCGTCATTTCGCTGTTCGATGAATTTTTTGTTTTTTTTTTTTTGATATCAAGCGAAATTTGTTAATTTTCGAAAAGAAAAGTTAAAAATAACAAATGTTATAATTTTACTTTCTCCATTTTCTAAGCAAACATAAAAATACTTGCTGAAGACTATTTTTTCTAAATAAAAAAAACACATCCTACAAAAATCCCCAACTCCAGATATTCTTCAACTAACATAAGAAGCCAACAGGTGTTGCGATGTTGTTTTATGTCTATGAGCGCTTGCAGATTATTTACGTTAACAAAAAAAAAAACAACGTTTCAAGCCAGCGTGCAAGAAATATTCATTCAAATTTATTCGACTTGTCTTTGCACTCATTTTCTCTCCTGCTGATGCAACACGCTCCACCTGTTGGCGTATACTTTTCGTCAACCAATTTAACAAACCATAGCAATTGCATATAACACTCAATAAGCATTTGAAGTCACACTCAGCAATGAGTGATACTCAAATGTTGAGTGCAAGTTTATAACGAATGCGCCATCAAACACTCAAGCTCGCTTACACACCACTCACACTCTCTATACCACTGCCATTCATTCAGTCATTGGTGTACATAGCCCAACAGGCCAATGCTAACAACAGTACGATTTCGAACTCGCACGGCGTAAGACATTAACTATTCTTGTAGACGCGTTCGTACATATACTAAATAGAAGAAAAGTGCCAAGTTTGCCAAAATATAAAACGCTTAAATTATTTGAGCAAGCTGTACAAAATAAGCAAATACAAAGCGTATGTTTTTTTGCTTTTCGTAACGTTGATTGTTTTTGAAAAAAAATATATATTTTAATTAGTGTTTCATAGCACGTCATCAACATTATAAAACAAAAAACAACATTTGTACAGTTGTAGTAGCCGTTTGTTAGTGGTCGTCGTCGCTGTGGTCGCAAAATCGTTAACGCCAACGTCTACATCGAGTAGAGTGCGTGGCTGTGAGTGTGTTTTGTCTGCTTCTTCGCCAAATCGACGACTTGTAAAGCTGATTATTGGAAGAAAAGTGTAATAAGCAGAAAACTTGCAAACACACAAATTTCGTTACAAAATAATTGAAGGTGCGCTACGAAAGCAAAAATAAAAAATTGCATAGCAGTGCCAATTCAAACGCATAAATTGCTAATAAAACATATTTATTTAATTATTTTTTTTTTTGTCAAAATTTCACAAATCAACGGAAAAAAGTGCTTGAAAAATTAAGCTAATTTAAACGCCACTCACAACAAGAGCGCTGCACACTGCAACAAGAACAAATTGTGTAACGAAAATTATCCAACGAATTTATTGCAAAAGTGGCACAATTTCACGATTTCGCGAAATTCGAAAATTGAGTGCAATAAAATTTAGTTTGCGAAAAATTTCAAACAGAAAAAAAAAAACAAAAGAGAAAAAATCATCCTCAATTGAATAAAACAAATAAGCCAATTAAATTTAATTAATTTAATTGATGTAAAAATTCTTGAGAAGCATAAAAAAAGTAAAGAGAATATTGCGAATTTAGTGGACAGCTGGCACATTCCAATACATACAAACATACCCATGTACGTACGAATTAACTACGCATATTGTACAAACACACAGAAAATATCCCCTACTCACTACTTACTAAGTGTTTACACTTGAAAGCGAAAATTCAAGGCGACAAAAAAATTTTGAGTGCTGAACGCGTAAAAAAAATTTAAAAAAATCTTTAAATTTGGAATCTTAACTAGATCAGCCAAGAAATACAAAAACAGTGAAGGCGAAGTGTGAATTCATTGCAAATATTCGGCAGTGTTTGTGCAGATTCCTGCAATAATTTGGTAGGTGAATTTTTTATTTTCAATTTATTTTCGATTTGTACAAATAAAACAAAAAATATGTGAAAGAAAATAGAAAATATAGAGACTAGAAAGATAAAGAAAACTTGAAAATTTAAAATATTAAAAAATAATTAAGTTAAAACTGAGAAATATTTGAAAATTACAAAACAAAAACACAAAATTCCAAACGAAAGTTTTGAAATTTAGAAATTTTTGAATTAAGAAAAAAAAAATTAAACATAAAAAGAGCTGTCCCAGGAAATCTTTTTCAATATTGTTGCTGCCTTTAGAACTAAAAATTCAAATAATTAAAAAGCACTAAAAAAAATGTAAAACCTTAAATTGTCTAATTTGAAAATCACAACAAAAAAATCGCTTTTAAACTTTAAAAGAGCTGGCTTTGAAATTTTTTCAATGTTTATACAGCATATATTTTAATATTTTGGCGGTAACGCAAAATTTAAATAAAATAAAACTAAAATTTAAATAAAATAAAACAAAAATTTAAATAAAATAACACAAAAATTTAAATTAAATAAAACAAATATTTAAATTAAATAAAACAAAAATTTTAATTAAATAAAACAAAAATGTTTTTAAAGAATATAGCAAATTTTAAAGGAAAGAAGTTAGAAAATGATAACAAATGAATGAAAAACTTAAGAATAATAAATAACTTGAACATAATTTTAAATTTAAAAACATTTGAAAATTAATTAAAACAACTTCAAAAATTTTACATTTAAAAACTACGTTCCGTGCAAGTCTTTTAAAATTTTTTTAATGTATTTATTTTAATTTTTGGCTAATTTCGTGACTATAACTAAATATTAAAAAAAAAATATTTAAAACTCAAAATTTAATATTATGTAAATTCAAAAACTATCTTTTTGTTACTTTAACAGGGCTCTCCGTAGAAACCAAAATTTGCTCCAAACTGGAAAACATTTGAAAATTCAATAAAAAAGCAACTTACAAATGTTAAACTTTAAAAAGTGCTGTTACTGGAAACTTTTTGCAATTTTAGTATTGTACTTCTTAGAGTAAATATTCAATTAAAAAATTAAACTTTAAAAAGTGCGGTTACTACAAACTTTTTGCAATTTTAGTATTGTACTTCTTAGAGTAAATATTCAATTAAAAAATTAAATCAGAACGAAGAAGGTTTAAAGAAACTGTACAAGCACATACATAACTTAAAATTCAAATAATAAATTAAACCAAAAGCTGTCTTATTGTTATTCAAATCAAAATGGAAAAAACATTCAAGAAATACGCAACATTTCAAAATGAAATTTCAAATTTTATAAGCCAAGAACTGACATAACTTTTTGACTAAAAACAGGACTCCCCTTGCAGTTCTTGGAAAATAATTAAAATTTGAAAACAAATCAAATTTCGTAAAAGTAAAAAAAAAAAATTTATAAAAAAGAAAAAAGTGTAAATGTATAAAAAACCGATTTGAATTTTAAGTTTAACTTATTGTTGCGCCTTTTTGTACTTTAGTTTATGCTAATTTTCGTTTTAATTTTACTGCTGCTTTTACTATTATTCTTCAACTAAACGACAAGAAGAACATAAACTTTCTTGATTAAAATTCTTCATGTCTACATAATATACGTATGTATGTATACTTATGTGCACAAACAATTTCTTTTGAGTACCTTCATACATACATACATATGTACATACTCAAAGTGACTAATGGCGCACCATTAAATGTGTGGCAGTGAGTCAAGAAATTAAAATTCAAAGTCAAATTTTTTTGCAGGCTTATTTCGATTTGATTTATTTCGCTACAAAATCGTGCTAGAATGTCTGATTTTTGTGTTTTACCTTTTTAAATGGCGAAAAATATACACATAAAAATATACTTCATTTTAATTACAAATACATCTGTACATATTTACTTTGAAAATAATTTTTATTAATTACCGTTAGTTCCTAAGAAGTGTTAATACTAATTCTGAAAAAATGTAATTTGTGTAAGCGAAAAAAATATAAATTTTTTTAAAATTGACTGAAATAGTAACCAAAACCGCAAAATATTACAACAGATTACGAAATTGCCCAAAAACAGCCAAAGTAGAGTTAGTTTAAAAATGCACCCGCATTGCGTTCTAAGCACTCAAGTTCTTGAATTAAATAGGGGATTTCAAATCGAAAAACAAAAAAATTCAAAAAATGCAGACGTATTTTATTCACAATTGCAAATTCCACAAAAAACAAAAAAAATAATATTTTCCGAAATACACAAATGTCTTCCCTCAAGATTTTTAAAAAGACAGAACTAATTTTTTCTGCCACAATTTTAACTAATTTTTTCTTCCAAAAAATTAAAAAAAATATATATTTTTCAAATAACTTACCTACTCAACATTTTGAAAAACAGAAATTTCAACTTGTAGCTTGTAACGAAAATTAAGGAAACTTTGCTAAAATAAAAGATATAGAAGTAAACCTTTTCAATTAAAATTAATTTAAGGGTTCGAAACAAATTTTTATAAATTTAAAGAGAAATTTTTATAAATAATTTAGCCGTAAAGGTGAATTGCAAATGCTTACACAAAATCCAGAAAAAACAATTAAGCCCAATTTGTTGCTCAACTCAAAAATATCTTCAATTCTTCTTATAAAAGGTTTCCTCTCAAAATGTTTTCCAACAAGCCCAGTGTTTTGCAAGCTCAGTTTATATTTTAGTATTTTTTTTTTTTAATTTAGTATACATACAATTTATTTGGTTGTTTGAGTGCGTGTATTTTTACGTCATTCGTATTTTTTTTTTTTTTCTTATTCGCATTGTGGAGTGAGTGAGTTTAACTTGAAAAACTAGCAAAAGAAATAAATTACTTAGAATCTTCAAGGCCAATTATAAAGCCTAAAAAGTAAAAGAGCTCGCATTAATTTCGTACAGAATCTTTTTTTGTTGCCAAATAAACCTGCTTACTTTCTAAAATATTTTATCATTTTTTACATTCATTTTTCGAACACGTCACAGTAAGTCTCTAAATTTGTTTTTTTTTTTTAATTTCTGTGATAATAATATTTCTCAAAACTCGCAATAGAATGCGGCCAATAACTTAATTTAATCCTAGCTCTTCTTAGTAATACTAGTTCTACTCATCATTGTAGCGCAGAAAATCCGATTAGAAACCGTGTTATTTTCAGTCACAAATTTTATAGATAATGTCATATCTGCTTAATTTAAAATGCTGATAAGAATGTGTAACTAGTAATTAAACTTGAGATTCTGTGTAAATAAATATACTTATCAATTTCTCTTACTATAACTAAATATTTTGCACAACACAAAAGATACGCAGATAAAGTGAGAATCTCTCGGATAAATTGTATGAATTTAGTTGTGGTTTTACAAATTTTATACGTAATCAATTATTAAAAAAAAAAACAAATTCGAAATTCACAAAGTCAAAGCAAAATGTTTTAATAATTATTTTTTAAGTTTCTTTTCATATTTTTTTAAAATTTTAAAATTTAAAATTAAATTTTTTTTTTTAATTTTATAAATTTTTTTTTAATTTTAAAATTTAAAAAAATATTTTTTTTTTAATTTTATTAATTTTTTTTCTGTTTAATTTTTAAAGACAACAATTTTACTTCTACGAACATCATATTTTAAAATTCGTAAAAAGCTTTTAATTTTTTTGACCTAATAATTTAATAATCGCATTTTTCTTCAACAAATTAAAATAATCATTATCAACCCACCTAATCAATTGTTTAATCAAATTTGGCAAATCTGTATAAAAGTGTTTGAAAAGTGTCCTTGCCTTAACTCACATCACTCAACTTGGTATACAATCCAGTTTGTAAAGCAAACTCTTTTGTTTTCCATTTAAAATAAATTTATTTAATTTTATAAAAAATTTTGTAATGTCATTGATTTGTTAATAAATATATCAAAAAACACACGCAAAAGAATGTTAAATCAAAAATATAATAATGCAGCATGCAATCATATGAAAACACAAATAAAACAAAAAATACCCAAGCAACAACAATATACCAAATTAACGTAGATAATTAATAATCAGCCACACAATTATTAATTGAAAGAAATCAACTTGTGAAATCTGAGACGATGACTACTTACTATCATGGCATGCTTACAGACAGATTTATATACTTGTATATATGTACATATGTACAAAAATGAGCGTACAAAAGTCAATGTGGAAAAATGTATACATATGTATATAGACAGATGTGAAGCAAGACGTATGTATGTACACACATTGAGGTTTACAACCAGAATTGTTTGGTATTTTGGAATTTTTTTAATTTTATTTTTTGTTTTCGTTTTCACCTTTTTTAACGCAGTAAACATCTTAGTACAGTTGTGCTTAAAAACTTAGTAGTATTAAAAAAGCTAAGTGAAAGTGTAAAAAAGAGAACACATTTACGAAATGTACCTCAAAATCAAGCTCTATAGATCTAGTCGAGCCTTCGAAATTGTGTGTTTTGCGATTTACAAAAATGGGATCACTACTACTAAGATTTCGTGCGCAACTGCATATACAATTGTATATAAGCATATATATACATATATATATATATTATATTGCAGACAAGTAGTATGTAAACAACGGCATTGCTATCATTGTTTATTTTTTTCTTTTCTCCTTCACATATAAATACGTAGCAGCCATGGGCAGACGGCATTCATATTTGAATGTAGTAAAAACTGCAACAACTCGCATCTTACTGGTGATAAAATTGGAATTTCATTAACATTAATATATGCTTTTTATTGGAACTTTATTTTTATGATCACTCAAAAATGTATAGTTTTGTGAAATGAAATATTTGAATGCTTCGAAATCTAAAATTCATACAAACTTATTTGAATGCAAATATTTACAAGTTTCCATTACTGTAAAATGCTCATAAATTCACATTAAATATAAATGTAAATCGGAGTGGTAAAAGAGACGAAATTTCAGTAAAAAAAAAATGTAGTGATAATGAAATTGAATTACCACTCAAAATAAACTTTGAATGGCAAAGAAGGCAGAGTTTCACTAAAATAAAATGGTGAGCAAGAAGAGAAAAATCTCTAACACTCAGCTGAATTTTATTTAGCGATTATTAACCTAAAAGTGGAAACTGCCCACCTGTGACATGTATGTATCTCTATATACATATGTATATAATTTATTTCTATATAAAATTAATTCGCATAACTTAACAAAGTTTTTATTAGTGCTGATCAGTGATGAGCAAATAACAAAAACAAGCTAGATTTATACAAATGTACACACATTTATTATGGACTTTTCATATACTATATACAAGTTATATGTTTATGCCTTATATGTACACTTTCGTATTTGTATATTTGCATTAGTTTGTGTCGGTTTTGCCCATGTAAGCGATGACGTTCAACTTTGTTTACTGTTTACGTCCATTTAAGTCCGCAAAAGCTCTGTGTCTGTGTTTATGCGTGTGTGTTGGTTCACTTGTTGAATACCCTGTAGGAAATTTTTTTTTTTTGTTCAACAAAACTTAATTAAAATTTATAATAAAAAAATATTAAATAATAGTGATTTTGACTAATTATTACTTTCGGTGTATTTCATAAAATTTCTTTTTAATAATCCTTAAAAATCATAGTTTTTAAATCAACTGAAAAATAATCACTATAACAGAAAAGAATATAGTCAATGGGCGTGGCAAACATTACAACTAATCAATTTTCAACAAACATAAAAATTCAAAAAAAAATATTTCAAACAACTTTTATAAAAAAAAAACAAAAAAAGTTATTGAAACAAATGCATTTTTTTAAACATATGGAATATTGCAAGAATACTTAAATTTAAATCAAATTCCAAATACCTTTTGGGGATTACTCTCGAATATTTTATCTCACCAGCTGCTAAGTCTTCCCTACCGGGTATTGTTAATCACCTAAAACAACAGCGAAATCGAAAACCTAATGAAATTGCAAAAAGACGCTTTAATTAGCTAGCAACAAAAGCAAACACGAAAAACAACAACAATAATGATAATAGCAACAGCATTGCCGTGAGCCGCAATAACGGCAACAATAACAAATTGCGCTGCGTCAAAGTTGTTTATTTGCAGTACAGTTGGCTTCGAGCATTAATTTGTTTTAAACTCAGAATTGTGGTTTTTCTAATAAATTTTTGTTGATGAAACTCACATGCCTAATATATTTGATTTTTATTTTTTGTTCAACACAAGCTATTAAATAAACGTTAATTGATATTATACATATGTACATACATACATACATACATATGATATTTATCTGAGTGAATCCAACATGTGGTCGCCAACACGTTCAAATCTGCTGAGTTCACTTTCACATGCTGCTGGAAAAAGGGAAATTTCTTAATTTGGTGGTGAAAAAAATCATAATAATGACAACAAAAAAATGCAATAAGAGAAGAGCTGCTTATTTCATAAATTTTGTAAACAACTCACAGTTCCTATGGTCGAGTGTAGATTTCATAAACTTTTCATTCAATTTAGGATTTTTGCATTATTTCTAGCTACTTCACAAAACCGAGACATGCTGGATTATTTAAAAAAAAAAAAAAAAAAAAATTTAATTTAATTTCCCTCTACTTGTTCAACTTAAATAATTTATTTTCTCTTTCACAATACCTATCAACCACCATCATTAAAAAATGTCATTTTAAATTCAATCTCACCTCTGTTCAACTTCCGGAAATAACGTTGCAACGCCAAACTTGTAAAAACACTTTCTCACTTCCGTAAATATCAACGACGAGTATTTGGTACAAAATAGTTTTGCGCAATTTTGAGGTCAAGTTCTCACTTTGCCAAGTAAAATCCGATAGCATTATGCGACTAAAAGCATGTTCATATACACTTACATATACATATAACTATGTAGTTGTAAATGTGTATAAAATGTATGCCAAAGCGATAATCTTTTTTTTACGGTCGCCACCGCGCGCCACTGACCAACAAAAATATTTTTTCGTTGTTTCGCAAGTTGGCTCTTTTTGGTTGCGAATTCTTGCACATGCCACCTCAATACATACATATAAAAACGTAAAAATGTGCAGGGGGCGCAGTGTAGTTGTGTAAGTATGCAAGCGACACCCACAACAACCGGCGCCCACTACGCTAACGAATATTCACAGTTTTTGTGATTGGATTTGTCTCTTGACTTTTGCTTTTCATTCAATCCCCGGCTACATTTTTTGTTGCAATTACATATTCACACATACATAGTACTTACATGTGAATGTGCATTAGACTGGGCCAAAATTGTTTTAATAAAATAAAATAAAGAAAAATAAAATAAAATGAAATAAAATAAATTAAAGTCAAATAAAACAAAATAAATTAAAGTCAAATAAAACAATATAAAAAAATAAAAATAAAATAAAATAAAAAAAATTAAATTAAATAAAATAAAGTAAAATAAAATAAAATAAAATAAAATAAAATAAAATAAAATAAAATAAAATAAAATAAAATAAAATAAAATAAAATAAAATAAAATGAAATGAAATGAAATGAAATGAAATAAATTAATAATAAATTAAAATAAAATAACTAAATAAGTTTTTTCGAGAAAACATAGACCTCGAGCCAGCTAAATCGAATACTAAAATAAATTAAAATAAAATAAATTAAAATAAAATAAAATAAATTAAAATAAAATAAAGTAAACCAACATTAAATAAAATAAAAAAAAATAAATTAATTGTGTTTTTATTAGTGTTTTCGAGAAAATATGTACCTCGAACTAGCTAAATCGAATACTAAAATAAAATAAAATAAAATCAAATAAAATAAAACAAACCAACATTAAATGAAATAAAACTAAATTTAAAAAAATATAATATAAAAGAAAAATCAGAAAAAGTTGTGCCCAGCTGCGAAATATTGAAAAACGGCCAACACCACCATAATTCAAGAAAAAAATATTTTGTTGGCACAGTCTAATGTATATAATCACTTTGTCACCATCGTCTTTATTGTTGTTGAATCACAATTTAAGCCGCTCATTCCCATAATACCCACTTTGGCTGAGCGTCAATACGCCACTTGTTCGGCCAATGCGACAATCAATTAAACATTCTTTTGCTATTCACATAACCTGCAAATACTTTTACATACAAATGTGAGCATGTATGTATGTATGTATGTTTGTAGTTATGCATAACGAATGTCTGGTAAAAATGTATGTAAATGGGCAATAAGACGAATAGAAATTTCCATTGAAAGTGATATGGAAAAGGAGAAGCAGCAGCATTTGAATACATAAAGCTTTGATGAGTAAGCCAAATGAAATGGAGAGTGTTAAAGAAATTTGCATACAATTGTGGGTTCGAGTTGAAAAAAAAAAAAAATAATAATAATAATCACTTTGCATACATTACTAACCCTGCAGTTCAACTTAACTAACCTCAATATTGATAAAAAATATGTAACGTAGCAAAATTATTTATTTTAGCATTTTTTTCGAAATCACTTCGCAACTTAGCAACAATATAGCAATATTTTTTTTTTTTTTTCAAAACTTGAAATTTCTTGATATTATTTTCATTCTTTTAGGTCATCTTACGCAGTCGCATTTAGACAAAACATTTCAAGTGTGTTAAGCGTGTTCCTTAGTTTATTTTATTTTATGCAAATTTTATACTCTCTTTTGCTTAATTTTCTTATTTTTTTAATTTGTTTATATTTTTATTTCTACGAACTTGCTTATGCGTCTCCGATGAATTGAATATATTTTCGCGCTCTGTTCATATGCTGTTTATTTGTTTGTGTTGATCTGGTTTTCAAACTATTAAATACTTTTGCATCTGTTGACATCTTTTTTTCAGTTTCATAAAATTTTTTGTTGTATATTTTTTTCATGCTTTCGTTTGCATTAATATTTTGTTTACTTGTGATTTTTTTGTTCGCTTTTGTTGTTGTGTCGGTTTTCTTCTTTGTCTTGTTGTAATTGCATTAAGCATGCCACGGAAATTTTCTTTTTTTTTACCGCTTTTTTCTTATTTCATTTTGCGCTAAATATGATCTAGTGCATAAAGCGCCACAAATGCATAATAATAAATAATAAATACTTTAGCAGAGTGTCATGCTGATTTTAGTTGCGGTTTTCAACTAAACATTAGTGTGTTCAAAGTGAAAAAATTTTAGAAAGTCAAATATGCTTGCAATGAAAAAGTTTAGGTTGGTGAAAAATTAAGTTATTCTAAGTTTTCCAGAACACTCTAACCTCCCGATTCTGTGGTCTTAATAAATTGTCATTCTTGATAAAAAAAAAAAAAATCAAGAGAAAAATATTTGTATCATGTTTTTTGAATTTTACGCCAAAATGAACAAAATAAATTAATTTTTTTAAGCAGAATTCAGAACACTTGACTCAAATATTTTTTATTAATATTTTATCAAGATTAACAATTTATCAAGAACACAGAATCTAGTAAGAGTGTTCTGGTTAAAAAAAAAATTACCAAAAATATTTTTAAACAGACGACAACATTAAGCTACATATGTCTTCAATTGACAAACACATTTCAAAGAAATTAAAATAACAAAAAATAACAATCAATAAATAATGTAGGTTTTCTTCGTAATAGCTATTTGGCCAAGGCCAAACCTTCTATCCAACGCAATACTTAATACGCGCTTCCAAAGTCCACTCTAATGTTTATTATCTATAAAAACATGCATATTTATAGAAACATATGTATGTAAGCCAGTGTATGCTACATATGTGAACCAAAATATGCGGGAAATGCTTTTTTGTAAGATTTTATTAAGTACTCAGAGTGTCATGTTTTCCATTTTATTATAAATATAATTTATGAAACTCTCGAATAGCACAAAACCATTGCAATGAATGAAAGTCTTTGAATGAGAAATTCATTCAACTCAAGTGATGCATGAATTTAATTTCCAAGAGAATTTTGTGCTATATGAAATATGTATATAAAGAGAATAGCTTCTCTAAACTTTTCTGGATCCACATTCTCTGTTGAGTTCATCAAAAATTTGTTTGAAAGTAAACCACCACCGTGGCTCCGCCCGTGTTTGAAAGTATCAAAAGCAAAAACAATTCATATCGCGTGCTTAGTGCCTCAGGCTACTGATTCTAATCTATAAGAATAATCAATTTTTAATTACGGAAAATAGTCAATTATTAGAAAAATCACCGTAAAGCAAGCAATATCACTCATTCAGCTAACACTAAACGTCAACAAACATTAAACACATTCCGGAAATTCTAAATATAAGTTTGAATTCTTAATTCATATACGCCCAACGTTTTATTTTTTAAACGCCTTTTATTTGTGATATGGAAAGTAGATGTTTTGAAATAATTTTAATTTTTTTCTTCACTTCAAAAGAAGTATTTAAAAAAAAATGTGGCATTATGTGGGTTAAAGTTTATAAAGTACATTCCAGTTATGTATGTCTGTATACAAACTAGTTTATGAGTAACAATTTATAGTCAGTATAAGAAATTAATTTTCAACCGTTGCTTCAATAGTTGAACTATAAATAAATTTCCAGAAAATATTTAGATAAATAAATAAATTGAAGAATTCAAAAATTCAAAAGCAAGTAAGTTTTGCGACACTTAAATAAAGTTTAAGCCGCCAATATTCTTGTTTTTATTTGAAAATTTTTCAAGTTTACACAAAATTTTGAAAAGTTTATTAAACTTAAAAAAATGTACATCAAAATTTTAAAATGAGCTGAAAATATAAAAAATTATAAAATCTAAGCAAAAAAAAATTGTGTAGCACCCTAATGCTTATCAACCGCTAAAGTGTATTATTAAAATAGAAAAATGATTATTTTCTTGTCCCGCTCGAAGGAATGTAACGTGATGATCACGTGCTCAAGGCGCTGCAATACACATATGTAGCTTTCGAAAAACAAAAAAAAATTAAACTTTATCACATTTTAAGTGGCTACGTATTTATATTCCTAAACATTTTGGTGAATATGTATATATTATACATATATGTATGTACCTTCGTACATAATTGTTGATAATTCTGTTTCGTTTTGCGCTCAATTTTTATTTTGAGGAGTCACCAAGCATTTTGTTCGCGCGACTGCTCATCTTTGCTGTTGCTATCTCAAAAACACTTTGACTTTGGGCTAAAATTAAATAATTTCATAATTTTCTCTTCGCTCTCTCTTCCACTCTTTGTTGCGATGTTTGTCATTTAATTTTCATTCATTATTAATAATCTGTGACCTTTGTGTCTTTACAAAATTGTATGTACACGTATTAAAATTTTAATAGCAAGCATTTATTTGTCAAATTTTAGTCACTTAAAATTATTTGTTGCTATAAATTTTGAGTTAAGCGCTATTTTTGGAAGGTTAAAAATGATTGAACAATTTTAGCAAAATATGTATTAATTTACAGCTTATTAAAACAGAATTCAGCGTTTTTGCTAGCTTAATTCTAGCTGTTTTTTTGTGGCAAGCACTTAGCGACTTGTGAATAAAATGACAAAATGTTAGTTCATACAAAATTTGAAATTTGCTTTAAAAATGAAATATTGACTTGTCCAAACGTAATTCTAAGTTGTTAATAATTTTTCTGCTTACTTCTTTTATTGTTGATTTCCAATTTTCTCATTTTCTCTCTCTCTCTCTCTCTCTCTTTCTCATTGCAGTGCGGGACCTTAGACGCACACACCGAATCGTCATATCATTATCAACAGCGTTCCAACAGAATGGATGTATATCAAATTGACGATGGTTTTCACTCGGATGGTGGCACTGAAACACCACCGCCATCACCCAGTTCGGGCTCATCAATAGCTTCAGCATCCGATCATGGTTCATTAGAGAGTGTTGACACCGGTGGTACACAACGTTTGGCCGTACTCTCATTTGAACAAGTACGCAAGCTACACGATGTCATGGATGAAAAAGTGGCCATACATGGACGTGGCAATTTTCCTACACTTGAAGTGCCACTAAAAGATTTGGTTAATTTGGTACGACGTAAATTGGAAGCGGATGTTAGTGCTGGAGGCGCTGGTGTTATAGTCAAGGATGTGCGCTTAAATGGTGGCGCAGCTAGTCATGTTTTAGCTTCAGAGGATCAACCATATAATGATTTGGATTTGATCTATGCCATTGAATTGACTTCATCACGTCATTTTGATCGTGTCAAAACAGCTGTGCTCAACACTTTATTAGATCTCTTGCCAGAGGGTGTGTGCAAGCGACGCATTATGCCATGCGCACTCAAAGAGGCTTATGTCGGCAAGATGGTTAAGGTGAATAATAATAATGATGGTGATCGTTGGTCGCTCATATCATTGGGCAATTCGCCAGGTCATAAGAATGTCGAACTAAAATTTGTTGATACAATGCGTCGTCAATTTGAGTTTTCGGTTGATTCGTTTCAAATTGTTTTGGATTCATTGTTGTTGTTCTATGATTGTGCTGCACTACCGATATCCGAGAATTTCTATCCGACAGTAGTTGGTGAGTCAGTGTATGGTGATTTTCAGGAAGCGCTCTATCATTTGCAAAAGAAATTGATCTCAACACGACAGCCCGAGGAGATACGCGGTGGCGGTTTGCTCAAATATTGCAATCTATTGGTGCGCAATTATAAGCCAATCAATCCGCAACATATCAAAACATTGGAACGTTATATGTGCTCGAGATTCTTTATAGATTTTCCTGATATCAATACGCAAACGAAAAAATTGGAAGCTTATTTGTCCAATCATTTTTGGGGTGTCGATGAGGAGCCATTACAATATCAGTACCTGATGCATTTACGTGAAGTTGTCGAAATGTCCACGGTTTGTCTGATGGGACATGAACGGCGGCAGACCTTGTTACTAATACAGACATTGGCGGCGCAAGTGCTCTATAAGGAGCAACAGAAGCAACATCATGCGCAAGAGCAATACCATCACCATCAACAACAACAACAACAGCAGCAACACCATCAACAACAACAACAACAGCAGCAACAGGCGGCTGATATGCAAAAGGCACAGTCACAACAGCAAATGCAGCAACAACAACAACAAGTAACGCTGGTCACAACACAACATCACAACCAACATCAACACCAACACCAACACCAACACCATCACCAACAACAACAGCAACAACAAATGCAAGCGCCACCAACACAGACTATTTACGTCCAACAAGCGACGTCACCACAAACAGCTGGCGGGGCAACAACAATTTGTTGTACGACAACAACAGGCGCCGAACAGCAACAGCAAGTACAACTACAGCAACAACAACAAGTGCAAGCGTTACAAACACACGCCGCCGTTGCACAACCGGCGACCATTTTGGTTTATAACGGCGTCTATTATGCTCCTGTGATTCCGGCTATTTGCACTTGCAATTCGACGTGGTTGAGCACGTGATTGACCGATGGGGAGCTGGTGGTAGAAGAAGAAGAAGAAGAGGACGAAGAAGGCCAACAAGAAGTAGAAGCAGTAGAAGACGAGGAAGCTGCTCAAACAACAACAGCAACAATAACAATAGCGAACACAATATCAACAACAAAAGCAACAGCAGCAGCAGCAGCAACAGAAGCCAGCACAGTAACAGCAACAACAACAACAATTGGACAACAACCAAGAATAATACAGCTGCCCATGGCAACAACAACAACAACACTCGACTATGAGCAGCAGTCGTATGAAGCAGAAGCTGCAACAGCAACAACAATAACAACAGCTGACTATTTAGCATTGCAATCAACAAACTACAGCAACTACAACTACAATGCAAACATCGAGCAATGTATGCCAACAGCAGCAGCAGCAGCACCACCACCTGCTACAACAACACTTGTCTATGAGTGTAGTAGCAATGGCAATTGTACGCTTGTGCCGAATTATGCATTTAGCAACAACAACAACAGCGGCTATACATGCGCCACAGCAGCATTGAATCTGCCAACATGTTTAGCTACAGGCCCAACAATACCAACAACAACAACAATAGGAGCGGCAAATCAAATAGCTGCCTCACCGTGCTACGATGCACAGTGCATTTTGCAGCAGCATACACAACAACAACAACAACCACCA
The DNA here is from genome assembly GCA_951509765.1 of Sphenella marginata. Classification (NCBI taxonomy): domain Eukaryota; kingdom Metazoa; phylum Arthropoda; class Insecta; order Diptera; family Tephritidae; genus Sphenella; species Sphenella marginata. The sequence continues at coordinate 24,562,346 of OX608083.1, forward strand.
CCGTCAACATTTTATATGCAACAAATGCCGTTAGTAACGACACAAGCAGCACACACATCACCTCAACAACAACAACAACAATATGCCTTGCCATTGCAAATGTCATTGATAGAACAGCAACAACAACAACAACAATTGCTTTTGCAACAATATACGCAACAACAGTTGCAAGAGCAACATCAAAGGCAACAACAACAACAACAATACACTATTTATTTTGCACCACAACAATTGCTAACACAGCAGCAGCAACAACAACAAACACAATTTGTACAATTTTATCCTTATGAGACTAATGTTGTTGCCGCTGCTGCCTACAGCAGTTGATGGGCAACATAAAAAGTGAATAGAAAAAAGTAATATTTTTTAAAAAACAAAATCCAACAATTCAAAATTTTTTTTTTTTTGCTTACGAGTTCTAGTAAAAAATTTTAGTTTGTGTTAAAAGATAAATATTAGTTAAGTTATTAAACAAAAGAAGCTCAAAAGCTTTTAACCAAAAAATTATTTACGAAACATTTAAAAATTATTACTTATTTAGAAGAGCTTTCAAATTCGGGATTTCGTATTACAGCTTTAAGAGAAGAAAGCTTTATATTTTCTGAGCTTTTCTCGAGTTGTGGGTTTCTCAATTTTTCTAAAGCTAGTTTTTTTAAAGCAGGCCTTCATAGAGTTTAAAAAAAAAATTTCCAAAGTCTAGCCTTATTTTCCTATCAATGTTACAAATTTTCAAAATTTAAAGTCCCCGTTCAAAAAAAAAAAAACCATAATCCAAATTAAATTATTTTCGAAACCAATTTCTAAAAAGCCAATTTATTTACAAACGGAAAGCTTTTCTCAAAACATTGTCTGCCTTTTTCCCAATGTGAGCTTTAAGAGAAAAGAGATTTGCTAAATAAAAATTGTTTAATGACAAAAGTTCTCTACTAAAGCTCGACTAACCGAAAGCTTTTCTAACGCATGTTTGTAAAACTGAAAAGTATTGAGCTTTAACAATTCATAATTGGCAATTTGAGCTTTCGAATTATCTTTACTACAAAAGCATACATTTTCCAAAAAAAAAAAAATGTATTTTAATTAATATACTAAAATGGTTCCACTTTCGTATTTTAATTGAAATATAAAATTTACAACAAAAAAAATCAATCTTTTGATTAATGAAAAAAGTTTAAAACTTTTTGAAAAATTTTAAACTCTATTTACTTTATAACTTGTGTTGCTATCATTATTATTATTTTTTTTTTGGCACAAACTTGTGCTTTTGGAACTTAAAAGTTGGCACTGCAAAGCTGTTGTTGTTGCGATGTGTGCGCATGAAGCTTTCATGGCGTTGTTGATATCCTTTTTGCTGTGCAATCGCGCGCGCTGTACTGCATTTGAAGTAAGGGCACTGTTACATAGACGAGACAAATGATAACTGATTGAAGCTGTAACTGTTTTCTGCAATTCTCTGATTTAGCACTCTTTCAAAGAATTTTTATTCAGACTGTTAAATCACCTAAAGATTTATTAGTGCACGTATACGGTAAAAATGTGGTTAGTCAGCTAAATATAGAAAAACGTAATGGCGAACTAACTTGAAATGTCGTAGATTTTTTATGTCATAAGCATCATTTCAATTTCCCGTTGACCTTTTCTAGAATCTTAATGACTATTAGCAAGTGCACTATTCTCAAATAAAATTGACTCCTACCTAACCTCGCTGGATCTCTGACAATTGATATGCTTTGCTCAGTGCTTGTTTGAAATTCTCTATAACAGTGCCCTCAGCTGCTCGTATCTAATGGTTTGCATCATTGCTGAATTGTCTGTTGGATTGTGTCCATACTAAATGATGTACTGTTAACTGTGTACTTTAACCTTTTTTATACCATTTACATATTATAACTATATATTACATAAATAACTGATTGCATACGTACATACATATATAGAAATGTATACTACAAATACATATAATGATAAATTTATGTCTAATGTAACGTTTATGATAATAATGATTATACAGTGATGTTACTTTCATTTCCATTAATTTATATATATAAATTTAAAAGTTGACGCTACTTCATTGATTTATGTGAGTTAGGTTTTTTTGTTTTTTGGTTTTTTTCGCAATTTTTTTTTTCTTTTTTGTTTTTGCATTATTTTTTTAATAATTATAAACGATAATGAATTACTTTACAACTCTGTACACACTAAATACATACAAAACATTGTAATACATAGTGTTACATTATATAAAGACGAAGCAGAGATTAGAGATGATGATGAGCGAGATAGAAAGCAAATAAGTAATAAAAAAAGAAAGCAAGAAAGAAAGAGTAAACGATATGTATGTTAAAGCGTTTGTTGTCAAACTAATTATGTAATACTTTTCTAATTATTTTTATATTTATATGATTATTATTAAGATGAACTTGCCTGTACGCAGCAGTGTTGTTTCAGAAAAAAAAAAAAAACACACACACATTCTTCATACATACTAAATCAAAATACGAAAAGCAAATGTCAAATGTCGAATGTGTGCGTTAATTCGTTCGTTTTTATTAATTTTTCCATAGAATTTAGTCTTTATTACACATAAATAACTACTACATTTACAAAATAAATACTACAATTACTATATAAATGCATACATATACACATATATATATATATAAAAATAAACTATGTACTACACATGAATACGAACATGAAACAAAAGAAAAATATTGTAAAACTAAAAGAAATAAAATTTTTCGTTGCGCTCAATTAATATTGCAGCCACAAATTCTTTGTTAATGTTTAAGAGATTTTTAAATATTTATGATAAGAAATTTATAATTTTACTTTTACAATGCTTGTACATTTGTATGTGTTTGTAAACGAAAAAGAAACAAAACAAAACAGAAAAATGTAGAGATGTGAATTTGAGCTGGCAAAAAAGAAGAACAAACAAATTTTTGTAGCGGGGAAATCAAATACATACTTTCAGAATTCTTTATACGAAAATTTATAAAAAAAAAATTAAATAAATTAATACAGAAGGTTATACAAGCAACAAATATAAACTTGCATAAAATAAAGCAAAAAACCGATATATAAAATAATGTAAGATGTAATGTAAACTTTAAAAACATACGTAAGAATTAACAAAAAATACCAAAATGTTGGTTAAATTATTATAATAAAAATTATAAAAAATTTAAATACAATAAAAATCATACACTTCGTTAAAATAATATTAAAATAAACTTGAATAACAGCTATTATTGAATTATTATTGAATTGAAAATCAAGGATTTTTTTGGAAAAATTTATAAAAAAAAAATTAAAAAGTGATGAGATTAAATAAAGCTCAATGGGCTGATTAGAAGCTTTGAAAATAAGAATAGCAATAGCTAAAAAAATTAATTGAATTTGAACAAAATGCATAACAAAATAATGAAAGATAAAATAAAAAAGAAAGATAAAATAAAATTATAAAAAAACTTTAAAAAATAAACAAATATAAAAGTCCTTAAAAATAAACTAAATAATAAAAACAAACAAATTAAAAGTAAAAGTTAAAAATTACTTGAATAAAAATATAAAAAACGTAAGAATATAAAAATTTAACAATTTGTTTTACCTAAAAACCAATTTTTTGAATAAAGAAAAAGTTTGTTTCCAAAAAAAAATTCATAACATTTTTAAAAAAATTTCACGATATTAGGCAGTCAGAACAAGAATTCCGAAATTTGCTCAGCTAGTCAATACGTAATGTTTAAAGAACAGCTCTTTGCTGTGCCAAGTTTAAATATTTTTGTTTTTTTTAATCTTCTTTTATAAAAAATAATTACAAAAAAATTATGGAATACACTTCTTCTTGACAGCTAAAAATACCAACTGAATTTAAAAAACATTTATTAGCATGTTTGATTTGGCACAGCGGGGGCAACTGGGTTAAAAATAATAGTATTACCAAATATGAAATTAAAACAGTAAAGTTAAAATAAATATAAAAAAATACAAAGTGCTAAATAAATACTACAACAATTACTATATAAAAATAAATATAAATATAAAAAAATATACACGTTTAACAAATTAAAATAAAATACTAATAAAAATGAGTAAAAAGGATAAAACTGAATTAAAAATCAAATCATATATGAAATCATTATAATACAAACATTATCAGAACTAATAACTTAACTAAAAAAATTAAAAATTTATTTAAATAAAAATCACAAAATTATGTAATCAAAAAAAAAAAATAAGAATAATAATGCTTGCACTGTCTAATAATTCAACCAAATTAATACTAAAACTTGAAGTCCACTAGAGGAAACCAAAATATGTGGCCACTCTTGTTGAGATGCTAACCCATGCTTTGAAATTCTTAGCTGAATACGTAATTTTTCAAAATTTAATAAGTATATGCTTTATAAAGCTTTAAAAATGTGAAGCTTTCGTTTAATTACGTAGAGGTTGAATTTTGTAAATTAAATGTTTATGACTTTTAATATACAAAATTTAGCTTAAACGTGATTGAGCTTTCGATATAAAGGACTTAAAGACGATCGAAGTTTCGTTTCAATTTCGTCACAATACTTTACGTTGATTAAGCTTTCGCTATACAAAACGTTTAATCTTTGAGATCAAGATTTTCTAGACTTTTTAACTAATAAAAATAAAAATAAAAATAAAATATTATTTCAACCTATGATATTTGGCGCTTTTGAAGATCGTGAAACTAAAAATCGAATCAAAAGTTTTGCTTACTTTCGAAAGTTGTACTAAAAATTCAAACTTTGAAAGCTCTTCAAGCTGACTTTTTTTTGATTTCGAAAATTGTACCTACTTTTTCCGGGCTTAGCTTTTAAAGCTTAAATTGTGTCAACAATGTTAACCTTCGATAAATTATACTCGAGATAAACACGTTGAGGAAGCATGCAAATGCAAACATCTCTAAAAAGCTATCTGCAAGCCCAGCTTTTGATCGTGCTCAATAGGTTAACAAAAAAAGCTCAGAATTTTAAGCTACAAAAATATTCCAAAAATTTCACGCACGTTATAATATTCGATTGTTATTCAAAAAGCCAAGCGACTTTTTCTTTGTGATATCTAAATAAAATAAAAAGAAGCCTGAAATCATCTCTACATGAAAGCTCAAAAGCATGACAAACACATCTAAAAACATGCATAAATATGTAAATGTGTGAATTAACATACATATAAAATAAAACATATTACACAGCAGTGATGAAGTGCGCATGCGCACCAACGAAAAACCACACACACAAACACACTAATCAGATTTCTACTGCATTGAAAATAAAAATATCAAAAAATTAAATAAAATCATGTAAAGCAAAAGAAAAACTGTATGTGTTAGTTGAGTAAATACAAAAAATTATGTACTAATTTTAAGTGATAAATCATTACATAAAGTAAATATAAATAATAAATAGTCTCCATTGTAAATGTTAAATGTAAAATAAAGAAACTACAAAAAAAAACTGAAAAACTAAATTTCGAGTGTGTATTTACTGTGAGATGCGGTGTTGTAGAAGGTAATGTAGATATTTTTATAAAAACTTTTTGAGAAATAATTTGGCCGAAAAAATGGCGGCTGGTAAAATGGTAAGATGGGGGTCTGTTATCTCTCCGCTGATAGAACTACTGGAAGTTGTATGAAGCGCAGAGCTTGATCTGCATTTCAAGTTACATACAAGGTGGCGCAAAAGTAATCTTCCTATCAGAAAATGCTATACATTTTGCGATTGACCCCTAAAGTCAGTTCTGTTTTGACATTTGTGTAGTAAACACATGCGAAATACACGTTAATAAACAATGTTACGCTACACTACTCCAGAACGCGGAATATTGCTGACTATTTATTTCACCAATAATCGGTCGGTGACTTTGGCACAACGTGAATTTCGTCGCAGATTTCCTGGCCGTCCAACGCCTACTGGTCAACGAGTTCTTTTTGCGGCAACTTGATGAATTGGGATTCGAAAACATGTGATTCCAACAAGACGGTGCAACAGCACACACTGCACGTGCCACAACCGATATGCCGAAGGATGCATTTCCCGGGCGCCTAATCTCCCGTTTTGGCGATTTGCACTGGCCAGCAAGATCGCCTGATTTAACTGCTCCAGACTTCTTTTTGTGGGGCTTTTTGAAGTCGCGGGTTTATGCCAACAAACCTCAGACTCTTGCAGCTCTTAAAGACAATATCCGTCAAGAATGTGAGGACCTATCGCCGGAAGTTTTGGCCAAAGTGATGGAAAATGCCATAAAAAGGGCTCAAATGACAATCAAGTGTGGCGGCGGCCATTTACATGACATCATATTCTCGACTTGATGTAAAAAAAGTTAAAAGACCAAATAAAAATAATCCACATGAAGAATCAAAGTTTTACAGTTTTTTTTTTAATTACAGCCAAAAAACATCGGAAGATTACTTTTGCGCCACCCTGTATATGATGTAGCTATTTTGATACTACTACTTTTGATAATTTTGTAAACTGCTTTACCGACTTCTTAGCACCTGCTCAATTATCTCTTAATAAAAAACAAAATATAAATAGAACAAACTTAAAAATAAAAAAAAAACTTTCCTATCGGTTGTCATTTTTCATTTGTACTAGGGCTGCACAACGATATAAACGAAAAAATGTCGTTTTGCTAATTATCAAAAAAAAGTATCAAAAATATATTTCGTTTTGATAAATATCAAAATCAAAAAATAACAAAAAAAAATTGTTTCGTTGATTATCAATTCAAAAAATAACAAAAAAAATTTTTTCGTTTATTAATAAATTTAACATTATTTTTCAGCCCTGATTTGTACCAACTTCTTCTTCGTAAATGATCTAGACTGCCAAATAGTTGTATGTATTATACACAACTGCCGATGACGGAAAGGAAAATGCTTGTAAAAAACAGGACCGTGTTTGAGGTTATGTGATCAGACAGCTGAGATTATCGTCCTGATTCTGAACTTAACCGGTCATTTTGTGCTTGAAAGACTATGTCACCGAATCTTTAAATTACGTGTAAGGGACGGTAATGCAGTTGCTGAGGCTTTTGTACTACCCAAGATGGTAACTCTGGCAAAAACGAAAAATGCGCAATTTAAATTAAAATATCAACGTTTTTTGACTTATTAAAAAAATAACTAATAGACTCCCAAGGCAAATTCATTCTTATGGTAATGTCAAGTGAACAGCTGACTTCCTCTTCTTCACGTTTTTAACCCGCCGTGTAATGTACAATGTCATAAAAAGAAAGATTTGACGGTTGACTTTGAATATTGTATTTGGTATTAATTTTCAAAAAACTATCGCAACTTACCAAAACGATACGATGGCGATGGTTTTAACCAAGTCGAATTAATAGAAGGTGGAAGCCAGACGAATTACAAACACACATCCATACATTTTCCATGTACTTTGTTTTTGTAATTTGTAGGACTAATGTCAAAATCGTATGGCGGCTAAATGTGTAGTGTCAAAATTTGAGAAAAAAGTAGCTATCAGCTGATGGGAAAATTCCACCTTGTATTAATTCGCCTTGGTTTTAACTAAATTTTATGCACGCATGAGTTGTCCAAACACGTATTTATTGTTCCAGACACCATTAGTTCAATTAAATTTTTATGAAATATAAAAAAACAATCGATGGTTGTCATTTCAAATATTTTATCACTATGACATTCTAGTTTACAAAAACTTGAAGCGAATAGAGGCGAATATTGCCTAATTCGCTCTGTCATTACCATAACAATAAATTTGCCTTGTAGACTCCATTTGTTCCTTGTCATTCCTCTTTCAGTTCATATTTCATCAAGAAATTGTGATAATGGTTTGGTTGTCCGTGCCAACTGCATTTTGGACACTTTCTTCAAACATAAGTTAATAACTGATAATGCAGTCAAATGTCAAAAAACGTAGCAGTCCGCTGATTGGGTCGGTAAGGCAGCTCACAGACGGTCACTTCGCCAGTAAAGTCTAGACTTTGTCAATTTGTCCCGTCTGGCTCTTCCGGTTGCTAGCAAACTACCTCTACAAAACCCTCTCATCAAAGGAAGTACATTTTTGGCCGAAATGTGGTGTGTCATCCCTGACAACAACCTTATTTTCTCCACTCAGCAGACTCTTCCACACTTTCCTCTTGTTGTTTTAGCGACAAAAATACTGCCTGAAGGTGTCAGGGACTGTTGACGAAGGTGACATGCCCCACTGTCGCGGAATGGGCAGTGCAAGATTCTATCATCCCTCCTTCCATTAGGAACGAAAACACTGGTAATGAGGCGTATCATATCCATAGATCAATGTGCAATTTAGTCGCCTCTTAACCTTAACCTCTCCACTTTTACGAACCCCTTAATAGCATAAGACTTAATAGCTTCAAAACTTCATTTGCGGTAGTCAGAGCATATTACCAACGAGCTCATTAAACCCACTTCAATCCTTCTTTATTATCACTGAACGAGTATCGCTAGACAGGAGACTAACAGACGCCACAAAATCCATTTACATGCGCTATTTAACCTCATGCGAAAGTTTTATGGTTCATTCACTTTGATGGGACCAGTAAATATGACAGCCATCCCATCTCTAATTTTACAATTTTCATAAGCAAAAAATAAGAAATTAATCCCTTGAATAACACTTTTGCTATTACGAGTATGCTACAATTGTTTTTTGTTGTTTATTTATTTTTCACCAAATGCAAATGACTTCATAGTCATGGTGTCGATTCTCAGAATTCTCTCGATACACTGGAACAAATTGCTGACACTTACACTGACGTAATAAATTTTATGCCATTTAAACCGTATATAATTGAAAGTTTGTATTGTCTGTAGAGATGCGCTCACTGTTTGCTCGTACAAATACAAAAAAACATCGTTACATTGTTGTTGGTATTGTTGTTGGTTTTACTGCTTGCGCTATACGCTCATATACCCATTGACTACGAACGAATAAAGATGTTGTGTATATCCCCCCAAGTGTATTGTTGTAAGTATCAGTATGGGATTGGTAAAGCAAATATACGGTCGTACATATGGACATATATAAAATAATTGATCTGAATTAACAACAACAACAATGAAGAGTTGTAAAACACACAAACAATGCCATATTAACCCAACAATTGGTCTTATAAAAGTATTATTGACGGCCTAGGCCTTTTTGGTTGTTACATATTAAATTACAAGAGTCATCACTTTTAAGCGATTATTGACACCACCAAGGGAGCTCAAATGATCCTACACCTGTTTTTTTCCACTTCAGCAGAGATGTAAAAGAATGCATTCTTTTGCGAATATTTATTTATTTGATTTGTCGCAAAAAGATTGCAGTCATTTTTTGAATTCTTTGACTGGGACTTAAAAAATGAAATTACCATTCAGACTTTGAATTCTTTTTTACATTCATTTTTTTGTTATTCATGATTGCATTCATTGAATAAAAAGTCTCACTGAAGTCAATCGAAGTCTGTTGGAGTCATTTGAAGTTAATTTACCTGTGGCATACGAGACATGATCGTAAAATATTTTTGTTGCAAAAAGTTAGTGCTGCACTCAAAAAAATAAAGTCAGTAAGTGACTTTTTTAAATGGCTCCAAAGTCGTGACTTCAAAAAGACTTTAGACTTCATATTTTCATTCTTTAGTCAAAAAGCGAGTCAATGAGTGCATTCAAAATTTAAAGTCATTGAATAAGACTTCAACTGATTGCATTCGCATAGGACTGTATTCTTTTACAACCCTGCACTTCAGCAAGCAACTCTCTCACCCTGGAGTAGGTAGGGATGTGACCTGGAATCGAAATAATCCATCACTCAATCATCTTTTTTATTTTTAGCGATAAAATGAGTTTAAAAAATGGATTTTTGTAGAAAATAATCGGGTTTTGAAGAAAATTATCGACTTTTGAGGAAAGTAAGCGATTTTTAAAGAAAATTATCGATTTTTGTTCACAAATCTTTTATTAGTAAAAATGTTTTATGAATACCTAATCAATTAAATTAAAAACCATTTCAGTTAAAAAAAATTTAAAAAATATAACCCCACCTTTCGTACTGTTTTAATTCAGATTTAAAAAAATTTAAAATTATAAATTAACTTATGAATAATAAATTCAGTAAAACATTAACAGTTTGATCTTAAAACTAGTAAAAACAATTGCCCGCAAATTTTCAGTATTACCTAGGATTTGACCAAAATTATGATTGACTCGTAGTAATTTATACGAAACCATGTGTTTTCAGCAGAAGTGTGTACATAGTATTCGATTAATGTAGAACACTTAAACCACGCTTTTGAAACACCACCGCAAAAAAATTAATTTTTCTAAAAAAAACTTTTAAGCCACGCTATCTTCACTGCGTTTTAGAACTAATAATATACCGAGTCCGTTTTTAATCATTATATTCCATACCAAATAAACTATGGAACTTAATATGTTGTTAAATATCTCCAAAACTAGTGGAGCTAGCGGAACAAATGGTATCTTAGATTTTAAGTTATCCGTCTAGTAATACAACGGTAAAAGTTCCATTCAATTCAATTTGCCAGTTTTTGAGTGATGCGCGCACAAACATACAGACAGACAGACACAAATTCTGAACACGGTTGATTTGGCTTGTATTAGCTTATAATGATACCTGCAATCGATTTTTCTTAAATATCCTCAATGTGAAGACAATTTTATTATGGGTACAAATCAAAATTATCCCCAAAGGCCACAACGGTGCGCACAGGGTTAATAAAAAAAATCATAATACCCAAAAGCAATAACGCCTTTACCCGCATTTAACATTTAGTTGGGCTTTTGACCCCAGCCACTGACAACCAATGCATACAACAACAGCTAATCACCGTTGCCCCTTGCGAGTGTGTCTGCACCATTTATGTAGCATCACCAACAGCACCAACAGCAGAAGCACAAGCAACGGTATTATTATTATGATTATTAGTACTTTTTGTTTTTGTTATTTTTGTTTTTCATTTGTCAGTTGTTGTGTTCCTTGTTGATTTCTACCGACATGCATTTGCAATTTCTGTTAGAGTTAGCTTCCTCCTTTCAAATCTCAATTCCAACTCGATTTTAACATTCATTCCCCGTCCTCAAAACATAGTGACCAAATCATTAGCTGGGTTTGGTTGCAGCGGTGGCGGTGATGGCAAGGCAGCTTAAAACGATTACAACAACGTCATGCGAATGTTGATTCCTAGCTAAATTGGTGATTATGTCGATCCATGATTTTTAAGTTAATTTGTTGAAGCGCTTTTTACACCGTCCGCATGTACGCATACGTCCCTCACCCTCTTGCCACCCTTTCAAAATGTTTAACTTGCTCGTCAGTGAATGTGCGCTCTTCTTCTTTTCAAAATGTTTTTAGGATTTTTTTTTTGTTTTTGTTTTTTATTTATGATATTTGTTTTCAAATATTACTCGTAGTTGTAGTTAATGGTCTCTTATATTTATTTGATTGTCTTGTTATTGTAGTTGTTTTCTGTTTTGTGTTTTTATTACAATTGCATCTGCAATATTTTTGCCTTCTCATAGATTTCATTATAACTTCAGTTGATGGCGACTAAATTGCTTCATTTAGAGAAGAAGCGACATTTTCACGACACACACTCGCATTTATTTGTGGTCATACATGTCCGAATTGGTACCTGCATGTATATGTATTAGGGTGTGCCTAATGTTTTTGTTACCATAGCTGATCTCTCTCTCTTTTCTCATAGTTCTGATAGCCCAATGGTTGACAGAACATGTCAAAATTACTCTGAGGATCTAGCATAAAAATTAGGGTTGTGCGATTAATTGATTAATCTAAATTTCTATTAATCATAAATTCGATTACTCAATTAATCGATTAATTATGATTTTTGATTAATCAAAAGGGGTGTTTACTCGATTAATCAAGATTTGGATTAATCAAAAAGAAAATTAATTGATTAGTCGCCTTTTTGATTAATCGCTTTTTGAATAAAATGATTAATCATATATTAAAACGGCACAAATTTAGAAGTTCATTGATACTTCAACCATTTGTTGCATCTTCGACATTTTGCCCATTCGCGATCGGACAACACCTTAAAATTTAAATTTTCTTAAATTTTTTTATTTGTAATATTTTGAAGCATGTTTGGTTTTTAATTTTTTTTCTTTCAGCTATTTCAAGGCAAACTTTCACGCATGGCAGAAATATTTGAAGGTAGTTCCACTTCTTCTTCTTCTCCGTTTGATTAGCCATCTGACAGAAATCGTGTTCCGTACTTTTCGTGCTACCAGTTCCTTAAAAAAAAAAATCCACCATTTTTCCTATGGTTAAATGAAAAGAAATCGAAGCCTTTTTTTCGGTATTTGTTTCCTTTAACACCCACCAATAATCCCGGCAGAGGTACCAAAAGACGCGTTTTGACCTCAGTAACTATAATCCGTAGTCAGATTTTTGAATTTTTGTTTTGGTGAAGAGATATTTGCACTTAAAGTTTGCAATTTTCTGTCATTTTCATGTGGATCTCTACAATTACAATTACGAAAACTAATTGGGATCGCGTAGCTGGTGTTGGACCGACTGAGGGTTATTTTTTTAGCACGCGGAGGCCGAAGGAAAGGTGTTCTGCACATAAAAAACATGGATCGGGCCCCCAATCAGGATTTGTCCTGGCTCATTTTTTGGTTTTTTAACTTTTCACTGACACAAAAAATTGATTTCGGATCATTGATACCGAGGTCAAACCGCGTATTTTGACACCTTTCCCGATAATTTTGGACGTGTTTTAGCAGTTGTCCCGTAAATTAAACAAATACCAAATACCTGAGATATTTATTTTTGCATGCGAAATCGCCGCTCATAATTACCTCAGAAAATTTTGCAGTTAAAATACATATGTTATATATTTCATTTTGCTAATAACTACACCTTTTTATATACAAAAAAAACCAATAAAATTTTGCAAAATTACCAAATTTAATAACAACTAATAATTTAGCTGTGGCAACATCACGCCCTCTTGGCGAACACGGTTAGTGTCAAAAAATTTTGAGTGAAACTACCTTCAAATATTTTTATCATGTTTCACGTAAGAAAATTAGTAAAATAATCAGTTTTTGATTAACCATTTTTGAAAATACTCGAGTAACGCTCGTTTTGATTACTCATAATTTTGATTAATCAAGTAATCGATTAACTGAAAATTTGATTAATCAACTTACTCGATTAATCGAATAAAGGCACAGCCCTAATAACAATTATTATACTTGAAAAAATTAGCTGAAACTTTGTTTCATATTTCAAAAATCGCACACATTTTTCAAAAGTTTCCAAGAATCTGAGAAACAAAAACCGATTAAATCATAAACGTTTAATATTTGTTAGATAGTAAAAAAAAGTTGAAGTTTTGTGTAACTTAAATATCTATAATGTAAAATTTGTAAATTATGAGCAAGCTCGAGACCCGTTAACAATAATTCTAAACAAATTAATATTGTCAGTTTTTTGGGAAAAATTGATAATTGGAGAAAAATTACAAAGAAAAATCAACAGCGATGGATAGGATTACATGTTTCAGAGTTTCCAGGCTCATCATCAGATCCCTTGTAAAATATTTAAAAAATAATTTAAATTTAATTCCAAAATGTTTAGAACATATCGACTGCTGACGGAAGTTTTCCCAGTTTCAAATAATTTTTCAAAAACGCTCTATATCAAAATTTGTTTAAATAACACTTTATATCACAATTTGATTCAAAAACGGACTATCGCCGATTTTTTACAAACACACCCTGTCTCAGCTAAAATGTACTAAATTTTGTTTCAGATTGCGGGTTTTCGAAACTCATGCTGAGATAAGGGATTATTGAAAAAATTTTGAGCTGTGCTAGTGTGATCTTCTATCCATACTACAATATCTGCAACAAATGGGGTTTTCAAAAAAATCCTGTATTTAAAAGTGAAAATGAAATTATTAAAAAACGACAACTCGTTAATTTTTTTCTTCAAATTTCTTTTGTTATACATATGTATATTAATTTTGAAGACAAATGTTTTATTTTGTTGTAAAAAAATATTTTTTTAAAGATAGAATAAGCAAGAAAAATTTTAAAAGCATTGGACACTATTGTAACAATACTTTAAGGTTATCCCTAATGTGCATTATTACCTATCTCGATTCATGTAACATTCGCGTGTTTAGTAAGAGTTGATTTTCGTTGCGAGCTGCGCTGTCCACTACACAGCTGTTACTCGTAACTCATCCGTATGCCAATAAGTGAATGGTGTGACCAAAGTAACTGTACAGCGGGCAGATGACTATATAAATAAATAAATCTAAGTACAAATGTATACAAGTGCATCTAACATAAAAATAAATAAGTACATGTGTGTATAAAAAGAAAGGAAGGGATGTGCATATATTAGATTTTCAAAACTCAATGATTCACGCGATCTGATTTTATAAAATAATTTCATATTTTCCAAAATTAAATATATTTAAGTAGATGCACTTTTTCCAATTTTTTTTCTTTATATTTTTTGTAAACTAAAACAAAAGAAAAAATTAGGGACTCTGAGTTCGCCGAAATTTTTTTTGAAAGAAGAAGATACATTTAAAAAAAAGGTCAAAAGTAGTGGGTCAACTACTATTCAAAAATATTTCACATAGAAAATAAACTTAGATTAGATTCATGAAAACATATTTAATAATTAGCAACATATTGCAAAACCCGAAAACTTCGGTATTTCTTTGCTAAATAAAAATTTGCATCCCACAATCAGAGCCCCGGGATTGACATCCCTAGTACATACTATATTGCAATGTATCAACAGATTAAGTTCTGTTCAGCTTATCAACATTGATGTTTACCTTATTATATACAGCAAGTTTAATAATTAAACAGCTTTTCCAAATATTTATGTTTATAGGCATGTACATATGTATGTGCGTGTATGTATGTGTGTGCGTGTATTTCCAATTGCAGATGGCCATGTCTGCATTTATACCCGCAAGCCCTTTAACAACTCTTATTAAACATCTTCTACTAATTAGACTGTTGGTATTTTTGGGAGCTACTGAAGCTACTGTATATAAAAACGTACAGCCGTACTTCAAGGTATGTATGTATGTCCTAGGGATGTCAATCCCGTGATCGTCAGATTTTTGACGTACCGAAAGTCCTAGAATTTTCGGAATTATGATTATGAAAATGTTATCTAACTTAAGGTTAGTGATTTATTTATAAAAATTTAAATATTTGTTTTGTTTAGAAATCAATTGGTAAGAAATCAATTTTAGTACGACTTTCGATTATTTCCTTTAAAAATCGATTATTCTGCAGCAACTAAGGTCGCTCGAATATGGTCAACCCAACTAACATTTTGGTGCGACCTTGTTTTCTAGCTCAGAATAAATGATTTCCCATACAAAGAAGGCACACCCTAATAAATACTTACTTATATGATAAGAAGATGCTCAATGCTCATTAAATGCATTGTACTGCTCTGTCTAACATTTCTGAATTGCCAAAAGTTATAATTAATGAGAAGTAGCGAACGTTAAAACAAATAGCAAAGGTCTCATCATACAAACAGACAGACATAGTACGTGTGTGCATCAGAATATGTATGTATGTATGTCCGTACACCACATTTACAAGTACATGCAAAATCTCTATTAAAATAAAATTACTAACTACAAACAAATTTAATAAATTTTTTTTAAATAAATATAGCCAAGGGAACCCAGAGTAGGTATGATCTAAGATGGGAGATAAACAATTTCAGTAAATACCATACCTATTTTCTAAAAGTAGTGTTCAGAACGGGGAGTCCAGGGTGCCTGGAACTATACCGGGTGTAAGTCTTAGTTCAAGAACAAACATGTGACCTAGAGGTCCACATGGACGCCTCTCATGTCCATCACATTTCAGACTTTCAAACCAATGGTTCACAAACTGAGAATGCGAAAATAAAGCATCAAGCAGTGCCTCTCAAACCGTGTTAAGCTAAAAAAAAGCTTTGCGTTAAGTTTATAACAATCAAGCACAAGCAAGGTATCTAACCAGTGCAAGCTTACAGCAGCAGCAGCAGAGATAACGATGGAGTAAACAGCACAACTAATACTCAGTAGAAGCTAATGTGCAGCTCTTTCCACGACGATGGCAACATACATACATACACAGTGCGACTGAGTTGGAGCCTAAATACTTGGAAATACAAATAAATCAAGAGCGTATGGAATGTTGTGTTGTTGTATGGAGCCGGGAGCACATTTTAGCCATACCGAGGAGCACACATACAAAAATATACATACATACATATATGTATATTAAACACTATGCCACAATAAAAATTATGCAGCAGAATTTTAGAAAAGTCGGCTTTATACAAACAAAAAGACACTCTTGAAAATTACCATATTGGAAAATTTTGGGCGAGGCAAGGTATCGCAATATTTTTAAAATGGTACCTATAAGCTATGATTACTACGGAATGTCTAAAACGAATTTAAAGAATTGTCTACCATTCGAATGGTAACTAAACATTTGAAAACGTAGACTGTAAAAAATTTATATTGTATAATTTTTATATTACACTGAAAAAACTAGGAAAACACTTGAAAGCACAGGTGTTCTTTAAAAAAAAATATAGAAAGATTTATATACATACATACATAGTGTATGTATCATGTCTAAAAACTGAAAAAAAAAATTATTAAATAAAATGCAGACTCCCTGAGGAAAGTGGAAAATGCACCAAAACTAGTAGGAGTAAAAAGGAAAACTTATTATTCGCTTTAAACTCCCGGCCAAGAAAGCTCTATAAAATAAAAATTAAAATTTGTTAGACAGTGTAGCATAAATTTGTTTGTGTTATCTGAAAAGCACATAACAAAATAGCGGACAAACGGGTGGGCGTATGGTGGTAAGCTTTCATATTTCTCTGTGCAATGACAGTGAGTGTATTTCGATTAACAACTAACTAGTTCTCAAATAAAGCTTGACTACTCATTTGGAAAGCTCAATGCCCATATGGTGAACTGTTTTAACTTAACTGGAAATCAGCTTGCTTCAGTTAGCTGTTGGCTAAACACGATAGCTCAGTCTCAGTTCTCACGTTCGCCTAGACGATTGGTTAAAACGGTTAATGTGAAAGTTCAAAAAAAAAAAAAACAAGAACAACAATTTTAGACAGAATAACGTTGAGGCGCGTTCAAGAGAGATCCGAAGGTATTTTGCAAGTGAAAAAAAGTGTTACAAATTAATATAGTTTTAGTTAAGAAATTTAAAATGAAATTACATACAAATTTCTTGATTATCAGCAAGATGTTATTTGTGATAAATGTATTTATTATATGAAAAAATTCTAAAAACTGCACTTTAAGCAAAGATTTTTTGTGAGAAAAAAGTTTAAATATTAGCTATGTATGTGTGCCATTGGTATGAGAAAAAAAAAACTTCGTGAGCACGTTTGCCAATATCGACAAACATATACATACATACATATAGATATATCTATTTGTGATTAGATATATATCTTTGATTTGTGTTTGAAACTAAAGGTTTTAACATCGATTGTGTGAAAATTGAAAAAAAAAAATAAAAATAAAGCAAATTTAAGTTGCTTGAAATTTTCTCGGATTGAATGTTAACGAATACAAACGGAATACAAACAAACATGCATAGGCACATCTGATTTGATCGATATATCACTTTTGATTTGTTAAATTTTACTGTTTTACGGTGTTAAATGCTATTTTTTCTTTTTATTAAATATGACATTTAACTCAGCATTACTCAGTTTTTGTTGTTGTAACACATACATATGTAAGTAATTTTTGTTGCTACAACAACATCATACAACTCCATCGACGACTCCATTGCTATTGACATAGCCAGTTGTGTTCGTTGTGTCATTTTCAGTGTTGCCATATTACTTTTTTTGTTTAGTTGGCAGTTAAATTTTGTAAACTTTGAAGAAATAGTTAAAGTCCTGCTATAACGACAGGTATCCAGGATTTTTTTAGTTAATTTAAATTTAAAGTGATTTTGTCCATTCATATGGCAAATTCATTGGAAGCGTGCAGATTCATTGGGGTCGAAGTAATCTCTTCTGCGTGAGCCGGTGTAATGTGGTATCCTTATTCGGCAAAGCACTGCCCCACACCTGTGACATTTCAACAAACCTTCAGCGAGTGTTCTCACCATTACTCACACCTATTCTCAGCAATGATAGATCCACTGAGCGAATTACTAGCTTTTTTAACAATACTTTCCAAAGCGTTGGTCTATTAAAACCACAAAAAAATTATTAATTACCCGCAAAGCAAGTGAGTAAATATTCCTTTGAAAAATAAAAAGAATATCAACTCACCAAGTCAATCAATATAGTCCATCAAATCATCTTGTTCTATCAAAGTTTTAACCAGCGCTATATACAAATTGTGTTAGTTATAGTTTTTTAAACTTAGCTATCATTATTAATAAATAAATAAATATCAAAGCTTGCCTTAACTGTCTGAATCGAACAACTAAAAAAAATCCTTTAAATGGCAACACTGGCCATAATGATTCTCACTAGATTTCGCTGTTCTTTTATCATGCCATCATTGTTATTGTCATCTATTGTACATTTGTGTGAACTTCGTTTCATTTAAGCTGTTACTTTGTCTTCGCTCAATTCTCGTTGTTGTTCGCTGTTGACGTAATGCAGCTTTCAGTAGAAATAAAATAAAAATGGAAATAACAAAAAAACTACAACGAAAGCTACTCGTATGTAAACAAATGGAATTATAAATGCACGTAACAAATGTAAAAAATTAAATAAAATGAAACTAAATTAAGAAGAAAAGTGAACATTATAAAACGAGACAACAACATACAAATTACAACGCGCCTCTTCACAAAACTTACCGACAAGCCCTTTGTGGCAGAAATTTAATTAGAGACCTTGTTATATATGTAAAAAAAAAGTATGAATTGTGTTTGTCAAGTGCAATGTTTTACAGACATTATAAGAAAGTGCTAAAGCTGAGCGAAAATTTCAATGTGGACAATCAAGGCAGCGCAAAAAGTAGATAATAATTATTTTTAATTAATTCGCAAAATATGAACGTTGGAAAATTTATTGTGTTTCAAAATCCCTTAACTTTCTCAATTAGCGTTACAACTAACATGTAGCTTTTACGATCTAACGAACTTTGTCGGAAAAAACATCTTAGAGTGACCTTAGTTGAATGGAACATAAAATTTCATTTTCCGGCCACCGAGGTAGTCCCCAGCTTATCAAAGTCGGAGCGCTTTAAAAAAACCATCCAAAAAGAGCCCGTAATTATTGTTTATAAAATTTCATAAAAATTCGATAAAGGCCCCCAAAATGACCCAAAAGAAATAAAAAAGTATCCCAAATAAGCTTCAGAAAAGCAACCATAAAAGACCCCAAAACGGCTCCAAAAACCCCTTAGAATGGATGACTAGAGGCCTCAAAAAGAGTCCAAAAAGGCTCCGAAAAACGTTTAGAAAAGCATCAATAAAAGGCTCCGGAGTGCATTTATAAAGAGTCATAAAACGTTCCAAATTCATCGGAATCGGACTGATTTCGGACACTTTTTTGTGACTCCGTTTGGAGTGCCCCCCCCCCAGAAAGATTTTTCGCTCCATTTCGGAGCCCATTTCAAAGAGTAAAGCTCTGAGAAATGAGCGTTTTATGGCTCCAAAAGGAGTCTTTTTTTGCACTTTTGGCTAGCTGGGTCCACGCTGATAACAAAAAAAAATGTATAAACTGAAACACTACTTTTTACGTCGCCTTGAATATAAGAAAACCCCAACTAACTCATGTTTTATATTTTTTCCAACAGCTTTGTAGTATTGACTTAACGCTTATAGAAAAAGCCCACCAAATAGAAGCCGCCACAGAAATCCCACAGTTACTAGTAAAATTAATTGAATGAATTAACAAAGTAAACAATTTAAATGCAATTAATATCTATACACAAATAACAAGTGTTTAAAATTATAGAAAATATCAACAAAAATATCAGTGCAAACCAAAACCGAGAAAAAATACAGAATAAACCTTAATTGTTGGAGACTGCAAACCCAAGCAAGCCGTAGCAGAAAAACTGGAACTTTTGCAATTCAATAGCAAAAATTAGCAGCAAAACAAACATAAATATTATTGTACGTATACGAGTAAGTATGTTTACTATTAATAATTTAACTACATACATAAGTAAATTTTAGGTTAGGTTAGGTTATCTTAACCTATGTATATAAACAAATTAATATATGTGTGTATGTATTTGAGCTCAGTTTATTGGTGTCATAGTACCATATCCATAGCGAACAGCTGATCGAATCAAGTTTCTGGAAATCAATTTAATCGATAATGTAATCGATTAATGGTTTCACATCATAACGCGTTAGCCATAACCATTTAAACTTAATTTTCGTTTTCTGCCATATCTTTAACCTATACAGTGGCGCACACATTGGCGCAGAGATAGGACTTTTTGTTAAGATAACTCATAGTGGACTAGTCGAATAAATTTGGAAACTCGCCAAATTATTGCTGGGCTCGGAACAAACTTACAAACGTGCAAACTTTTTCTAACTAGCGCAGCAGACATTCATACCCACTGGCATACGTAGAGATGTGTCGTATACATGGATGTGTAAATAATGTATTATATTTTGTTTACCTACCCCAACAACAAACTTTGAATCATCCTTTGATCTTTTGTTCCATAAAAAGGACAATACTGTTGGGTCACCTTCAGTGCGATTGTAGGTGTTGGCACAAGTATGTTTGTGCATTTATAATGCATGAATTGTGCAGCAAAATGTAGATATGTATGTATGTCAACAGAAATTGGTGTAAACGAGTGTGTGGCGGATATGAATCTTAAATTTAAATTTATAAATGGCAACTGGAGAGTAAAGTAATACTTTATAACTATTTCATATTATCTGTTGAAATTCGCTAGAATATTTAAGTATTTTTCGAACTTCTAACCTAGTGCTGCCACTTACAATGTTTTTAGGGGGCTGTCATCTATACGATTTTTTTTTTGTTTTTATTAACTGAGATATGGCAATCAAACGAAAGGTATTAACCGTCATATTTTAACACAAATATTTTTGTGTATGCTTAGCAGCTAGAGTTGCCACCAAATCCACCTGATATTAATTTTGCTGAAATACATATTTCTTGAACAAACTAAATTATACGGCAACCTCGAAAAATTCCAAGCAAAGATCAGTTCTTGCGCCTTAAATAAGAAATTTTGCGTGTGCTGTATTTATGAAACACACTATACTATGGAACCCAATGAAAATACCTCAATTTATAGTTAGGTTATGTTAATCACCACAATTCCTTCGTACGTTAGTTCCCTGGACGTGAAAACATAACCTTAAAACTAGCATCTTAAGCTACGTCGAAGCTTACATAAAAATCAAAACTTGTGTTTACTTAAAACTTATATTTTTTAAAGCTTTCAGGATAATTAATATATTAAAAAATATTTTACAAAAGACACAAACAATGTGAATGCACTTGGTCATAGGTACGATTTGTATGAGCTGAGAGTTGAGACGGCTATAAACAATTAGCTGTGGGAGAGAAACTACTGAATTCACCACTATTAAATATTCAGAATATATTCTTCAAACAGTAGAGCTCATTTAGCATAAGTATAAATTAAATTAAAGAATCCTTTTTTTAAGTATTAACATTTGTTTATAAATTTTTTTTTTTTTAATTATTTATTCTAAAAAATTAAGCAAACCAAATTTTTTTTCTACCTTAAGAGTATAAAGGATTATTAACCTAATCTGCTAGTTTGGGTTGTT
Organism: Sphenella marginata; assembly: GCA_951509765.1. Taxonomy (NCBI): domain Eukaryota; kingdom Metazoa; phylum Arthropoda; class Insecta; order Diptera; family Tephritidae; genus Sphenella; species Sphenella marginata. Next base: position 24,584,196 of record OX608083.1, read on the forward strand.
TATAAGCATCCGTTGAGAAACTACAATGCTTTAAAAGATCTCAAAATTTTCGTATTTTTCCGTACTTCGAAAGTTTGCAAAATTTTTACTTGCAAATTTCGAACATTATGAAGAAATAAAAAAATATATATATATATTGCATCAAGTTTATAAAAAAAATTGTTTCAGGTCAATTACATTTTTTAGCTGTAAAAATGATATGGAACGACCCATATGTAAATATCGATTTACATGACCATAAAATGCAATGAGAACATCTTTATATAAAAACAAAATACAAAAAAAATTTCCAAAAAAACCACAAAAAAATTTTCTTTTAAATCCTTTCAATTCTGACAGAATGACAGCCCAAATAACGGACGCATACATATAAGAGAGTGAGTGAAGACCTTAACCGTTGATTTGCACTGCGCTCATTGGCTGTGTGTAGCGATTGTTACCTAGATTAGATTTACTTAATAACAAATAAGATACATTTTCTTTACATTGAATCAATTCAGAGTATCTCGGTTAAATAAATTACTTAAATTGTTTTTATAATTACATACATACATACATATGTGCATGTTTGACTTTTGATCCTCCTCCGTGACTTTGTACTCTTTAGTGCCAAGTCTGTCTGGCACTAGTGGGTGCATACTAGGGAGCGAACTTTTTTTAGGTGCTGAAAATACCGGAAGTTTTTTCTAACATTCCAGAGACTGGAAATATGCTAAATTTGAAAAATTAAAAATGTGCGACTTTAATCTGAGAAACTTTTTTTTTTGTGGTTTTTACGGTCTGTTCATTTACATACTTTTTTAAGTTTTATAAACTCAAGACCAGTTAACAATAATTTTTAGTGAATTATTATTTTCAGTTTTTCGGGTAATATTGTTAGTTAGAGAAAAATTTGTTAGTAATCACAGCAATGGATAGGATTACATGTTTCAAAGTGTCCAAACTTATAATCAGATGACTTTTTTTTTTTGATGGAGACTTTTAAATATTTAAATTTGTTTTGTTGATTATATGTATGTGCCTTTCTAGCAAAAAAAAGAACCGTGGATTGTCTGCACTAATCATCGAATTGTATAGTTTATTCATCAAATAGAGTTAACGGGGATTTTAAACTTAACAAAGACCCGTTTCTGAGTAAATTTTTTAGATTTAACACTTTTTTTATAATTCTAAATTTGCACAAAATACATACATACATACTTTTCAAAACTATGGAAAACAATTTTATAAATTGTGGATTTTTGTATAAAAACAAATAACTCTCGTTTTAACGAAAAAAATATTTTTAATTATTATTCGTTATATGTATTTTTAAAGGTTAACGAGTTTTTCAAAAAATTTCTTCAACTTCTTAACTTATCTAACGACTAATCCCGGCATTATAAAAAATCAAAAAATTTGGCATCGCTAGTTCACATTTAAATTTTTATTTGTCTTAGTTTAACTAAGTAAAATATTTATTTTGTAGCACCACCGAGTGTACCATAGATTTTGTTGTTATTGGCACATGTTCATATAAGAATACATAACTACGACATTTTAGATATAAAGCGGTGATATTCGTAAACTGTAATGACATGAGCCAACAAAATTTTTGTTTACACACCGAACTCCATCCATACAAAGCAGCGCACTCCGACATCATTTTGGAACAGCCATTAAATAATTTCTCATGCCATTTAAGTTCTTTTTTAGTGGTCCCCTAAATTTGGAAAAGTTTCATGGCCTCAAACAACTAAAAACTGCATTGTGGGTGGATTCACCCATTCACCTTATGGGACTAACAACTGTGAGAAAGCTTGCCATGACCTTTGTTATAAATGCTGATGTCAATGAAGGTAATAATAAATTGCAAAAAATTATAAGCAAGAAATATTTAGGTACTGTGACAATGGTTATGGGTTCGTGATGTCGTTTAAGTGTTGTTTTTATCTGCCATGAGCGCATGTTTGTGTGACAACGACGCTGACTGGAGCTATTCTGCGACATCACCAGCAATACATTTGGTTTTGCTATTGTTTGTTTTTATGTTAGAAGATGGTCTCTGACAAGTATTTGTCATGGTCTCTAGTAGAGGTTCAATGCAAGTGCAAATGGTGTCAATCAGCCGAATTGGTTTAGCCAAAGATGCATTTCTGAAACCCTATCGAGTTATAATTGTTGTTGTAGCTCGAAAGAAATTTCATACGACGTGCTTTCGTTTACAGCCGTGGAAACATGTTTTCCCGCCATTCGCATCACAGCGTGGTTTGTCAAGATATGAACGTCATCAGCGTTTGCGAAGGACAAGGTATTACCCAAAAGCTGAAGACCGTTGTCATCGAATCAATTGGTCCTAGTTTTGGGATACTATAATACCTAGAGAGCGGCCTGGAAAGGGAATTGACATGCATCCAAAGCCTTCGCCAAATGTCGTTGAACAATAACAACAACAACAGACAGTTTTGGTAGGAACCTTTCCGAACCATTCAAAATTGAACTAGGCGTCAGTTAAGGTGGCTTTCTTTAGTGCAAATGAGACAAAAATTCTCCGAAAATGTCCCGTAGTGTGATTAAATAATGTATTGTGACTGCTTTAATGAGTACATTTCCGCTTTTAACACCACAACGGCGTCACTGGCTATTTAAACGAGTTCACAGCTAATGAGCAGAACATAAATATTATGGTTCAGTAATTTTCCAACATTATTGAAGTTTTTAGATATATTGTACTTACATAGTATGAATGTAGTAGTCTCCAATGCACCGTTGACCTTAATCGTCTCTGTGACAGGCAATAACTATAGTTCGCTACCCTGCAGAGAAAGTTTCTAGTTTTGAACTAATTAAATGTTGTTGCATTTGTTAATGACTAGAAAAAACAAAAAGAAATAGGAGTTTAGCTGATGAACAAACCATTGTTCTGATAGCGTAATAGTTTACAGAACATGTAAAAATGTCTGTGATGAAAAGGTCTAACAGTTTGCGTAATGAATATATGCGAAAAGGGGTTGTCTTTAAATTTTATTTAAAAAAATGTTTAATTAGTAATAAAAACAAAAATTATTAAAAACAAAAAAAAAATTCATGAAAATAAAAAAATGTATTATAAATTTTTATTTTTGGCCTAGAGCACATTCCATTAAAATTTTGTTTTTATCTCATACTTTTTATAGTTATAGTTAATGATAAATCTATACATATATAAAAATTATTATCATTTAGTCTTCAAATTAAAAAAAAATTTACTTAGTAGACCCACTAAATTAGTGTTGGTAAAGTATTGATTAGATGTCAATTTTTTTAGAAATTAGCATTTACTAATTAACTAATATTTTTCAAAAATTGCAAAAATTTATTTTTAGTAAAAAAATGCTATAAAATAATAATATATAATTTTGCTTTTCTTTTTACTACCACGAGATAAAAAATCAGTACTTCTAATCATTTTGGATAAATTTTTATTTTTCTGACAAAAGTGACAATTCACAATTTTTTTTTTTTAAGCAACACACCACAAATTTATAAAGCAGCTCATTTGGGAGGTATATTACGACAGTTATTTATTTATTTTAAACTCAACTATTGGCAACTACTTCCTATAGAACTAGTTCCCACTTAACACTTTAGATCTAGTTTCGAATCAGTAATTCGTGTCACTACTCACTACTTTCCCTGCAGGGTAACTACATCTTATTTTAACTTTAATTAAATTTCACCACTTTTTTATGTATTACAAAGTTTTTTTACAATTCTGTACAGTTCAGTGAAGCGCATTGAAGTGAGCAATCAACCAGTTTTTCACTCAACCCCAATAAAAAGCGGTCAATTAAAGATCATAAATACACCTTTCGCACCTCACATTTGTAATTGTTCGTCATGGTGTGGGCGGTTTAAGTGCAATGCGCCAATTATATGGCTTAAAAGCTATAACTTGTTCATACGTTTTGTCTGTCGCTGGACATTCTGCTTCTTCTACTACTCATCAATGACAAATTTGGCATGACAGCAGGCGGCAGTGTTGCCATGTTTTGCGGTTTAGGCATTCGAAATTTTCGGGTTTATGTTCATACTATTTTTGTAATTTATTTAATTTTGAAAAACATTTGCAGTAACGCTTGTTGGGTCTACTCAAGAGGCTTCTAGTATTTAATACTAGTAATCGGTTGTAGTCGGGTCCAAATTCCCCCTACGGAATCCAAAAAGCCATTTTTTTCATAAACTGTGGATAAAAGATATCCTCGATACTTCCTGGATCCGCCATTGCCTTCCAATATTTACAAATACTGGAAATTCAGCCATTGTAAAAGAGAAATATCGGGTATTTCGATGCCCAAAAAAGCACGGTATTGTGCTCTCTATTACATACATATGTCTACACTAGTACATATATCGTCTAAGAGATGGTTTATTTATAACTTTTAGTATTATTTTCATTCGTTTCCGTTTTTTGCTTTGACTTCTTTTGGGTTCTTTTATTATTTCGTTTGCTTTTGGTACACTGCTCTAACTGTTTGGTTATTTGTATGTCATCCGATTACTCATTTGTAGGCGGCCATTTGTGAATTTGTTAAATTCGTTGTCGAATAACATAATTTTTGTTTGTTATTTTGTCAAGTGACAGTGGGACACAAATTAAAACAAACAAAAAAACATTCACTCACTTCATGTAGAATAGATAATTATACGGTTAATTGACTTTTAGGCACGTCACTTAACAGAAATCTAAAGGGGAGTGGTTGTTCTATTGATTCTACTTTTATCGCCGATCATTACTTATAACGGAAAACCACTCCCCGAAGGTTTAAGGTACTTTTACTGATGTGGGTATAGATTCCGGTGTTATAACCTATTTTTAATAAATGATTGATTTGACTCCATTGAAATTCCGCTTGTTGGATTTTACCCGCCTCTTAGACATGACATACCTTACTACGGGTATATTCTGAGCCCAAAACAGCCGGGGAATTTATAAACTGTTTTCAAGGTTGAATCGACATTTATTTCCAGAACACTTACTTGCACCTGGGAGACTGCGATCCAAGTATAGTTCCAAATATAGTGTAGATTGTGAAGTAAGTATATCAAGATAGCCATGTGGGCGACCCATGAAAGACCCACATAGAAGTATTTATTTATCGCTGGATAAGTTTTAAATTCAGTGGAGAAAATATCAATTAGTGTCTGGGAACTACATAACTGGGCTAGAGATCATTTTTTTATTATTACATTGATATTATTTAAAAAAAAAAAAAAGACTCCTATACACGTTTGAGACCTTAATATTAATTTCTGGTAAACTTTCGCTTTTGATTAAATAATTTTTTGACTAATCCTTAAATATTTGTTTCAAAAAAATAAAAATCAATTAATCAAACATGACGTAAAATTTATTAAAGACCATTAGGTTATAATATTTTGTAATGCGTGTAATAATAATAATTTGTAGTTAGCCCAACTAAGAGAGAAATGGTAGGCAATACGTTTCATTTACTTTGCTTAGTGATTTTATTATTTGCTCGCTGTGCCAAGGCAAGCGGACTCTAGCATACATACATGCTTAGGTCTCTATTTATTCACGCTATACTATAACTGCCTACATTAAAACGCAGCTAGAAATTGTACATTAAGTACAAATAATGTTGACAAATTAATTTACAAAACACAAATAATGACAGGCACGAACAAAATTTACAAGAAAATCGTTTAGTCAGTGATTGGGCAGAGAACGCATTATGATACATATATATGTATCTATTGGAAAAAAGAAATAAATATATGTATGTATGTGCATCAAACAGGTATTTTGGATATGGAAAAATATATGGATCCTTTCTCATACGCCAACGTGTATGTTAGATCCTTTTGGTAAGCCCACGATTACAATCTAACTTATCCTTCAATTCCTTGCGGTAAGCTATTCCTAATAAAATTAACTTATGTATGTATATTGAATTATAACCAGACCTGTTAAATAATGATAACCGGTTTATTTGATTGCCATTACTTTAATTTTTAATGATTATTTCACAATTAATTAAAAATGAATCCAATTAATTAAAAATTTATCAAAATCATTGACTTATAAGAAATAATCAAGAAATTCAAAAATAATCAAAAGTAAGCGAAAACCCTATTTTTTGATTATATTTTTTTTTTTTTTTGACTACTTTTTTTTAATTTTACATTTTCTTTATATTTTTTTTGATTATTTTTCAATTTCTTTAATAATCGTAAGAAACAACATTTTTTTTTTAATTTTTTTTACTTTTATTTTTTTTATTAATCGCATAAATTATGAGTTTTTTTCATTTTTTTTTTTAAATAGTAATCAATTAATAAGGCAATTATTATCTTGAAAACAATTTCAATAATCATTACCAATTAAAAAAATCCGTCTAATGAATTGATTAGGTACCTAATTACTAATCAAATTTAACTGGTCTGATTATAACCCACTGTAGCTGAAAGCGATCAAATACCGCCCACTCCGTTTAGTGTTTATTCAAACGATTTTTTTGCTCTACTCATCCGCAAGAAACTCGCAAATGCGTGCATTTAAGTTCATGCAAAAGTTCGTATTCTGCGATTGAAGCCAGAGTATCTAGAAATAATCAATTTGAATGTAGCCATTTGTGTTTATAGAGTTCATATTAATATTTGTATATTTAGCTAAACGTAAGTGTACTTTATATGAGTTGGCCAATTTGTTCACATACCATAAACGCAAACAAACATGAGCATAACTGTTTGCAAATGTGAATAGCTGCCATGTAGGAAATCGTCATACGCCCACTTAAGCCAAATTTATCATTTTGTTGAGCTAAAATAGCAATCTGCATATTCAATAAAAGCATTCTCCAACGATTTTATTCAGCATTATAATATTAATTTAATTTAATTAATTTTTTATGCTAAGGGTAAAAATGTTTACAATCAATAATTCCTACTGGCCAGCCAGTATTTATGTTTGCTTTTTGTATGTATATAAGCATAAACCAATATATAAATATATATGCATCTATGTATCTGTATACGCCTACCCGGATATGTCGGCTCATAATTATTAACAATATATCATACATAAAAAACATAGTTAAATATAGCTATAAATATACAAAAGAGTGCCAACAGCCCATGAATCTACCATAAAACAATAGCGCGTTTCATAAACATAACAACCGCCTCAAAATTTCACTTTTCTAGGATGTGCGTAAATTTAAGAATACAGAATTTTACGATGAATGAAAATTTTTAGAACATAAAATTCTTGAGCTATTCCATAAATAATTTTTTTTTAATTTTCTCATAAAAAAATTTCAGAGAACAAAAATAGGAAATTTCCTGTTAAACTTATTAAGCTCGACTAGTAAGTGTAAAAACATTTTTTTTGGCCAAAATTCAAATATTCATATTTTTGCATACAACAAAAAACACACTTCTGAAAATTACAGAATACAGACTCTGTATCACAGTGGCATAATAAAAAAAATTTTGCTCAAAATTCAGTCGAAAACTTTAACGTTTTCGATTTTGAAAAACTTTAAACTTTCTAAATTTATGAAATTTTCAGGATGTTCTCAGAGGTATAATAAAACAAGTAAGGAAGTCTAAGTTCGGGTGAACAGAACATTAAATACCCAGCGTTAGTTTCCAGAAAAAGGGGGCGTGGTTTTCATCCGATTTCGCCCATTTTAAAAACCAATCTATTCCGAGCCTAAACAATAGCGAATTTGGTGGGCGCGGCCTTATAAAGCTTTAACCGCTTACATGAGCCAAAAGTACTCAATCGATCTATTCAAGGGTTATACCATGTCCTATATATAACTTTGGAAAAGAAGGCGTGCCATGCCCATAACTTTGAACGTATTTTGTGAAATTTTTGATATACGGATATATGTGTCCATTAATCAATATTTACATAATTTTAAAAAATTGGGTGGTGGCACGCCCACGGATTTTATTATGTTGTTTGTCCCCATTTGAAGATCAGTTTTCATTGCAGATCTTTATGACACTTTCACAGTGGCTTGTTAATAGTGAAATGTTGATATTTTGTTTATTCATGGGCGGTGCCCATTTCCAAAATATTACCAAAAAACCTTTAAACAACACTAATAACATAATCAGGTGAATGAGTGTACTAAATTTTACCATTATATCTTTATCAGTTAAACAGATATTGCATATTCCGGTTTCCTAACTCTCGTTTAGAGAACTTTAGTCCAAAAGTGGGCGTGGTCGTTCACCGATTTTTCTCATTTTCTGTGATAGTACTCTACATAAGCAACACATGCCTGGTACCTAGTTTCGTAAATCTATCTCACACCGTTCTGAAGTTATTAGCAGTCGAATTTGAAAATTGCTTGACTTGGAAGTGGGCGGTGCCACGCCCACTTTCCAAAATTTTGCATAACTAATGTAAAGGATATGAAAATTGATGTATGTACCAAATTATATTATTATAGCGGTTTCAGTTAATTAGATATTGAAATTTCCACCTCCTTTCAATATAACTTTTTTGAAAAAGTATTCGTGGTCGCGAAGCGATTTCGTTTATTTTCTATAGCTGAATTTAACACAACAATAGTATGCCCTCTACAAAATTTCGTTATACTAGCACAAACTGTTCTGAAGTTATTGAGAGTCAAAATTTGAAAATTTTTTCAAATATATGTATGTGTGCGGTGCCACGCCCCTTTTCAAAAAATTTGACAAAATCGGCCTTAGAACATCGAAATCAATATAAATTGCAAATTTTATCATTGTATCTGCTTCTAATATTGAATTAACCCGTTTTATACGTTTTTCGAAATTTTCGATATCGAAAAAGGGGCGTGGTTATGGTCCGATTTTACCCATTTTCAATACCAATCTATTCTGAACCCAAATAAGTACGCATGCCGAATTTGGTGAAGATATCTCGTTATTTGCTCAAGTTATCGTGTTAACGGACAGACGGACGGACAGACGGACGGACATGGCTCAATCAAATTTTGTTTCGATCCTGATCATATTGATATATGGAAGTCTATATCTATCTCGATTCCTTTATACCTGTACAACCAACCGTTATCCCAACAAAGTTATAATACCCTTGTACTAGTACTAGTACAGTATAAAAAAACCGAGCCCAAAATTTTGTGACAAACTTAAATTTTTTCGATTTTGAACAATTTCAAATTTATAGAAGACTGAAAAATTCAGAATAGGCTCAACTATACCAGAGGTATAGTAAAAAAAACTTTGAGCCCAAAATTTAGTGGAGAATTTTAATTTTTTCAAGTTTGAAAACAGAAAATTTTCTTAGATTTATAATTTAAATTTTTTTTCTAAATATTTTTTGTACCTCTAAGTATCCCCTTTAAAAGTGCAAAAGTTTATACTTTTAACTGCAGTAGCTCCGAAATATTAAATAAACTTATAGAACAAGATAAAAAGGGAAAAGGTGAATTTTTGAATTTGAATAACTTTTGAAAAAGTTTTATTTTATGTTAGGAATAGTGCCAGAAAATTTCATTCAAATCCGCAAGGAACGATTGCAACCATTTGACGATTGGACATGCAAATATATTTTTACAGTTTTTTATATGGTATCGCCGTTTTCTTTTCGCAAAGTCTTAGCGACTAATAAATAAAATAAATAATTAGCAATTCAGATGTATACAAATCTAAAAAAATAGGATTATATTAGAAAAATATTTAAATGCAATATAAAACAAGTAAATTCTGTGCTATACTTATGAGACACAGTTTATGTACACATACATCCACGCCTCTTTTGCCCATCATGTGGCGTTAAGTACGCGCTTGAATTCACTGCAGAACCATTGAAAATGGCAATTACGCCTACCAAGTTGCATTTTGCTGCAAGCCCTTAACCGCAGAAACTTACATACTTTTAAGCCATTACTTAAGTACCGCACATGCATAGGTAGTGTGTCTGTCTGTGTTTTTTTTTTTTTTTTTGTTTATCTATTTATTTATTTGTGTAGTATATTTGTTTTGTGTTGAATAACTTTTGCTATAAATATGAGCGGCCAAAGTTTACACTTCTACATACATATATAATAGTAAGTGTATACTGATATAACATGTATACTGATATAATATGTACATATATACTTACTAGGGATGCAAACATGGGGTCCCGAAATTTCGGTATTCGCTGCACATTTAGATTGAAAAAATTAAATAAATTGTTTGAAACCACTATCTGCGCCTAAAAATTACAACAAAGATTAGGGTTTTGAAAAGTTTTTTTTACGAATGGTATTTCATTAACTCATTTTTTTTGGTGCGTACTAAGCGACTTATGAATAAAATAACCAAAAAAAAATGTGTTTTAAAAATAACTTTGAAAATCCAATGTGAAGCAGTCGCTTGTGAATTTTTTCTAATTTTTGCTCAGAATTTTGTTGCTTAAAAGACCATAAAAAATAAATAAATATTTATTAAAGCAAAATTTTCGATTACTCGCAAGGAAGATCAACACTTTCTTGTTAATGCCTACGAAACTTATTTCCAGTAACAAAAAACATGCAGAGATCAAAAATAAGAAATTTTCTGTTAAACTTATTGAACTCGAATAGAAAGTCTAAAAATATTGCCCCTCTATAAAAAAAATAAGATACTTTTCATAAACCGACAAATATCCTGTACTGAAATATCTCGGGATCGTAGAAATACCGGAATATTTAACAACTCAAAAATTACGGGATCCCGGGAAAACGTACTTAACTAAATAAAAACATATTAACTTATCATCATGCAGGCATAATCAAGTAAGCCGCGATCTTATGCAGTCAAATTGCAAAGAAAATACTTACTCGAGAACAGTGGCGGATTTGGGTTTTTATGACATTTCGAGGACATTATCCACAGTTACTGAAACGTATGCTGAATTCGAAAACTACCCACTTGGATCCGCCCCTGCTCGAGAATGAAAGTGTAGAGACGTCATAAATTAGTTCTTGGTTTTTTTTTTCAACTTCGCTACAAATGATTACAGCTATTCAATGACGTATGCTTAGATATGCATTTGAGTATTGGCATTCATTTTTTAAAACCTTATGTATGTGTGGAAAAAAAAGTTAATTTATACATATGTATGTATGTATGTATGTATGAAAATTTGTAAGTGGAAATGTTTGTACTTAAGTGCATGCCAGAGTGACATTCTTTATGCGCATTTGACTTGTTAGACAGTAATTTCTACTTGCATTAACTAACTTTATATCATACAATATACATGAGCCCAGCGGTTAAGCATCAAAGTAGGTAGACAATGCTATCACATTATATCTCTGCTAAAAAATTGCATTTCAATTCGAGTTATGGCATTTAAAGTTTTGCAGAATAATTCACCCTAAAAGAGGCTAGACCACGCCCATTTATAAAAACTTTATATTTTTCGAATTCCATCGTAGATTTACACTTTGGATGACGAGTACAATTGATATAAAGCAATTCTCGTCAAAGGCATTGCCTTCAAAGAATTTTCTTTTATAAAAGGCGGCATGGTTCCTAGCCGATTTCTTCCAATTTTCTACAGGTTGCTTCCCATAAAAAAGATAATCCTCTAGGCCGAATTTATTAGGGCTGTGCGATTAATTGGTTAATCATAATTTCGATTACTCAATTAATCGATTAATTATGATTTTTGATTAATCAAAAAGGGTGTTTACTCGATCAATCAAGATTTTGATTAATCAAAAAGAAAACTAATTGATTAATCGCCTTTTTGATTAGTCGTTTTTTGAATAAAATGTTTGGAAGGCATGTTTGGTTTTTAATTATTTTTATTTTCAGCTATTCAAGGCAAACTTTCACGTAAGAAAATGAGTAAATTATTCAGTTTTTGATTAGCCAGTTTTGAAAATATTCGAGTAGCGCTCCTTTTGATTACTCATAATTTTGATTAATCAAGTAATCGATTAACTGAAAATTTTATTAATGAACTTACTCGATTAATCGAATAAAGGCACATCCCTAGAATTTATTACTCGTCGCATTTGTTAAATTAACTTTAAAGTAAATATTTCCCTGTCTAATTGCACTTGCTATTATTGGTACTAGTTTTAGCGTATTTTGGAACTAGTTGATTTGACTACTGGTTATATACATACATACATATGTGTTTAGTTATCCAAGCACTTAAGTGTTGGCTCTTGCATGAACTTAAAGTAGCTATTTTGTGAAATACGCGTACTTACTTACATACATACTCACAAACCTACACACAAAGTGATTTTAGTTGATTATAGAGATTAACTGAATTTTGTTTTTGTTTTTATTGTAGCAACATTTACACGTAATTTTATTGCTGTTGCTTTTTGCGAATGCAAGCACTTGTAAACATCTGATAGCCTCAATTAAATTGTATAATGTGAAAATTTTTACCTGTACTTACACTTATCTTCTATGTGCATACATAAATTAGACGGAGCTAGAAATATTTATTCCTTAAGAATCCGTATTTTGCTTTTGTCTTTATCGATTTTTGCTTATTTGACAAATTTTCAAACAAAAACCGTGAGGTTAAATGGGGTTGGAAAACTATGTTGTTGTTTAAAAAATTTAAAATTTAAAAAAAAAATTGTAAATTCTGAAAAAAATTATTGAAAATTTTGGTTAAAAAAATCTGAAAATTAAAAATTTTGAAAAAAAATTTTGAAATTTAAAAAAAAAAATTATAAATTTGAAAAAAAATGAAAAAAATTGTTGATGTTATATTACTCGGAAAAGAACTACAAAAAAATTTTAAAATTGAAAAAATAAAATGTTTATAAAAAAAAATTGATTACTGTATCTAGGTAAACTTTTTTGGCATTTAAAAATTGTGAAAAGAAAATTTGGAAATTCTGAAAAAAAAATTTAAAATTTTGGTTAAAAAAATCTGAAAATTTTGAATTTTGAAACTTTTTGAAAAAAATTGGAAAATATTGTTGATGTTAGATTACTCGGAAACGGCCTACAAAAAAATTTTAAATTGAAAAACAAAAAAATTTATAAAAAAAAAATTTAACAATACAAAAACCTGGAACTTTTACTGTACCTAGGTAAATTTTTTTGGCATTACAATCAATCAATATAATTTAAAAATAGTTGCTTTCCCTATCTGATATATGTATGTATGTAAATTATGTCTTCACATGTGTAGGTATTCGATATTAAAGCCTACTAACTGCATCAACAACTTTCCTTGTTGCATGCTCAAGAATAATGAATACAAAAGCGGACTGACTACAAGCGTAGGATGGTGAAAAGACTCGTGTCATAAAAGAGTAAGGTTTTTAAATTAATTTGTATTTAAAGTGGACTAAATAGAAAGAAAAAAGGAACATTTTTTCGATATCGAAAATTTCGAAAAGCTCATGGAATCGGATAATTTATTAATAAAATCAGTTGGTATGTTTATAGACTTGATTTTCTGTCAAGAATTTTTCTGAATAATTGGAAAGTACTCGTTAGCGTGAAAACACACACAAAAAATTATCAAATTCGACTGTTGTACTTTGCGTCAGGCACTCTAATGTATGTACAGTAATAATTGCCATTTAATTTACATAAAAATAACATTTTTCCAGTCATATCCGATCGCTTTATATACCGTACCGCAACAAACCTGTCAATCGACTTTTCTACTCATCGGACCTTAATTACTGTCTTGCCTTTAGCAATTCGTAATCATTTTGCACGTTTTTGAAAAATTTTGCATTACGAGTACCGATAACTTGATAAATAATTAAAAGTTACATTGGATGGAGTAGACTTGCATGCACCTTCGTATAGTTTTTGTAAACAAAGAAATATAGCTACATAAATATGTATATTGACATACAGTTATGGACAGATAAATGTGACAAACAAAATTAGTATGAAAATGCGGAATTTTGAAAAAATATTTTTTAGGAACGCCCTAACTCAGACCGCCTCAACTATGACTTACTTTCCATAAAATCCGAATGCTGCCAACAATTTTCTGGCCACTACTGTATTTGCGATTAATAAAAAAATTTTCTTGCCAACGATTCGATGTATTTTCAGGAATTATGCAAATAAGCTATAACTGGAATGGTCACTTTTTTTATTTTTGTAATATTCATAGGAATGGCATGAGTGTTTGAGTTTGAGTGAAATACAAATTTTTGAGCATTCCTTTTACACAAATTGAAAGATTTCAAAGTATTGTTTACCACTTTCATTTATCCTTTTTTTGCTCTACCTACCGGTTAATTTAAGTCATTTAATTTTTTTTTTTTTTTGCTTTTTACTCAACCATATAACTTGATCGCTAAACACGAACGGCAACAACTTCCTTTCGTGCAAAGCATTTCCTTAAAGAACTCCTCTCACATCCGGAATTTAAAAGGAAATGCAACGCCTGTTTTGTAGCACAAAAATATTATTTGCATAAATAACTAGAGTCACGCGTCTAAGAAGCTAATTTTTTTGTGTAACTAATAGTAGGTGAGCAATTAAAAAATGCTAGCGATATGTGTTAAATAATTTAAAAAAAAAGCAAAAAAAACTAAGTTAGCAATTTAAATGAAATTAAAAATTTGCTTCAAGGCAACGCTTAGGGTTAGTTAAAATTATAAAGAGTTTGAGGAATCATCAGAAATTATCACTAGGAAATCTTATTCATTGATTTCGAGAAGCTGAGAAAAACACAAATTACATACTACAGCCGAGTGACTACCCCGCTTTCATAAGTATTTTTGATATTTCTAGTAAGCGGACACGAAAAGGGAGAGACATATTAAACTAGGGAGAAAGAGAAAAAGTGAGTGACGGAGGGAGAGAAGAGAAAAAAAAAGAAGTATTGAAGAAGTTAACGAATAAGAATATAGGTAGGTAGGACATAGGTATGTAAGTTGTGGCAATTTCCCTCGTTTATTTCATTTGCCTTACATTCTATTGTAATTCGCAACCAACTTATGAAATTTTCGAAAGACATAGTTTATGTTTGCAAACCCAAAGAAGCGACTTTTCACAGTGAAAATGAGTAAGCGCTAATACCTCAGAGCTACAAACGTGGAGTAGATGCCTCGAAGAAGAAATGATCTGAATTTTTAGATATTTCCTAACAATGAACCGCTTTGCAAAACTCTAATGCTACTCGAAATCGCTTTAAAATCCGTCCCAAGTTTTTATAAATTATGTATTTAAATTGAAACAGAAACAAGATAGTGACTAATTTTATTTTGAGATATAATGTAACCAGCTGGAAGATAAAATAATAAACAAAGACATTTTTAAGCGAAATTCAAATCGTTATTAACCAGAAACCTTGTTTTATCTGGTATTATGGTCTTTTGGTAATACGGTGATATCACCATTGCTCGGTAGATGTTGTCGGTTTACAATAACCAAAAAAACAATTTTTTTAATTAAACAAAAAACAAAACAGTAGAACAAAGTAAATAAAAACAAGAAAGCAAACAAAAGCTCTGATAATACCAAAAAAATTGTATTTAAAAACGAAAACGCAATAAACTTAATAAATTGATAAACAAGTAAATTTTGTCATGTATTTAAATTAAACAATGCCGCATTATGTCTCTAGTCGTGTCGAACTGTAAACTCATCTTATCTCACTGATAAGCTCTACCTCAATCACATGAGTTGATTATAGAAGACACTTTAATTTTCTATGTACTATCACTTCATGAATAGTATTTGTGATTTATCTTTATATTTGTACAATACGTCAATCACAGGTATGACGTCAACAATAACAAAACACTTCAATTTTATACTGATTACTTCTCTATTAAAAATATAATGATGTTACCTGTACTCATATATTTATATGTAGTTACATATGTATGTATGTATGTACGTTTGTGCTAGGGATGAGAATTTTTTGGACTTTTACCATCATGGAATACCGGGCTTGGGAAATTTGCTCTTAAACTTTTTGGTTTGAAAAAAGTAAAAAATTGTTTAAAAAGTTATCTGAACTTAAAATGTATAACAAATAATAAGAATTTTAAAACATTTTTTTTTTATTTTTAGGAAAATTGCTTCATTCAAAAAAAATTAATTTTTTAAACAAATTTTTCGAATAGATAAAAAATTTCTTTTCTTAAAACTTTGAAGAGAGTATCTTAAAAAAAAAAATTGTTGCTTATATTTTTATGAAAAAAAATTTATTTTTATAAGAAATTCCACTTTTGTATTTTTTAAAACCCCAATCAACTCATTTTCAGTTATTCTCGAAATTTTTTCGTGAGCGCTCATTAATTTTTTCTGATTACCTTATTTTCAATTCACAAGCACAACTTGCACTCTTAGTTTTTTTGCGCTTGTCACTGGGGTTCAATTTTTGTCATTGATGAAACATTGGCGGACAACGTGCTAAGATAATTTTATGAGTATTTTGATTGTGCAAAAAAAATATCGAAAATCCCGGTAACGTAACAAAAAAAAATCGGTATCTATTTCTTGCGCTTAAAACAGCCCGTTATTCCGCGTCTCCGGGATTGACAATCTGATATATAAATATGTACATACATTCATATACATTCATATACACAAAGTCCATGTAAAAGATGGTATAATTATCTTATAGCAAATAGAGAAATATAAACCAGGCATGGGCAGACTGAAATAAAATTTGAATGTAGCTAACACTTCAGTAATCATTCAAGGTTTATTGAGAGTGAAATTTAAGTGGTGACTCCGTTTCATTAAAACAAAAAATTGCTTTCGTTGGGAATAATTTAAATCTAAAGTTTTTTATTTATTTTTAATTTTAGTGGAAATTCATTTAATTCAGCTGTCAAAGTTTGTTTTTAATACATTTTTACTGGTATTCGCAGTTGCCCATCTCTGTTTTGAACATACCTACAAACACTTACGTACACATACACACATTAAATCATTTTTTTTCGCTTGACCAGCCTAAAGGCGTAATTATTTAGACGTTTGAATATGAAAAAAAAATTCCAACGAAACATTTTTCTTGCGATAATTGAAAGCTATTTAGCAAACAAATTGTCAAATGTGCTATTTGCACTTTCAATAAAAGATATATTACTAATTTCTTGGTAGGCATTTTGCATCTATATAAATTTGTGTTGACACAAATATTTGTTTAAAGATTAGTATGTTATCAAGATATGTACAAACATGTTTCCAAATAGGGTGTTTCGCTAGAGTTACTTATTTGGAGTTTTAAAATCGGAAAAAAATGTCATTTTTTATTCATTTGAGACGTGATAAAAGTTTCAAAAATTTACTGCAAAAACACTTTTGCACTACATTTAAGGACAACCCTATTGGATATGTGACAGAGGCGGATTCACGTGGGGTTTCCGTGTCCAATTCTCCCTTCGAAATTCAAAAAGTCACATTTTTCAAGAACTGTGAATGACAGATGTTCTCGAAATTTCATGAAAAAAAATATCGACCCCCTTCCTTCCCAAAATGCTGGATCCGCTACTGGGTAGTACTCATCTATTGATCTGATAAGATCTGATAACAAAACTAGCTTTCTGAAATTATCATTCAGCGGCGGTGTAACGAAATCGCATGGGTACTGCATTTGCGCCTTCTTTTCGTTATCTTGCGATAACTCATATAGAATTGTAAATAATGTATTAAAACTTAATGAACATGACAAAGAATTAGGGCGCTTGTTTACTACCGATTATTCATCATATCGATTACTCGATAATAGCAATGGCGGTGGCTACCTATTAGACGAAGAACGCGAGTAAAATAAATAAGCTGACAACCCATCGACTGGGTAAATATAAAAAAAATTTCGATTTTAAGACATTCTTACTTGCTGATTAGAGTTGTTTTTCTATAACCTAATCTGCTTTTTCGAACACAATTTAATGCATGACATTAAGTCCACTCCGATTAAAGTTTATTAGAATTATTTTACGAAATAATTACCATTGTTGAAGGTGTTATAAAACAACCATGATATGAAGTGAGTAAGGGTGGTTCTACCATGAATACGAAAGCAACTTAAACGCAGCAAAAGCTTAATGGTAACAGCAATAAGTTAATTTTTGAAATCGATGTTGGACTAAACTACTAGCAAGAACAGCAAAACTCTATTAGTACAAGCATGACTCGCACCACATTCTTCATTAAATATGCATTCAAATTGGTACAAACTAAATTGTCGACATTTTATTATACCGTAATGACACATTAACGTAAATAAGATAACAAATGAGTTACGACAAATAAAAAAAAACTTATAGAAATTTATAAATATGTACATAGAAATTAATTAAACTTATTGCCCTTACATACGTATGTACATACAAACATTTAGTTAGTTACTCTTATAACACACAATTTAAATGAGAACAACAACGTCTAGATCATAAGAAGTGACAGCAGGGAAAGTGGAAAGAAGTAACGAGAGCGGAACGCGCGTTTTCACTATCTCAACCTTATTTCTAGTCAATAAAAGCTGTGTTTTTTCTCATAAAAATAGGCCTAAGTCATTATATCATTTCATGCTCATGAAAGGTATACAAATTTGCTTTAAAATTTTATAAAAAATTGAATTGAACTGTGAAGTGAATTTGAACAGAAAATATTTAGTTTATTATAGCAAGTTTACTTTAAGCTATATTGGAAAACATGTACAAAAATGCTTGTTGGGTAATAATACAAATCGCAGTACTCATTCTCTCTTTTTATTTTCTTTTGTTTTTTTTGCAGAGAAATGCGCCTAGATTCCAACTCCAATGAGGATTCTAAGACGTCGACCGACTCGGCATTGAGTGTAAGAAAACAATTAATTTAAATCAGACCTGTTACATCTGATTAGGAATTGGTAATCAATTGATTAAACGGACTTTTTAATTTGTAATGATTATTTTAATTGATTGAAATTTTGATTATTCAAAAAAAATTAAAAATATTCGAAAAACAATCAAAAAAAACAAAAAAAAATTGTATTTAAAAACAACAAAAAACACCAAAACAAAATCAAAAGTTATCAAAAAAGTATCAAAGCAATCAAAAACTGAGAAAAATTCATATATCATACAAAAAATAATCAAAAAATAGTAATTAAAATTTGAATAAATCAAAAATAATCAAAAAAAAAGTATAATAAAAATCATAAACAACCAGAAGTAGTATAAAAAGTCCCAAAACAAAAAAAAACATATTTAGAATAATCAAAAAAATAATCTGTAAAAACTGATTTGATTACTTTCGATTTTTTTTTTTTATTATTTTAGTAATAATGAAAAATCATAACTTTTTTTTTGATTATTTTTTAATTAATTGGAAAATAATCATTAAAAACTTAAAATAATGGCAATCAATCATTAAATGGATTCTCAGGGAAAAATATGGTGCAGTGAAATAACTCCCAAATGAAATAACTAACTCCATGAAATAACTCCCAATGAAATAAGTCCCAATAAAAATGAAATAATTCCCAACTTTAATAAATGAAATAACTCCCAAAGAAGGAAATGAAATAACTCCCAATATTTGGTAGTTATTTCACAATGAAACCACAAGTCCCCAAAAAAATGAAATAACTCCCAAATGAAATAAGTCCCAAAAAAATGAAATAACTCCCAAATGAAATAAGTCCCAAAAAAAATGAAATAAATCCCAAATCAAAATTTGAAATGGTATATTTTTACAACATAATCAGTTACAATGAAATTTGAAAAATACAGGAAGTTAATATGTACATAGATATGTGAATGTAACAATTACATGAAAACCTGAATAGTGTTGTCGACCTTTTGACGGCAAATCGGACAGTTAAAGTTTTCTAGTCCTTCAGAAATACTCTTAGCATGAAGCATTAGAACACAAGCGTTGCATATTTTTAAATGTTTGCACGGCATCAATAGTACATTGGGCTCAACCTCCAAACAAATTACGCACCCAAAAAGCGAATTAATGTCAGTGACATTAAGACGCATGACCAAAAACGAATTAAAGTCAGTGCCCTTAATTCGTTTAATATTTTGACTTTAGTTCGCTTTGGACATGCGAATTAATGTCATTGAGGCAAAATCCCAGGAGCATGAATATAACTCCGCTGAACCAATATTTTTAGTAGTTTGCGAGATATTTGCAGTTAAAGTCATGTTCATGTGGTTATTGTAATCACATTACCCTGTGAGAAAAGAGTGGCACGCGGAAGGACATCACCGTGGCGGTAGCCACGGCTATGGCAACCACCCGGAGTTGGAATGGCGTAGCCCAGGGTTATTTTTTGAAGCGCGGCCGAAGGCCGCCAATGCGGAAAGGAGTTCTGCACATAAATACCATTGATCACGCCCCGAATCGAGGATCTGACCTAAGCCAATCTCAGATTCATTTTTTAAATTCCAGATTCTTGATATAATGATCATAAGTCGAAGGTGATAATGAAAAATGAAAATTTGGAATATAAAAAAAATGTACTGACTTTAGTTCGCTTTCGTACTGCGAATGAATGTCAATGACGTTAGTTCGCTAAAAATATTCCCCAACAAAAATGAAATAACTCCCATTAAAAATGAAATAACTCCCAATGCCTGGATTACAAGCAATGAAGTAAGTCCCAAAAAATGAAATAACTCCCAATTTCCAAAAATTATGAAATAACTCCCAAAGATATTTTATTGGGGATTATTTCATTTGGGAGTTATTTCATTATGAAATAATTCCCAGTTAAAATTATGAAATAAGTCCCAATGAATTGGGAGCTATTTCATAATGAAATAAGTCCCAACTTGCATGGAAAATATTTGGGAGTTATTTCATTTTTTTGTTGGGAGTTATTTCATTTGGGAGTTATTTCACTGCACCAAAAATATTAGTCAAACCGGTAATCATTAGGATTATTAATCATTATTTAACAGGCCTGATGCAATTGCATTACCAAATAATTGAAATGTTTTAAAAACTAATATTTTTGAAATTTTAACTTCTATTTCCGTCTTTCAAATCAAACAGAAAGTAAAATTTGATACACTCTCAGTCTGGGGCGGTTCAGAAAAGACAGATAGCCGTTTACCAATAACGGACTATTCCACATTGGGCGGGCCACGGCACAATTGCAATCCATTTCCGCTATCAAAAGATATCAACAATCGGTTTGTGTTATGGTAAATATTTTGCATTCGTTTTTCTATCAATTCTTGTTTAGCGTCTTTCGCTTTTCATGTCAATTCTAATACCATTAAGTGCGGATTGTCTATAAATAGAATTTTCTTTTTTTACATTTTTACAGGGAGGGTGATATAACCACACTCGAAGTGGATGCCATCACAAACATAATCGAGGAGACACAAAACGAGACTAATCCAATTGCTGAACGAATTTATGCTGCTGCCGGTAATCAATTGAAAGAGGAATTAAGCAATAATTTAAAAGGTGCGTGGTCTTAGTTGTTTAACTGGAATTAATAGACAATATTCAATTACTAAACGAAATTTCTTTCCGTTCACGTTTAGAGTGCCGGACTGGTGAGGTGTGCATTACACGTGGTTACAATTTACCAGCCAAATATGTTTTACACACCGTCGGACCAGCTTTTAAGGAGACTTTCAAGAGTGCTACCGAAAGTACATTGCATTACTCTTACAGGTAAATTAGATTGAAGGGCTAATCCACTTCACTCCGTTACAGAACTTGCAATACACTCAGTTCGATTTTAATAATTATATATATCTCCGAAACTAGTTGAGATATTGAAATTAATCGCATCGGTTAGTGCAGCACTCATTACCACCTTTCGTTTGTTACCCATATTGTACAAACACATTTTGTGCGAACCCTAGTTCACATATTGTTCGATAACTTTGAAGCCAGTCGAGCTATCGAAATTTAGGGTATCGTAAATTTTAATTGAAATAACTGGTATTACTACAATGAAAGCTGCATACAATTCCGTTCAACAGATTTTGTGTGATGCGCGTTTAAAGATACAGACATATAGACAAAAATTATTAAAACTAATGTTTGGGACTCTATGGCCTCAATAGTGATACATTCTATTGAAATTTTTAGAATATCTACAATATACAGCCATCTCTTTTTTTAAAAACGCACATCCGAATAGATATTCATATTTCGGCTTTATCAGCCATACCATACTTCACGATGATCCATACAAACTTACAGAGTCTGCCAAGTTTTTTAAGTCAATTTCAACAAATTTTATTTTGAATTGAAATTCTTTTAAAATAAATATCTTTGTATAATCGCTATATTAATTAAAATTTCCATAGATACGGTTGGTCGCAGTAAGTAGGACTCTGTTTACCGATACCGAACGAGAGCTACAATATAAAGCTAGATAATATGTATATGTATAAAAAAAAACCATATTTTCAAGATCAAATCATACAGCGCTCGCTAAAACTTCATTAACAAATCCCTCTCAAGTATTATCAGAATTGTGGCAACGCAGCAAATCTAATCGGATGCCTACTTCTGGCAATATTAGTGTCAATTTACTGAGCGTTGCATACTTAAAGGCGTTTGTGAGATAACTTTAGAAAAATGTTACTTAAGAGGTCAGTTGAGGTGACTAAGTTGTATGACCCCGATTTAAAGAGTGCGAACGCAGGTTGCACGACGATTTGCCGAGCTTTGTTGTTGTATTCGTACAAGCCTTTTATTTAATCAGAATTGTATAAAATGTTTAGCGCCTAAATGTATGCTATACATCTAGCTTACAATGTTTGATGCATAGGAAGCAGCAAAATTTTATTCAAGTGTCATTAATACCTACCTCATCTAATAATACAAATACTACTAATAAATCTCTTTGTTTCTTATCATCTTACAGGAATGCTCTGTACAAAGCTAAAGAACTAAATTTACGTACAATCGCTGTCAGCAACTTAAGTGCCAATCAGAGTAGTTTCCCAGCCGATTTAGCTGCCCATATAGCGTTGCGTAAATATATTTAAAATATTTCTCAATTGGTTTTTACTCATCATATATTTCTCTTTTTTTCAGGTACAATTCGTCGTTTTTTAGATAAATATCTAACACAAATTGTGATATTGTGTGTTAATTCACACGAACGTGGCATTTATGAGGTGCTAGCGCCGCTCTATTTTCCACGCGATCATCTGGAGGAGCGTAGCGCTTTGTGGCAACTGCCCAAAGATATTGGTGGTGATTGTGGTGAACCACAGAATACCGATCGACAAATTCGTATCATACGAAATCCACAGCATAGCGTTTTAATGAGACACAGTAAGTTGATGAGATAGCTGGTGGATGACTAGAAAAATAAGAGCTTGTTAAGAAAATTTCCCTAATTTAGAAAGCCAGCTTTGTTGAGTTTTATAAAGGGGCTAAGTTCTGCTGGGACTTCATTTCATCACAGGAGCTCGGGTTACATAGTGAAAAAAGCCCAAACATATTTTTGCAATATTTATAACAGACCTGTAAAATAATGATAGCTAATCGTAATGATTCCTGGTTTGATTGATTATTTTCCTGAGAATCATTAAGATTGATTACCATTAAATTTTTAATGATTATTTTCCAAACAACTAAAAAATAATAAAAAAAAAATCATTATATTCCACGATTATTAAAAGTAGTCAAAAATAATTAAAAGTAATCAAGAAGGTTTTGTTGATTGTTTCTAATTACTTTTTATTTTTTTTTAATAATCCTAAAAAATCATGATTTTTTCAATCGTAATCAAAAGCCTTTATTGATTTTTTTGGTAATAATTTTTTCCTTTTTTATACCTAGTAGTGCTTCGCACAAAAAGTATATTAACTTTATTCGCCGAATGGTAGTAGGCATAAACGAATCGAGATAGATATTGACTTATATGTATACATTAAGGTGCCTCGCCAAAAAAAGTTGCACTGTTTCCACCGGAATTTCAAAATTCACTCTTTTCTAAGGACTCTCCCAAAATATTTCGAAAAAAATTAAGATTTACCGGAGCTAAACCGCGTTAAAAAAAAGCTAAATATATTGTTTTTTATGTATAAAAGGAGTATGAAAAAATATTTTTTAATTAAAAGCATCTGAGATGATAGAGTGCAAAAGGTAAGCATAAAAAAGTTTAAAAATTTTATCAATACTATTATTGTATACCTGTATGCTAATATTCGCAATGTGTAAAATTGGACCAAAAAGGGTTAAATTTTGCAGAAATGGCAACATCTCGAAAATACCTTTCAAATGATATCCTAATTGTGAAAATCCGTCAATGATTGGCTGAGTTATTAAAGTTTTCCACAAACCTACCCCTCGAAATATGACCAAAAACAGCATCATACATCTCAATATTTGGATTGCGTTGATAAAATTTACAAACTTCTTTATGCTTACCTTTTGTACTCCAACTAATTCATCATCTCAGGTGCTTTTTATTAAAAAATATTGTTTCATACTCCTTTTATACATAAAAAACGATATTTTTAGTGTTTTTTGACGCGGTTTAGCTCCGGTAAATCTTAATATTTTTTCGAAATATTTTGAGCAAGGTCTTAGAATACATTGAAGTTTATAATTCCGATGGAAACAGGGTGTCCTTTTTTTTTTTGTATGGAGCGTGAGGCGCCTTATTATACATCAAAATGTTTAGGAAGAAAAGAGAAATTGATTGAGCCATGGACGTCCGTCCGTCTGTAACGGGATAACTTGAGTAAATTTTGAGATATCTCAATGAAATTTGGTATGCAGGTTAATTTTCACTCATCAAATCGGTTAAGAGCCACACCCAATTTCTATATCATCATACTAATATATAAATGTAAAAGTAACAACGTTTTCACTCAAAAACTAAAGCATCTAGCAGTATAAAACTGTACACATATTCTCTGTGATCTGGAAGGGTTTACAGAGATTATATTTTTTCGATAAATTAATCGATAACAGAGTTATCAGCGAAAATAAGGTTGCCCTAAAACCTCAAAATTTACATGCAATATGAGTATCAAACGCAAGGGGAGGTCCCCAGGTTGCACTTAGACTGCGATATATTTCGATAAATTTATCAATAACTGAGTTATCGGTCAAAATGTGATGCCCAAAGACTGCAAATCTCCCTACAATATGGGTATCAAAAGAAAGGGGCAGCTTTCATTCCAACTTTTCGATATTTCGATATATTTATCGATAAATGAGTTATCGGAAAAAATGGTTTTCCAAAAAAACATTGAAATTTACACGCATAAGAGCGTCCAGCTACAGGTTTCATTTTAAATTTTTGGATATATTCACCTGTAAATGAGTTATCGATCAAAAATGTTGTTTTCATAAAATGGGTGTCAAACGAAAGGGCATCGCCAGAGCTTTTATTTTAACTTTTCGATATTTCGGTTTATCTATACTATAGTAAAACTTTAGAAAAGTTGTGTCTGTATATTGGAAATTTTTTAAAAAATGACTGGGGATCACTTGGGGAATGTAAGGGCACAGCTAAAGAGTCAAAGGGAGATGACAAAATGTCGAAGTTAGACTATTTAAAAACGACTTTACTTTAGTTAGTTGCCGTATACATAAACGAGATATAAAGTGGGAAAATGAATATTGTTCTGAACCTTCTCAGCCTGTAAATTGGCTTCGACATTGAGGGTAGTAGGGCTTTATGAACTACTTACATACATCCATCCCGAGCAACGCCGGGTTCCCTGCTGGTCAATTTATAATTGCCTTTTCTTGTAAATAATTAAAATTAAGAAGTCGGTCTAATCAATTAATTACTCATCAAATTGACCTGGTTAAATTCATAAATGAAATCTGTGGGCTGTTTGCGAGTAGGATGTTTCCGCGCACCAGCCTCCCTATGAGGCGATAGGATTTTTCTACCTTAATTTATAGAAGTTATAGTATCGACAGCTAAATGGACGATCATGTTGTTTTATTTTTGAGAATTGCTTCACTTAATAATTTGTGCATCAACGTCCTCTCAGAATTTGATTAAAAAACGCTCTATATCCATGATCCCTGCTTTTGTTGTTTGATTTAATCATTTCGGAATCACCCAATTTCGCACACTACCCACTACAGACGGGCAGTCTCATTTAATAAAACAAGTCTTCGGTTTTTTGTTTGGTATCACCCTTTACACTTGATTAATAAGTTTGATAAGATTAGAAAATGCATCAAGTAGATTTGAAGAGTTATCAAAACGTGTGAAATTTTAGTTATCATTAAAGAAATACATCCGATGTTATGTGCCTTAGCTTTGCTGGTAGGTAGGTCCTCTATATGGCCACTACAGTATGACAGCTGCTTCACTCTTATTAGTCATAAAAAATTTTAGTCATCTCCCTTAGGCAAACCAAATAGTAGATAGTTATTCGATATTTACTATTAAAACCAGGTAGTGAAACCTTGACTGCAACCGAAACAGTAAACGTCTGACAGTAACCGTTTAAAATCTTTTGATTTGGTTTTGTAACATTTTTTTTTTTAGATTTACACAAGTCGTTTTTTTTTTTAATTTCTACCGAGCCCTCTAGCTCAGAATTGAATTTTTTGTGGAAAAACATGATCAAAGTAAAATTTTTTTCATATAATTCCATTATAAAATTCCTAATCAAGGACATCCATGGCCAGCATTTACGTTTTCATTTCTTGATTCTACAACACTGGGCACAATTTTATCAGTCTTGAAAACAAAAAATTTTGATTTATATTTGTTAGCAATAAAACGTGAGATACATTTCTGTAGTAATAGTTTTAGTTAAAAACCAAAGCCGGAACACTATTTGAATCGGTTTTGTGCCTTGCTTAAAATGATTCATTAAGACTCACATAATTAATGTAAATCAAATATTATCTAATATGAATCAGTTTTGGGGTACTTAGCAATCAGTTTGAACTGATAAAAAGCATTGATTTTCACTTTTCGCTCGGTATTTGCTCACAAACAGTTCGAGTGTGAAGATTGTGAAAAAGTAACTGAAAACTGTTACTTTAAAATAAGTTCTTGTGATTAAAATAAAATATCGGGGAGGACTAGCACCAAAATATAAAAAACTGATTGGCTTTATTGCTGTGATCTTGATCATATAATCAATTGTGTAAGTGCTTCATCACTATCAAAAGAGACTCCCGATAGTCAAACTAACTAAAAGAATGTTCTCCCTAAAAAAAAGTCAAACCCGAAGACTAAAGATTTTCAATACAGCAAGAAGTAGGCCCTGTAATGGACGATGTTCAACCAGCTAACCTAAGGGAAATCACTTTCAGATTTGTTGGTGGTTTATTGCGGTAATCATTGCTTAGAATTAATTGATTTAGAATTAAATTTACGCCGGTTTTCAAAGGAATGCATGCGCGTAATGAAAATTATGTATTCTGTTCACAAATATTTCATTCTCAAATAGCGCAAGTTCACTTAAAATCAAATCAGGAAATAACGATATCAGCCCACTCGGTTCAATGTATTACTTATCTCGTTGATGCCTCAAACACAGATCGACCAATTGCACGTCACCAAATAATTGCATACCACTCAAAAGTGTCTCGACATTCTGGATAGCAAACGAAATATCTCTCATTCATATCCATAGGCCGTTGGACTTTTCTAGTCCATTTTTTGCTTATTCAATTTTCTCTTTATTTGCGTTATTGTCATTTGTTATCGCTTCATTGCAATTAGCGATAACTTCGCAGAAAATGTTTGTCTCCATAAAACAGACCTCATTGCAGTTAAAGCGGTGCATTTGCAGTTGGCATTGTTAGATTTTTCGTAGAAGTTGTGCGGAGTTGAGCTTTGAAGAAACAGACCTTTTCGAGTTTTAATTATTAGGCGTTGGATACAAGTTTAGTGTGTGATTTAAAGAAGTGCAAGTGTTGTTAGCCGTGAACTTCATATTTATTTTCAAACATCGTACATAATCGATTGTTACTTTTGCTGTAACCAAGATGAAATTTCAGTACAAAAATTTAATAGGTAAATTCATAAAAGATTTGGAATCTTGTGATTTATTTCTAGGCAACTTTCCAAATAATTTAAAATGCTTGAAAAGCAAGCGAAGGATTGTGCAATCGATTTTTGAGTAACTTCCCCGTCAGCTAAAGACTTAAACGCAAGGCAGAACCAAGTGTCAATGCAACATTCAATTGGAAATTCCGCTAGATGGCGCACGTATCGACTATTAAGGAAATACGTGTGAAATTAGTAATCTAGCGATCAATTTTTAATTAACTTCTCAGGACCCATTTGGCGATGAAATATTTGCAGAAAAAATACCAGTAGGTGGCGCAAGAATCGATGATATAGAACATTCACCCCTATTCTGCATTACAATTACGTTCCCGCTCTACGCTCCGCTTGGATCGTAAATATGCATTCTGAGTTACGCTTGGATCGAAAGAAAAAGAGGAAGAGCTATAAGTTTTTCGAAGTCAGCTGTTTGCCTTGGAATGTGTGAAATTGAAACATAACAAAGCAATTTAAATTACACAAATTATTACTTTTGAAATAAAAGTAAAGTTTTTTTATGATTTATAAACTTAATTGTATATTTTTGAGCATTATTGAATAAATTGAGTGAAATTTTATAGATCAATTGACTGATTGTAGCAGACAACGAAGGACCAACAAAAAGCAAGACGAGACTGTTGGTGGATGTTACCACATCGTCAGTAGGTAGCTGGTATTTTCCATACAGTTAGTGCTAGAAGAGTGCGCTTTGTCGACCAGGTACACAGATGGTTGGCGTCGCATCGTGGGGCCACACCATACGCCGAGCAAACATTAGACATGTCAGGGTTAAGTCTGACCGCAGGTGGTACTTTTCGCTGTAGGTAGACATTGGCCGCCCCGGAACTAACAAAGAAGTTTACAGAGTATGAGTGGGTGCTGTGGAGTGGCCGCCGGTGCACGTTTGGATATAATGGCAAAGTCAAATCCATTACCTTAGTTTTAATTTCAGTAGTAATATTGTGAGATTGGTGTTTTGAATGCTAGTCCAATTTGTAATTGTTTACAACCGGTGCCGATGCTAATGCGCGTCCAAAAATATTAGATCTCCGTAGGCGGATTCACATTCCTGGCATCGAAACGCGTCTTTTGATATCCCTTCCTACATTTTTGGACAAATATTAGCACTCGGCACCGGTCGAAAACAATTACCCTGCAAACATATCAAAAAAACATCATTAGAGCACAAAAACAAAATATAGCGAGCGTTTTACAACTTTTACATACGCGTTTTACTTAAATTTTAAGAATTTCAACAAAAAATCGCGGAAATTAATCGTAAATTGTTTGCAAAATAAAAAATAAGCAGCTATCCGCCAACAAAATTCCAACGTAGAAAAACGGAGCTACGATCGAAGTGCAGAATTAGCAGAATTGGAAGTTTCGAAGTTGAACGTAGCGGAATTGAAACGCAGAATACCAAAGTTGCCAAGCGGAGAAATTTTCGATCCAAGTCGAAATGCAGAA
The DNA here is from genome assembly GCA_951509765.1 of Sphenella marginata. Taxonomy (NCBI): domain Eukaryota; kingdom Metazoa; phylum Arthropoda; class Insecta; order Diptera; family Tephritidae; genus Sphenella; species Sphenella marginata. The sequence goes on from OX608083.1 coordinate 24,613,561, forward strand.
TAGGGGTGATTATTTTGAGATTTCGCTATGTAACGAATTTTTTTAGGGTATTGTTGTTCATGTTCGCTTCTAAAGATTTTTCAAATTTAATCAGAATTTAGAGTTCCTTAACCCAAAACCATTACCACTCCCGAATGGTTTTCTATTTCTCTAAGTCACACGAATAAGGCGCTCTTCTCATTTGGCGACGCAGTAGGTCGAGGTGAGTGATCATCTTATCAGCGCCAAAACAGCTTACCAAGATTGTGAGAGATCAACTGCTGAAGCGGGTTGAATATGTGAAATGAGTGTGTAAAATGTGCCATTGAAATTTATTATCCAAGCAGAAGCTACTTTATCTTTTTATAAAAACAATTCGACTGCCATCGAATAGAGTAAATAAGAGGCGGATCTTGAGCAATTATGAATATGTGTCAGGCAGATTAAAAGTAGCAGCAAAAGAGAAACCGCAGAGCATTAGCAACATCATGTGGAACTTATTGAAGCTGCAGGCAGAGCATCAGTAAACAAAAACACGACAACCAAAGAGTTTACTGAATTCACATGTACATAGTTGTTGTAGATATCAACGAACTCGCTTTGCGCAACAAATTTTGTATTCATTCAGTCAGGTATTAAATATCACTACATTCATTACGCGTTCTTACCTCAGCGAAGGTTGCTAACTCAGAGATGTAAAGCAGATCCAACGGATAATTTTGCAGTGAAAAGTAAAACGTGCAAAACGCTCAAGCGAATAGAATAAAGGAAAAGTGCAAAGTTTTAAAAGAAACAAGCAGATTTGTAACTAATTTGCAGTCCTTGGAGAAGCAAGGAAAAGAAGTTCACCTGCCATACGTATATAGTTTAAGTGGAACGCAGCTAAAATGATCAACGATTCCTTTGAGTTCTCTTGTAAATGAAAAAGTTGTTTTTGTTTTTGTTTTTTGAACTACTTATGTATAGATAAAGTTGTACATATTGTTATATAGTACATACTCTCGTATTTACTTTAACTCTCTGTTCTCTTTTTTAGCCGACGACGATTCTGATAACAATCCACACGATATGGAAGGTAACAACTCAGATTTGGAAAGCGGCTTCACCGATATGAATGGCGTAAATCTAAATAGCTATAGCGGTGTCACATCATCCGCCTACTCACAATTGCAGGTAAGTTGGTATTTAAACAACAACAAAAAAGTTATTAGAAGAAAGTGTATTTCATAGCAAGCATTCGCAGATAGTCCATAAAGATCTTCCAAGGGTGCAATAACATGAAATAAAGTAAACAATAATTATACTCCTGAGTACGGAACTTATTGATGGAAGACCACCCCATATCAGCATGCATTGCAAACACGCCCAAACTCAGAATGCGCACCCTATCACGATATCGTCACCAAAGCGATCAAATTTGCCTAGTTCACTTTTCACTGAAAATTTACATTTTTCGGCTGGAAAGTTCGTAGTTTTCTGCACTCCAAAATATCCTAAAAATCTGCTAACTTCATACAATGTGAAACTTTGTTGGTTGAACGTGGTTTTCATTCAATCGAGTCTTTTTGTTCTACTCGAAAATTTTACTGGCAGCTTTTACCGCCAGGATCACGATATTTTAGAATGCAGTTAGAGAAAATACTATTTCAAAATTTATGTCAAAAACTTGTAGACAGGGTCGTTTCCTGGGAAAAAAAAATACTGAAATTGTGTGTTTTCGAACGGAAAATGGAAATAGGATGATCTTCTATGTACTCTGGTCTAGGCAGCAGTATATGTATGTTTCGCACTAACCTAATACTCCCCAAATGTTACCAACAACATTTCTAACTTGGCTCTAAAAAAATTAAGCAGTCTATCGCTTTTGGTCGAAAAACTATCGATAGTATTGGTTATCGATATATGCTAGTATCATTTACACATACCTACAATCAATACAAATAATACAAATAATACAGTTGATCGATTCACTTTTGATGTTTATGGTATCACCTACAAAATTAGTCAAAACACATTTAAAATCTTTGCAAAATACTTATGTATGCTTAAATTTATTTTTTTAGAATAATGACTATTCTCCTTTCATCATTTAATCTTTATAATGCTCAGAAGTATGAAATGTTTCCATTAGCTTTTGTTAGTTTATCAGCGATTTGGGTTTGAAATCAAATTGTTTCCGGTATTCGAATTCCTTTGAATTCCTGCAAATTCCACAAGTTGATGAAACCTATTCGGGAAGGAAATTATTTTCAAAATAATTCATTGACATACTTTTTCAAAAGTTTGTATGTGCTTATATACATATGTATGTTTGTATGTGTGTTTGTTTCTTCTTTTTTGCTGAATTTGCATCCACAACAGAACTCGTTCCATCAGCCACAACAGAGTTTATTCACATTTAAATTATTATTCCTACTTACAAACATATTCATTATTTGGTTTTATTTTAACAAAATCTTTTTTTTTTGTTCTTTTTATAACACAAAATCAGATGCACTGTATCTTAAACTGATACTAACTTTTTCTTGCGTTTTTGAAATTACACGAATGCCAAACAAAAGCAAAAGAAAAGAAGTAAGAAGGTTCGGGCTTAACTGAATATTATATACTCAGCTGTAGCTTTAGGAAAAATATTGAAATTCTTTTTCCCTTGATATGTTTGTCCAACTGTAGATCTACTACTTTGCTTAAGTTCATCTACGTTTTAGAGACATATTCCATCATCTTTAGAAGAACAAGTTAGCAAGGCTAGATGGAATAAAAAAAATCTACAGTCGGTCTACTACTTCTACGAGAATTTTGTATTTGCAAACAACAACAATGCAAAGGGAGTTGAAAGTTCCGCAATGCTTCCAAACAACTTCAGCTCTTTCATAGAACAACATTCAAATTGGTCAAGCCATCATTATATCAGTCATATATTATTATGTACATGGATATATGTAGATATCACAACTTCATCACCTACATATATCTATAATGAAATATATAATACTAGATGGACCCGTCCGCGCCTTGCGCAAAGAACTTCACCACTACCCTCAGCGACATCTGCAACCCAGTAGATAAAGTATCTGATTCACAATGGCGTTGCAGTACAAATTGATTATTTTGTGCATTCACAATGGTTTATTTAAACAAATTAATTTTTATAAAATACGCTTAAACAAAAGCACTGCTGTAATTAATAAATGATTTCGCATGTAGAGGTAACCCACACCTTTAAACCGGTCCCTTATTTATTAATATTGGTTCGAAATGAGAGCAGAAAATTAGGAGCAAACACAAAAAGACCTTACAGAAATAATATATATGATTTAAAAATTTCAGATCGATTTGGATCGACAACATCTCTTGGGAAATCGAAATCAAGTCTTTGAAAGTGTAATTGCTGATGGTCTGGAAGGCATAGAACATCAAGAACGGTAAGTAATTTTCATGTATGTACATATGTATGTATAATCAGATTAGCTACATATTCAAATACCCCAGGTAACAAGCAAACAAATAAGTCGGCGTATTATATTCGTATATTTTGGACAATTTCTTTCAACCTTGTCGGGATAAACCAATGTCACAAATATCCTCACCCTCTTGTCAGTAGCAAACACTTTGAAATGTTCTAAATTATTCAAGATACTATTTACTTACATATAAGAAATATCCTAAATGTATGCTTCACAAATTTAATTTAATATTCAAGCTTCAATCCAAAATGGGTACTTGAATTAAATTAAGCCGCTGCTTTTCGGAAGTTTCAAAAACGATCCCCAGTTCGAATGAGAGAATAAGGACTGTATGGCGCTCTACCTAACCTGGTCGCGCTGTCCGACGCTCCTTTGATTTTTTTACTTTTTTGTATGCTCCAGTGAAGTCCTAGTATTTACTTATGACGGAGTTCATACATCGCTGAAAATTCCATTCCAGATTTTATAAAAAAAAATTAAATCACCCAATCCCAATTAAAAATCTCGCGCAACGGCCCTGATCATGATTATAAGCTAGCACGTGCTGACAGTTTCATACATAGGGCACAATGTGTACTACAACTCAGGAAATTAAAGAAGATCACAAGAATAACTACATATTTCTCGCAACAAAAGATTATTACGGTATGTCACGCTAGATGGATATGTAATAAAAGCTGACTTACACCTACATAAATAGATACAAGCTTGTATGTTAGGGACATATATTTTGGGAACTTCGTTGGTCTGTGTTTTCGGGAGTATTTAAAAAAATGTGTCGTTTGGAGATGTTAAAAATAAAATATGATCCAGCTGGTTCTTTCAATTTATAACGAAAACAAGTTTTGTTGAAAATTAATTTCTCAATTCTAAGTAAAAATATAAATAGTTCTTATATAGAAATCTTTTAAGTCAGTGCTGCCAAGTTAATGTAAAAACTGGAAATAAAAAAAAATGATAATTGTAAAACTTGAGTCAAGAATTTCAAAATAATTTCTAAGTGTGCAGCCTTGTAAATTGTGTAGCCCATTTAATTCTTGATCAACAAAGTAGATGTTTCAAGACTGTTAAAAATTTTGGTTGATTTTTGGTCATTTGGCCGAAAATACCAAATAGCCTACAAAAAACCAATTTTCAAAAACTAACGAAATTTTTACGAGTCCATAAGACTAGCACTTTCTGAGACTAGAATTTAATAGGCCACAAAGCTGCTTACTCAGCATTAATTTTGGCATTAAAATTCAACTTATCTATTTCGGGATTAACATCCCAATTTAGTTATATCATATATGTACATACGTCATTTGTCTAATAAACACAATAAATATTCAGCTACTTAAGACGTCAACAAGAGTACAAAAAAATAAATAAACAAAACTATAATTAAATACTGAAAAAACTGATCGCAACCTTAAATCCAAACTGTTACTACCAAACAACAAAGTAAAATAGTTTTTTGAAATGGGAGTGCTTTTATGAAAAAAAGCACAACATTTCCAGCAATCTTTTGCTGGGTCATTATATTTTTCATATAAATATTTTAGTGTTTATAGCACGCTACTACTCGTAAGTATTTTAATATTTTATTACCAATTGAATGCAAACTTATTGATATATCCTTTATCCTTGTTTTGAATTTCAAATTTCGAATTTTCAAATGCTCATGTCAATCTTGGCCTTCGTGTCATCATTGATGGAATGTGGTAGTACCTAACTTTTCTGTGTTAATATTTAAAGCTAATAATATCACAACCATTTGAGGCTAAAAATAGCGTAAGGCTATAAATAGTCCTTGTGCTATATTTCAGTCATTTGTTTTTGTTGTTGCCGCTATTACAATTATATCATAGCTTGTTTTACGTCTGGTTACTGTAACGCACTGTCAGCGCTGCAGCCTTTAAAAGGAATAGGGATGTCCACGCACACAATTAAAAAGCAGAAGAGAGAGGTCAATGAAATCATTTATGTTATTTTATTTTATTTTGTTTTATTTTATTTTATCTTATTTTATTTTACTTTATTTTATTTTGTTTTATTTTATTTTATCTTATTTTATTTTACTTTATTTTATTTTATTTTATTTCATTTCATTTTATTTTATTTTATTTTATTTTATTTTATTTTATTTTATTTTATTTTATTTTATTTTATTTTATTTTATTTTATTTTATTTTATTTTATTTTATTTTATTTTATTTTATTTTATTTTATTTTATTTTATTATTTTTATTTTATTTTATATTATCTTATTTTATTTAATTTTATTTTATTTAATTTAATTTAATTTTATTTTATTTTATTTTATTTTATTTTATTTTATTTTATTTTATTTTATTTTATTTTATTTTATTTTATTTTATTTTATTTTATTTTATTTTATTTTATTTTATTTTATTTTATTTTATTTCATATTATCTTATTTTATTTTATTTCATTTTATTTTATTTTATTTTGTTTTTTATTTTATTTTATTTTATTTTATTTTATTTGATTCTAATTTTTTTATTTTATTTTATTTTATTTTAATCGATTGCTTTCATTACATCAATGTTCATTGCTCCATCCCTATTTAAATACTATTTGAGTAAAAGAGGCGGGTAATCCTTTTGTATGTATGTCTGCTCTTAGCAACTGTTATTGAACGGAGCCGCACCGTACGTCATTGCATGCGTGCTGTCAACTGATGACGTCATTGCTAAGCATTTCAATATCCTGCGGCACGTACGAAAAACTCAAGCTGACTAAAAATGTGTTTGCAGAAGTATAAAAACTCACATAAAATTATATGAAAGCTTTTAACGCCGTGTGATTTGTTTGAGTCATTGTAGTTATGTATTCGTGGCATGACATTTTTTGGTTTGATATTTATGTATGGAATGTGTATGTATGCAAATATATTGTGTATTGACGTAGGTAATGTTGAAGAACATTAAAAGTTGGGCTGTTTAAAATGTGATAGAAATACCTTTTTTCTTCTTTTAATTCTTAATTGGCTTTTAAAGTCTAGACGATATTTGTCAAATCAAATAACGTTCAATAATGTTTTCTCTGGCGCCTATAAAATACACTCAAAAAAATAAAGTTCTTTCCTCTTCAACATAGAGATGGCTCTTCTCCTCACTGTCCTTAATTCGCTTCATTCATTTTAATACTAGCGTGGTGAATCGTTGCCAGTTGAGTATGCGAATATTTGGCCTTTTTTTCATTATTTCTAAGACATGTGTCGCACATATACATAAAAAAAAAAAAAACCTTTCCCGTTCAAGCGTTCAAGCATGATAACCTGTTAAGCTTTATTTATTTAAAGCTTCCGCGGTATTTATGGTTGTAAAAAACAAATATGTATTAAACTCGATTCAACTGTTATTAAATAATAAAAGTGCAAGTGTCAATACAGTACGATGACCACACAAAAATCGCGAAAAAATATAAGAAAGAAAACAAGGGGAGCGCTGCCGTCGGCTGAGGTGAAGCTTTTATATCTTTCACGAATACGCATAAAGATCTTCAATGTACGATCCTTGTTTAGCATAAATACAAACTATGCGGAATTTCACGGTTTTGCCATAGTTCATTAAAGGATAGTGTTTAACTTTTGTCTCTTTTTTTAATTTTTTTTTTATTTCATTAAATTTTTTTTATTTTATGTTATTTTTTTTAATTTTATTTTTAATTTTTTTTTTTTTTTTTTTTTTTTTTTTTATATTTTATTTTATATTTTTTTTTTTATTATATTTTTTTTTATTATATTTTTTTTTTTTGTTATTTTTTTTTATTTTTGACATGGCTAAATCGATTCTGCTCATTGTCTTGATCATTTTGGTATAGTCATACTCACAAATCTTGTACTAAATTTATGACAACAGTTCATCATCATGAACGGTATAAAAATAATATTTAAGCAATTTACTTGAATTTTATTGGAATTCAGTTTGTTCTAATTAACTTTTGAATTGTTAATAATGTGAGTGAGAATTGTAAATCAATTACCCTACCAACCATACGCAGATAAAAAAATGGATAAAACATAGGTCGCGCTATCCACAAATGAGGATAAAAAAGTGGATAGTTTTCTATGGGCCGCGTGCAGATATTATCCACATTCCCCATGTAAATTTCGTGTACGTGTGACCTTGCATCACCATCGCACTCATTAAGAAATTCCATAAGAAAAAACATAGCTGCGCCGTTCTAAATATAAAAATTTCCCAAAACAAAGGGTTGCATTTTCATAGAGTTGCCAGATCTTAAACCTGGTATGCCTAAAAAATACCCAAAATTTAAGGGAAAATGCCCAAAAAAATACCCCAAAATATGGAAACGGCCCAAAAAATCCAAATAATTTCAAAACAGTTTCTTTTTTATAAAATAGGTTTTAATGAAAATATACATTATAATTTAAAGAAATATAATACAAAATTTACTTAAAGTTATTATAGACATACATATAATTAAATACATGCTGTTTTAAATGTTGCAAAAATAATTTAGCGATTTAAACGAAATTAGCACCAAATGAAAGCTAATTTAATAAACTTTCTTTTGATGCTAAACAACTATACAATTACGAAATAAATGTTTAAGAAAAATGTAACTTTGTTACAACTTGAAAAAAATCCATGGATTTTGTTCGTATTACACATATGTGTTTACAAAATTGACAAAATTTACAATAAATTATTAAGCGATTTAAATGCAATTAGCATCAAATGAAAGCTAATTTAATAAACTTTCTTTTGATGCTAAACAACTATACAATTACGAAATAAATGTTTAAGAAAAATGTAACTTTGTTACAACTTGAAAAAAATCCATGGATTTTGTTCGTATTACACATATGTGTTTACAAAATTGACAAAATTTACAATAAATTATTAAGCGATTTAAATGCAATTAGCATCAAATGAAAGCTAATTTAATAAACTTTCTTTTGATGCTAAACAACTATACAATTACGAAATAAATGTTTAAGAAAAATGTAACTTTGTTACAACTTGAAAAAAATCCATGGATTTTGTTCGTATTACACATATGTGTTTACAAAATTGACAAAATTTACAATAAATTATTATGCGATTTAAACGCAGCTAGCATCAAATGAAAGGTATTTAAATAACCTTTCTTTTGATGCTAAACAGCTATACAATTATAAACTAAATGTTTGAGAAAAAGTAACTTCTTAAATTCTTATTATATTATTAAATACATACAGGCGCAGGCTTTCCACTTCCAAAAATACATACCTGTAAAATATAAATAAATAGTTAAAATCTATAGGTTGATAAAAAGTTAATTGTAACATACATACAACATGTCTGAGTGCATACTAGCCCTAAGTTTTGAGATATATGTATCGCCTTCCAATTCGTAATGTATACGGTAATTTTTTCCTTAGGAGACACCTGCTAAAAATATAGAGAGGGGTATCATTAATCTGGAAGCGAAATGTTTTGTTCTTGTGAATAGATATTTGCAAATAAAGTTGAACATTTTCTGGGGGTGAAAAGTTTCGAAATATATACGCGTGGTTATTGTCGCCCACGTTTTACGATTTTATGGTTTTGCGCATTTATAAAAAAACAAGACCTTGGTGCTTTGTTTTGCCGCACAATCTTTGGCCACAACCAAGATATGCAAATGCTTAAGCGCATAAACATTTGTATATTATGCTGTTACCGTAATATACCCCAAATTTTGACTAGGTGCACTGTTCCCAACTCACTTTGACAACAACCATTTTAACAAATGTACAAGCTCTGGTGCAATTGCATATTATGGTGACACCACAATTTACCCCTGATCTTGGCCAGGTACACTACACTGAAATCACTTGGGCACCAACCATTGTATACAAATGGACATGCGCATGTACATTTGTTAATATACAACGCCATAACATGTTACGATAAACACATGAAAATTCGCAACTCTGTTTACAAATATCACTTAATATAAATAAATAAAATTTATTATCGCTTTCGGATTTGGGATCTAGAGGTCAAGACGCGTCTTTTGGTACCCCGTTCGGAAAATTCCAATGAATATTAGGCATAAAACCGTCTTGTATATTATGGTGACGTCATAACCATGTCCCGATCTTGGTCAGGCACACTAAACTTAATTCACTCTACGCACCTCAAAATTCGACGGCTAAACTTGCGCTCTTGTGGGCCGACCGCAAAGAAACCCAAAAGCTTTCAATTATACCCAGAACAGCAGTCCATACTGAAGATGCACCTGTGAAAACATTCAAGGCATTATACATATTACTATTTTTTATCAAAAAGGCTTAAAGTTATTGTACTTACCTTGCTTTTCAATGAAATATACATTTTTGTCCAAGCACCAAAAAATGTTTAATTGATTTTGACAGAAAATTTAATTTATGGAATCAGCTGTTAAAATTCCTTTTTTTCGCAATTATGTTAAAATGTTTCTATTTCATTCACTCTTATGGGAATTGCAATAGCGAAAAAAGAGAACGATTTTTGTTTGGGAAATATATCCCAAAAATATGCGTTGGTATTGGTAAGGGGAAGCAAAAAATAGAGATGGTTTTGGAAATCGATATGAAATTCATAAAAAGTGGATAGCCATGGTTGGTAGGGTACTGTCGATTGGAGATACATTTATTTGTATGTATGTATGTACACATGTATGTGCATATTCGTATACATGTTTGTTTCCAAACTGCTTTTTAAATCTTTTATCTTCACTTCAAATCTATATTTCTGTATACATTACTACGATCAATTTGGTTGTGGTTATTAAGTGATTTAGACATTTCAATGAAAATCTGAGTTCTATGCATATAGTAAGAAAATTTCAGCGCGAATGAGAGGCAACTAAATATACTCAGTTGTGTGTGTTGGCAGAGTAGTAATAGCTGAGAATCCTGTTATTTGGTTAGCTCCTCTAACAGGGTGTCTTGCTGATCATAAGAGAGAAATATCCACTAATGGGGCATGTTACCGATACGCTCATATGTATATTTTTGAATCATAAAATAATATATAAGTTATCACAAGTTTCTTCCCACAAATGTCATTAACCAAATGTCACAGTTGTCTTCCTAGCCTTCGCCTAGGTCAATCACATTCAGCCAAATTACGACAGCACGCCACCTCATGCAACTGGCTGGATCAGCAGAAATGCGATCACACGGTATGATCGCATATCGTTGTTGGCACACTTTGCTGTGCCAGCAAAACAATAGCTATTGCTATCGTCTGTGGTCATTGCGCTATGACAACATCACAAGTGCTACAATTCTCTTCATCATGTTTAGCTGCATCAGCAAAAGCAGCTATTACAACATCATCAAGTAAACATCGTTAGCGCAACGATTGTGTCAACATCACTAACCGCCAGCAGAGCAGCAGCAGCGTTATTCAACGTCGTGGGTTAGCTGGACAGTTAGGGTAACTATTAAGTTTAGTTTTAGAAAGAACTCAATAAAGAACACGTGCGAAAAAGCACAATTGGCGCCCAACGTGGGGCCTGGAAAACACTAATCATTTTTGATCCTAAGGGACAAATAATAACTACAAACAATTAGAAGGATTCGAAACAAACATCCTGAAGCATCCTGGTGAATACGTGGTGAATACGAAGTCAATGATAACAACCGCAAGCAACAACGGAAGGAGTAAAATCAAGAATTAAGCTAGGATATAAGTATGAAGAGGTAAGTGAAGTGCTCTAAAAGAATTAGTGAAAGTGCAAAACTGAAATTTAAAAAAAAAAAAAAAAAAATTAAATTAATAAAAAAATAGGTGCTAAATAAACCTGTGTCCTTTGTGAAATTTTTTAAGAAAATCTTTGAATGGTAAATGACCGAGGTGTTGGAGAATAAACCTGTGTCCTTTGTGAAATTTTTTAAGAAAATCTTTGAATGGTAAATGACCGAGGTGTTGGAGGACCTCTTTAAGAATTTAAATTTAGCGGCAAACAGACAAAATATAATGAATACAGAACAAGTTAGCGAGATAGTAAAGGCAGAGGTCAGGAGAGCTTTAGCCGAACAGAAAACGGAGTTTGACAGAAGACTTCTTGCTTTACAGAATCAAGTAACAATAAACAAACCTAAGGTAGAAAAATATAGTAGGGTAACAATCAACCCCCTAACTACCTGCGACATTACGCTAGACGCGATAAAGTCCCTTCCGGAATTTTTCGGCCACCAAGGCACGTACGTATCCTGGCGGGAAGCCGCACATAATGCCTACGAATTATTTAGGAGGTACGATGGCAGTGAACGCCACTACCAAGCCGTTACTATTATTAGAAACAAAGTGAGAGGTGCTGCCGACGCAGTACTTTCTTCTTTTAACACAGTGCTTAACTTTAGCGCTATAATCTCCAGACTTGACTTTACTTACGCGGACAAACGGCCGATATACTTAATCGAGCAGGAATTATCCACCCTGAGACAGGGATCAATGACATGCCTAGAATTCTACGATGAGGTAGAAAAGAAGCTAACTTTGTTGGCAAATAAGACAATTATGTCTTATGAGAGTGGTGTTGCAGACACTATAAATGAGAAATATAGGGCCGATGCACTCAGAGTATTTATATCAGGTTTAAGGAAACCACTATGTGATATCCTGTTCGCATCTAGGCCATCTGACCTCCCATCCGCCCTGGCTTTGGCACAAGAGGTAGATGCCAACAATGAGCGTTACGCTTTCGCAATGAATTTCGCGAACAGATTTCAGGAAAAACCTGGCGGAAATCAGAATCCGGCCAATCAAAAGACACCTAACTACGATCACGGTGTGGGTCATAAAAACCCGCATTTTTCAGTAAGCAAACAAAATAAACAGGCCAGTCGTCCACAGAATTATGGAAATACCCAAAAACCATTTACCAGTAGTAATTATTCCGGCCAAAGGCGCATTGAGCCTATGGAAGTAGATCCCTCCATATCCCAATTTAAAAACCAAACAAGTAATCCCAGCCACGAACAATACGGTAAGCCGCAAGGGAACGGGCAAAAACGTGTAGCGAACTCAGGGCGGTACACAGGACCCAAAATACAGCGCGTAAACCATGTTACCGACGAGCGGGAGTCGCAAAATGAAGAAACATACAATAACGAAGCCGAGCAGGCAGCCGACAACATCGAATCCGATGAGGTTAATTTTTTAGGGCAAAGTCCCTCCTTCCTTGGATTTCAAGGTCAATAGGAGGAAAGGAAGTCAAGCTCCTTGTTGACACGGGGGCGTCAAGGAGCTATATCAGGCCCCTTCCAGGGCTGAAAGGAATAAAACCAGTAGGAAACTCATTTTTAGTAAAGTCTATTCATGGAGTTACCCCCATCAAACATAAATGCAAGGTTAAAATTTTTGGGACAATAGCAGAATTTTTTCTATTACCTAATCTTACTTCATTTGACGGTGTAATTGGCCTTGACTTATTGAACAAGGTACACGCGTCTATTAATTTAAAAACAAACACAATAACACATGATTTTGGTAAGGAGATTATACTATTTGTATCTAGCGAGGATGTTAGTCACTTGCGACTGCAGGCAGAAAACGTCCCACAAAATCTAGAAGAAGCATTCTCGAAAATGATTGGTAGCATAAATGGGGTTTTTGCAGACCCCAACGAAGCACTACCATACAACACAAACGTAGTAGCAACGATTCGCACTACAAACGAAGACCCCGTGTATTCAAGGCTATACCCTTACCCATTGGGCGTCTCAGATTTCGTGAACAAAGAAATTCAAGAACTGCTAGCAAACGGCATCATTCGGCCATCCAGGTCACCATATAATAACCCCATATGGGTGGTGAAAAAGAAAGGCCTTGACGAAACTGGGCAAGAAAAAAAGCGGATGGTTATAGATTTTCGAAAGCTCAACGAAAAAACCATCAGCGATAAATATCCAATCCCGGATATCACGGGAATTTTATCGAATCTAGGTGGAAGTAAATTTTTTACTACCCTTGATTTGAAATCTGGTTTCCATCAGATCAACCTGCTGGAACGGGACAGAGAAAAAACAGCATTTTCCGTAAAAAATGGAAAGTATGAATTTTGTAGATTGCCATTCGGTCTAAAGAATGCTCCCAGCATTTTCCAGAGGGCAATAGACGATGTGTTGAGAGAACACATAGGAAGAAAATGCTTCGTCTATATGGATGATGTCATTATATTTTCCCAAAACGAGGAACAACATTTAGATGATGTGGAAGTGATTTTGAGAAGTTTATTTGAAGCCAACATGAGAGTGTCGGCGGAAAAATCAAAATTTTTCAGAACCGAAGTAGAATTCCTGGGTTTTTTAGTTTCACAGGGCGGAATCAAGACGTGCCCAGATAAAGTGGATGCCATCAGGAATTTTCAGGAGCCCACTACTCTGAGGGGGCTAAGATCATTTTTGGGTTTAGCGGGGTACTACCGCTGTTTCATTAAGGATTTCGCTAAAATAGCAAAGCCACTTTCAAATATAATGAGGGGTGAATATGGCCGAGTTACTGCTTCACAGTCGAAAAAAATCGAAATTGATTTGACTGACGAACAGAAAAAAGCCTTCACTACCTTAAAGGAAATACTAGCATCAGAGGAGGTGACACTAACCTACCCTGATTTTAATAAATCGTTTGATTTAACCACGGATGCATCGTCGCATGCAATAGGTGCTGTCCTGTCACAAGAAGGGAAACCTATAACAATGATATCCCGTACTTTGACCAGTAGTGAGGAACATTTTGCCACAAACGAAAGAGAGCTGTTGGCCATCGTTTGGGCACTTAAAACCCTTAGAAACTACCTGTACGGCGTAACAGATCTTAAGGTTCATACAGATCACCAGCCGCTCACTTTTGCGGTTTCAGACAGAAACCCAAATTCAAAAATTAAAAGATGGAAAGCCTTCATAGATGAATGTAACGCGAAACTAATTTACAAACCTGGTAAAGAGAATGTAGTCGCAGATGCGTTGTCTAGGCAACATATGAACGCCCTGGATAACATGAGTACTGAAACAATTCATAGCGAAGTCTCGTCAACCAACACGATTGAGAGGACTCATAAACCAGTGAACTGCTTTCGTAATCAGATACTAGTAGAAGAAGGCATAGAACAAGGAAAAAGAACGTTTATAATTTTTGGAAAAAAAACTAGACATCTAATCTCGTTCAAGAGTAAAGAGGATTTAATAAGCCTCCTACAAGAAGCGGTAAAAGTGGATGTTGTTAACGCAATATACTGCGACTTACATACACTAGCACAATTTCAGGACAAACTGGTCGAACTTTTTCCAACAGTCAAATTTAGACATACGGAAAAATTTGTCATCGACATAACAGACCCGAACGAGCAGCAAGAAATTATCGCTGCCGAACATAATCGGGCACATCGAGCGCCCCAGGAGAACGTTAAGCAAATATTGGAAGACTATTTTTTCCCCAAAATGGAGAGAAAAGCCAAACAATTTGCCTCTAACTGCCACACATGCTCTCGGGCGAAGTATGATCGCCATCCTAAAAAGCAACTTATTGCTCAGACGCCCATTCCTACATATTGTGGAGAGATCCTTCACATCGACATATTTTCAACGGGCTCCAAGTATTTCTTAACTTGCATTGACAAGTTTTCAAAGTTTGCTATAGTACAGTCCTTAAAGTCCAGGACAATAGTAGACGTAAAGCCACAGCTTCTTCAGCTAATCAACATGTTTTCAGGTACAAAAACTATTTACTGTGACAATGAAAAGTCACTGAATTCTAATAGTATCAAATCCATGCTCAAGAATCATTTTAATATTGACATCGCGAATGCCCCACCCCTTCACAGTACATCAAATGGCCAGGTGGAGCGATTCCATAGCACACTGATAGAAATATCGCGATGCCTCAAACTTGATACAAATATGGATGACATTGAAGAAATTATTCTTTTAGCCACAATCAAATACAATAGGTCCATCCATACAGTAACAAAAATGAAACCTATTACAATTTTTCAGTCAGGCAAAGAGGATGAACTGGTAACCTCTCGCCTGGAGGAAGCGCAGGATAAGGAGCTTGAAATACATAATAGGAATCGACAAGACAGGGAGTTTGCGGTGGGAGAGAAAGTACTAGTTAAAAACAATAGAAGACTAGGAAATAAATTGACGCCTCTCTACACCGAAGAAGAGGTCGAAAAAGATCTCGGCACTACGGTGCTTATAAGAGGAAGGAGGGTCCATAAGGATAACCTTCGCACAAGCTAAGTAACTTATGTCGTTACTAATAGACATTTACATTTTTGTTTTTAGGGTTTCCCTGCTATTTTTCACATTGTTATCGGCATCGTCGTCAACGGGACGGATAATGGACTACACTAACGCAAGGTACATCCCAGTGGTAGACGGAGACATTGTAATCTGGGAAAATTTCGGACACATCAAACATATCACCAACTTAACTCTCTACGAACTACTACGAGACGAAACGTTTAACGCGACAGATCATTTCCCCCAATCGCACATGAAGAAAATATTGTACGCAGACATAGGCCAAATAGACAGACTTCTACAATTGATAAATACTCACCATAGACAGACGAGAAGTTTAAACGCCCTCGGGACAGTACTAAAATATATTACTGGCACTCCTGACCACGACGATTTCGACAGACTGAGTAGCACAGAGGAACAGTTAATAGACTCACAGGACAGGCAGTTCATTATTAATACGGAAGTACAGAAAGAAATTAATAGCCTTACTATCACAGTGAATAAGATCCTAAAACAAGCAAAACAAAGAGAAATAGACACAGGTTATCTCTACGACATCCTTATGGCCAGAAATAGGGCAATGATAACGGAATTAAATAACTTGCTCACCTCCATTACTTTCGCAAAAATTGGAACGCTCAATCCTATTCTTCTGGATAATGCGGAGATAAACTCAATAATCAAAATGAAGCACTTCACAAACCTCACGATAGCCGATATCATACCTTTAGTTAAGATTAAAATAGTCCAATACAATAACGTAATATACTTTTTAATGAAATATCCTATACCTAGATTTAGATGCAAGAAAATACGAATTTTTCCAGTAGCCCACGACCACCAAATTCTACATTTGCAAGAACCCATCTTAGCTACATGCGACAACCAAACTGTAGCGGTAAGAAATTGTAGTAACACGACCCCAACATTCTGCCTAACATCATCTGCAACATCATGCGCTCTACAGTTAATGACACGCAACACGGCCAACTGTGGTACAACATACAACAATCTCGCTCCTATTACATTGATAGGTGACGGTGTGATTGTTATTAACGACCAAACAGCGGTCATAGAAGAAAACGACGAGGCTCCAATTACAGTAAATGGAACTTACCTGGTGGCCTTCGAGAAAATGGTAAGAGTTAACGGCACCCTATTTTATAACGAAAATTCCACGGCGCCTTTGAAACCTGAAGCGCCATGGTCCCCAGATATCAACTTGACACAGCACATAGAAATTCTGAGCGCACCTTACCTTCACCACATAAATCAGCAAAACCTTCAGCATATTAAACATCTGCAGCAAAGCGTCAAACGCAATAACCTGGTAAGTTTCGCCGCTTTGGGAGCCCTACTCATTATAGGAATGCTCGCATACGCATTTCAGCGAGCAACAGCGAACAGAAAGAAAGCGTCCTTAGCCAAATCCATCAAAGCCGTTGTTGAAAATGCCGCCATAAGGTCCGCGGACGTCCCTCACTTAGAAGGGGAAGAGTTATCACAAGTTTCTTCCCACAAATGTCATTAACCAAATGTCACAGTTGTCTTCCTAGCCTTCGCCTAGGTCAATCACATTCAGCCAAATTACGACAGCACGCCACCTCATGCAACTGGCTGGATCAGCAGAAATGCGATCACACGGTATGATCGCATATCGTTGTTGGCACACTTTGCTGTGCCAGCAAAACAATAGCTATTGCTATCGTCTGTGGTCATTGCGCTATGACAACATCACAAGTGCTACAATTCTCTTCATCATGTTTAGCTGCATCAGCAAAAGCAGCTATTACAACATCATCAAGTAAACATCGTTAGCGCAACGATTGTGTCAACATCACTAACCGCCAGCAGAGCAGCAGCAGCGTTATTCAACGTCGTGGGTTAGCTGGACAGTTAGGGTAACTATTAAGTTTAGTTTTAGAAAGAACTCAATAAAGAACACGTGCGAAAAAGCACAATTTATATGTACAACCAGATGCGCAGGTTGTAGGTTAGGTTAAAAATTCGATAGAATATTCGATGTGATTTAGAAATTCCTTTATTAACCGCGCCCTTTGCCTCACCCACAATCGTCCTTGTCATATAAATAAGAAATTACTACATAATTGGCAACAACATTGAGGCACAATGACACTTCATTCGAAAGCAATCAATAATTCTTAGTAGGTACAAGTTGATGAACCGGCAACTACCAAATATGTGAGGTGGCAAGACTATAACCAACTGCTGTAAAATAGAGAGAGGGCCAGCTAAATGTGAGAGAAGCAAAATTTGATTGCGCAGGACAAAATTGCGTCATTAAGAGATTATCAGAGAAGAGGCCAATGTGCAATAACGAAAATGAGACAATTTTATATCAATAAAAAAAGATACGGAAAATAATTCTACAGTGTATTTCGTTAGAAAAATTTTATTAGAAAATAAAAAACTGTTTTTAATTGCATTTCGTAGACCTTTTAATAAAAGCGAAAAAAAAGGCTGAGACCAGTGAAGTGACGTGATGCGACAGTCAAAGAGTCTAAAACTGCCAAATTAAACAAAAAAATGCAAAATTTTGCGAAAGAATTTTTTCGCGATAGTTTGATTCTAAAAATATAAATGGGTCCCGCTGCAAAATAATTTATTTTTAAATTTTTTTACTATTTATTTTAAAGACCTGCACACAGTTATATATATTTTTTTATATTCTATACCGCATACGTTCGTTCTTTGAACTTATATTTTTGAGCTGAAAATTTTTTTATGAAGTTGTACTTTTGCTAAAATACTGCTTTATTCCTGCTACAAAAAAGCCGAGAATTCAGTTACCATTTCGGCGCATTGAAAATAATTCAAAAATAATGTTGCTCATACGCCATGTACCCCAAACAACCGAAGCAATAACTGATAAGTAACTAGCAAGCATACAGAGCTAGTATTTATTATAGAAGTTAGAAACCAAAAAAACACAACAACAAATACAACAACAACACATATTAAAGCCGGTTATTAGTAACGCTGCCGGCTGCGCAGCTGTTTTCTTTACCGTTGATACCGTTTTTTTTTTCGCACTAAAAAAATTAAGGCACTCTAAGCAACTTGCAGTCGTTCAACACAGGGTGGTTCGCTGCCTTAAATTTTACGTAGTCGGCGCTTAGCTTCGCTGCTTGTTATTGCTCCACTCAGCCTTACAAATCTCAGCCGCATTTTGCTCTACATTGCGCTTGTGCTTGCTCATCTGCTCTGTTGCTACTCGTACATTTTGTTGCCGTCGTCTGTGCTCAATATTCATTATTTTTTTAGTGAGCGAATTGCACGTACAGGCAAACTGCCTCAAGCTTACTTATGTACATATGTACATACATGTATGAATTTGACTTTCGGTGCTAGGAAACTTTGTCTCATTAAATCGTCGGCTGTTGAGTATTGTGTGCTTAGTCAAGTTACAAATTTCGGTGAATGCAGACGTTTTTCAAACAAAAATTTCGCATTGAATAATTTTTTTACACTTTGCAAAAAACAAATACAATTTTAAAATTGTTAAAACTTAGCGGCGTGTGAATTTTTTTCGTATAAGAAGCTTGGTATGCAAAACATAAACGATCAAAGCTTAAAAAGTAGTCAAAAAATTTAGAAGATAGCTTGATTGAAAAGCACAACTAATTAGATAATTCTACAAAAAAAAGATACGAAAATTTAGCAAATGCTGAAATTGACTGCGTAAAAGTTAGAATAAAATTGTATATTCAAAAATAATTTTATCCAAAATAGAATACAAATAAAAGCGAATACGCTATTTACGTCAAGAAAAGTGAAAGACACTTAAGTGCATGTTGGAAATTTTCAATTTCATTTTGCGAACGGAAATACAAAAGAAATTTGTAAACAAAATTAATAATTTACGTAGCGCATTTCAGAATTCGCAGCAGCCTTTTTGAGAAAATATTTAGATTGATTTTTCGCACATTTACAAACAGCAACGTACAGACAACGTTGGGTAGAACAAGCAAGCAATTTTCGTGGAAATTTTTGAAGCATTTTCATTTAATATTTAGTATAATTTACGCAATACCAAAAGAGTATGCGATTTATTACAACAACATTTTTACTCATCTCAATAGCAAAGGTATAAGACCAGTGTCAATCAATAGCGCAGCAGTCAATAACAAATCTTAATACAAACAAACAAACATAGCATAGCAAATACAGTAAATAAGTATAACGGAAGATAGACAAAATAAAAGTGTGATTCAGTGTTTAGTCATACAACAACAAAATTATAGCAAAAACACCAAGATAATACACAAACAAAATAAAAGAACGAAACCAAACGGCTGTGAGCAAATTAAATCAGACACCAAAGTGAAAGACACCGTAAAACGTAAGAAACAAACAAAAAATTTAATCTAACAGCAACGAAATACAAAAAAATTCCAACAAAAAGTGTGTGCTAAAAGCGCGAGACAAAGGAAAATTGAGTGAACAACTAACTGGCGCCTGCACGCACCACCTCCTTGACGTCACACACACACACACATACTTACAAAACATACTTACAACACGTTTTTTTTTATTTAATTAAGAACGCATAGCTGGACATTCAATAAATAACTAATAAATAAAATAACAATAATAAATATAAACTATGGCCATGCTTGAGGGTATGACGAGCATAGATTTAGGGGCAAGCCCCATACAAGAAACAACAGCCGATATAAATGGTGCGATAACAATGCCAGATGAACCCATCGAAACGCCCGAGGAAAGGTCAGTAATATAAATGTATTGGAAGAAATAGAGGAATAGAGTAATGAAATTGAACTTCAAATATTAAATATGTATGTGTATATTAGACTGAACCAATAATCAATTAAAAGTAAAAACAAAAAAAATTTATTAACCATTACTTTAATGTTTTTTTTTTAAATTGTACAAAAAAATATCTAAAATATTTATTTCAATAACTTTTGTTTAACTTTTTTCGAAATTGGTTTTTGCGTTTTCGATGAATTTGCATTAAAAAAAAATTGAATCAGAAAACCATTATTTAAGGTTGACGTGTGAAAGACATAATTCCTACAAAACTATGTATATGCAACAAAAATTTTTTGTGTTCCAATGTTTTGGCAGTTTTATACCAAAAAATTAAATCGAAAGCATCTAAAAAATAATATCAATTGATTGATTGAAAACAATTAGAATTTTCATGAAAGTGATAGTCTTGAGAGCTTTAAAAATATATTTGGTCCAGTCTACCAAATGTGGGCGCGAGCAGGATAACAAAGCACGCACGTTTTCTATGATAATCTTTTCTTCTGCTATGCGGTGATGCAATTTGCTTCTAGGTCTAGAATTTCGAAAGTGCTGTTGGTATGCATGAAATTTATTTTCCACAATATTTTTGAGCTTTTTAGTTGTAAACATGTACATACATACATTCTTCCCACATTTTATGAAGATTAATATTTAATCCACGTGTCTACATCATAAATCTCATCAAAATATATTATAATCAGCACTGACAGGAGTACACGATCACTTCAAAGTATATACATACATACATACATATAAACACATATTTATATGCATAACTGAGCTTGCCATTTATAAAAACTTATTTCAAATCACCCGTTTTTATGTGAGAAAGTGCTAAAAGCAATGAATTGAAAATCAAATGACATCAGAAAACTAAAAAAAAAAACATTCTCCCACTTCATAAGCCGCCATTCATTTATTGAACTATGTAAATTGCAAAGCTAAAAATGCATTAGGTAAACTTGTATACTCCTGTTGTTGTTGGTGTTGTTGTTGTTGTTGTTTTTGTTGTTGTTGTATACTCTTCATAATGCATAATTCTCACAATCTGCAATTCTAAAGTGCTTGAGTTAAACTTGTTTTTCTGATTTTATGTTGGTGTTGAAAGTCTTACTTTCCCGATTTTCTCGTGTAAAAATTCAACATTCGATTAGTAAATTTGACTCAATAAAATGTTAGCGCGTTGCTGTTATGAGGGTAGGGTATTAGATATGTAAATCTTGGTTTCAGGAGCTCAGATCGCAAACTTGAACAATACGAGAGAACTCGTATGCACACAAAAATAAACAAAAAAATTACAAATTATCAAAAAAAATAAAAAGAATCCAAAAGAAACAAACAAATTTTTCTTCAACTTTTTAATTTTTTTTTTTTCAAAAAAAATTATCAAAAAATTTAAAAGATTCAAAAATTCACAAAATAAATTTTACTTCAAATTTTTATATGTATATTTTTTTGGAATAAATAATAATTTTTTTATTTACATTTTTTTTTGATAATTTTTTTTGTTTTATATACTTCTAATTTTTTGATTTTTTTTGTAGCAATTTAAAATTTTAATTTACCAATAATTTTTCAAATAATCAAAAAAAGGGAAAATTATCAAAAGCATCCAAAAAAAAGGTTTTACTTCAGATTTTATGATTTTTTTTTTTGTGATATTTTAAAAAATACAAATAATCAAAAAAAGTCAAAAGCAATGAAATCTTTTGAGTCACCTCAACTGATTACTTAATTCTAATTGGAATTTAACAGCTAATAATCTTTCGACATACATATCTAAATTTGGAACTTTTTTCTAATTTAGAAATTAAAAAAGTTGAGGTGAGTCCTCCTCAGACAGTTTAACAATTATAAAAGCAATCACGCCTCATTTTTAATTTTTAATAACTTTCAAAGTCAAATATAAACCCCTCTATATATTATAATATCCTCAAATTAATGTTTTTTTTTTATTTTTAAATAAAAAGCGCCGATTGACGAAGTAATAATAATAAATCCCTGTACAAAAATATTTCTCACCTACAAATTTAAAAAAAAATACATATGTAATAAAAATTTAGCATCAAATTCTCACTTTAAAGCGGTTTTTGTGCACACGTTTTTGTTGTTTTGATTTTTATATGTATTTTATTATTTTATTATTTTGCCTTTGTTTATATTTTGTATTTCGCCAGTGTTTGCCATATTTTGCGTGCGAAATTTTCAAAAGTATGAATGTATTAATAATATTAAAAGCAAGCTTGTACGTAAAATAGTTTTCTCGTTTTATTCGATTTTTTTTAATGAATTCGTGCATTGTGCGCTTTTGTTATTACTTTGAAATGATGTGAGCATTTTCGTGCTCATAAATTGTTATTGCTTTTAAGAAATAGAGTGCTTAAGAGCCTATTGGAAAATCGAATAGATAGATTATCGATTAATAGTACAGTTGAGAGTATTGTCAATATATCGATACAACAAGCTTCTAAATGCATCTTACTATGTATTTTGAAAGTTGTTGTAAATAGAAAGCAAAAAAGTAAAGTTTTTTAGCGATCCATGAAACTTAAGAGACGCTGGAATTGCTCTCATGCATTCAATATACGATTTCAATTTGCACAAAGTGACACGCGCAACGTAAATATCACCACATGTTTTTAATTAAATTTTTTTTTATTCATTCTATTTAAGCACGAGTTTGTAAATATGGTTATTATTATTATTAAGCAACAATTTGCCGCTTCGATCAACTTCTGTCTTTTACCTCGGTTATTACTCACCTATTTTACCTTTGCCGTTACCTACAAGTCGCCAATAAAACCAGGAGTGGCGCATGGAAATGAATTTTTCCAGCAGGTTTTTTCTCTAAACTAAGCGCACAGAATGTTTACAATTACAAAAAAATAATTAAGAAATTATATTTGCCAAATTTTCCTTCGTTTGGAAAAACAATTATATTTTTTCAAGAAAAGAAGTTTCTACGAATAAAAATCATTCACATTTCTTTTATTTGGTGAAAAATTTTTTTTTGAGTGTTGACAAAATTGTTTACATCTTGGCACAAACTGTAGTGGTCATAAAATACAAAACTTATTGGCAGCACTGCTAGTTACCGTTATTGATCGCATGATTAGACTTAACGAAGGCATCGGTCTTGTCTATTCGTAGTGTCAATGACATTTATGCTTACACTTAATTGTCTTTTCGTGAGCAAAAAGAAAATCGTGAACAATGAGCTAATTTCTTGTGTATGTCTGTATAACTTGCAATGCTTAGCTATTTGTCTTCAGTTGGATAATTCTAGTAGTACTCAAAGGTTTAACTGATTGTATTTTAAATAGTTTGAATTTGACCTTAGTAGGTGCGGAAAGGATTACAACGTAAGCTGTTGTTGTTATTGCTCTTGTCACTCTACCCAGTAGGCCACCGAAGGTGGAAATCATGTATACTTTCAGCCTTACTCTTCACCAGCGGAGCATAACAACTTCCATGACTTTTCCCCATGACTAACGCACGGCGATGGCCGCCTTCGCATGAATGACTTTGTATAGTACAAAAAGGAATGAAGAGTGATCCTTCGGAAATAATCGTGCGTACATGCTAATATAGCTGCCTTTTTCATTTGGTTGTTATGATACATACGTTAGGTGGAAGGAAGGTAAGATAGTGAGTATACGAACCAGCTCAGTATATAACTCCTTCATACCTGAAAATAGCAGCAGACCTCACTTCACAGCTGCCAGTTTCATGTACTCGTCAGTAGCTCTGACCACACGCGTAATTTTTTTTTATAACATTAGCGCTTACGACCCTTTTTATCACTGAAATCAGGTTTAAAAAAATCATTTTTCGCAATCATATTTGTTACTGCTTTTGTATCCGACATCTTCCTAAAGATCCTGAATTCGTAGCTGCTCACAGCCTTACTTTGTCATCTGATAACTTCGGCTTCTCCTACTTTAAGCTGCTATAGTAAGGTGGAAAATGAGATACTCAAAAATGTCATGACCAGCTAACACATTTTAGCAGCACCTGCGATGAACCTAACAAAATCATGCATGCTGGAATGAATAACACAAGTAGGACCTAACGAAAATTCCTGGTGGGTATGAATAACAAGCACACTTAACAAAGCTTTTGATTTGAAGAAGGTCATCGAAAGTACAGTAGTGTGAATGATATCAAGCACACTTAGCGACTTATGAATAAAATTATTATTATTATTTTTTTTATTCATAACTAAGTGCTTGCAAAAAAAAAAAAATTGAATTTCATTGACTTTTTATAACAGGTTCTATTACAACTTCCGTCGTTGTTTTGTTTTTGTTTTTTTCTGATACATACAAAGGGCTTAGAAATTTGAACCGTAAATAATATTTACTTTTAAATTTCAAATGCAATAACCTCTTAATAAACCAACAGGTGTGTATAAATTTTGCATAAATATTTTTGAAAGCAAGTAAATTTAAATGAAGTGCATGGAACATCTTGAAAATGGAAAAAAAGTGTGACGCAAATGTGTAACAGAAATAAGTTAAGGTGCGGTTAATAAATAAAAGAAGCACTAAAGTGTAATTATCTCTTGTTTAAATGCTCCTTTTTTATGCTTGGCATTATTAAACTTTTTCTTTTAATTTTTTTTTATTTGTTAATTTTTTCCTGTGCCATATTAAGATCATTGAAATGCTGCCAAAGTAGCTCTTTGTTAGCGTCACAAAAAAGTTTTTTGCTGAAGCTCATGCTAATAATGTTAATTGGTGTTCAACACCCTGCAATAATGAAAAAGTGTGGCGAGGGTTAAAGTAAAGAAAACTTATGGTTTATTTTTAGCGTCTTTCGAAGTAGTTTTCTCTTCCAAAAATAATTTAATAAATACTAATTTAAAGCTCACGCTTAATTACAAAAAATTTATGAACGGAGAAAGAAAAGAAGCTAATGGTGAACATTCAAGAAAGTTGTTGTGTTAGCTAGTAGTAGGAAAAGGCAACATCATCCATCAAATACTTGTCAAAGAGAGGCTCTTCGTCTACCGCTATTGAGCTGAAAGTTGCCTGTTCCACGATATGAAATTCTTTGTTGCCTATTTTATTTTATTTTACTTTTATTTTATTTTTTTTAATTTTATTTTTTATTTCTTTTTTTTAATTTTTTCTATTTTATTTTATTTTTTTTCATTTGTAAGTTTTGCAAGCTCGAACAATAATAATTGTTTTTTTTTTAATTATTATATCCGATTTCATTTTATTTTATTTTATTTTATTTTACTATATTTTACTTTATTTTTATTTATGCAGTTCAGATTACTATTAAATATGATTTGTAAATAGCAGTGCAGGGATTTCATATTTCACAGTTCATCATATCATAAACCTTTTCTCATTTCAAAGAATTTTTTTTAGATAAGTGAGGTAGCTATCACGTCAGTTTTTCTTATCGATATCACACGCACGTCATAGTTAATTATATGTACGTCATAAGTTTATATTTGTTATTTATATTAAATATCATACTTATTTGCCTTAAGAGATCTTCACTGGGATCCGTTGTATAATTTGCCATCCTATACGAGTCGCTTAAAACTTATTAATCTTCACAGCCTTTCTAGTCGGAGGGAAATGCTTGGAATTGTTTTCATGATTAAATTACTAAATGGTTCAATCACAAGCCCGTTTCTTTTGAGCGAAGTGAACTTCAATGTACCTTCTCGCCCATCAAGACATTTTAAACCCCTTATCTTGAAACAGTGCCGAACTAATTTTGAATTAAATGAGCCTTTTCGTTGTTTGTGTCAAGATTATAACTCTCATTCTGGTACGTTTGATATTTCAGACTCACTATGCAGCATAAAAAAGTCAATTCTTTCTATCCTAAATACATAGCAACATTTTTCTCCTTTGATTCTTATCTTTATTCTTTACAATAACTATTCGCTGTCAACTAACTATTTATTAATTGTGTCATCTATTTTTTATCTACCTTACTTAGCTGATGAGGTTTTCTCTGTAGCTGAGCAGTTTTAGATCTCGACGATTAACAAACCAAAGCCTTTCAAAGACTCGGCACGAAAGAGCAATCCGTGCGTCATGCGGATGCGCCCCTCGCGCCGGTCGGGCGGGATATGGTGGGTAATCCGTTGGGCATTATTATTATTATTATTATCCAAGACATTATCCTTTAATAGACGTAAAATGGCAACCTATACGAGTGTTTGCATGAATGCATCATACACAGGAGCTTCAATTAAGACTCATCGCTAGATACACAGAAAAATACATTTCGACTGCTTCTAAACACCTAAATATCTCTTAAATCTATCATATATGTGTGTAGATATATATATATACTAATCAGAATTAGTATTATATAGCAGACCGTAGTATACTCCAATTTCATAAAAGTTACCGCAATGCGCATCACTTTATTTGCATCAATATATATTTACCTACTCGCACATATTAGTATGTTTACATTTTCATACAAAATATAAATATTAATAACAGCAAAACAATAGCGATATTCTTTAAAACAAAAAAAGCAACACGGAAACTATCAGCAAAACAATAGCAACAATAGCAAATGCTCAGCATCCGCAACGTTGCTTTTTGTGTTTGAGCTCGGCGCATTCTATCAACCGCTTCGTATGCTTGTTGGAGGAACTTGTCTACCAGGGTTGTCTAGTTTTCCCCCCGATTTTGAAAAATAGTTCAATATAATTTTAAAAACAATTTTTTTTTTTGTTTTGGTCTAGTCTAATATTTAGTCTTACACAAATGGCATATATGCTTAAAAATCCCGAATTTTTGAGACTTAAAAAAGAAGTGATCCCGTTACTGTCATCCCTGATGTGTACTTACTCATACATATGTACATACATAAACATATATTTTATTTTAATATTTTGTGTTAATAAATCTATCTGCATTAGCTTTGTTGAATGTTTACCTTGTTGTCAGTACCGTAATGCGGTACAGGTACGCATACATTCTTGTTTTGGCAGTGACGCTTAATATTATAATTTCCTTGAACTTTAGTGATAAACACATCAACAGCATGGCAGTGACATCTTTACTTTTTGCAGTATAAAATAAATAAATAATTTGAATTAACCAAAAAATAAAATATTTAAACCAAAAAATAAAATATTTAAACTAAGTAAATCATAATTGTTTTTGTGTTTTTCAAATTTACCATTTTCTTGCTTTATTTTGCACTTCAATTTATAGTATAGTTATGTAATAAATATCTACATTGTTGTTGTGTACATATTATTTGTGATTTGCTTTATATTTAAGACAAGTTCTCTGAAATATTTAAGATAAAATTTATATATATGTATTTCCCGAAGCTTATCATAAGCCATGAAAGTTCTTTAATTTACAAGACAGAAGCCCAAACAAATTTTTATCTTAAACACACAAGATTTTAAGCTAAGATAAGCGCAAAATAGCTACAACAATCACTAAGAATATTTAAAATTTTTTGTTGCACGAAAAGCTTATCAATCAGAACAGCATTTGTTGGTACGCCAAAATGTATATAGATAACAATTAGATATGTATATATATACCAATTTTTTTTTAATGAAATTTAGAGGACATCTTTTATCCGCAGTTCATGAAAAAAATAAATTTTTGGATTCCGAAGGGACCCTCCTAAATTCGCACGTGAATCCGCGCCTGATGCATATCTACTTACTTAAGAATAAACTAGGATATAAGTGAAGGGCGAGAGTGCAAAAGGGCCTAACCCACAATTTCAAAATTTTTCAAGGCGCGAGAAAAACGTTAGCATTTTTCGAATTTTCAGTGTATTGATCTGAAAGTGAAATCACTTTTAGATCTTGATAGCATTTCTTAGGGGTTCAAATTTCATGGGATTCGGTGCAGTAGTTTCGGAATTACGAGACTTCGAATTTCTCATGGGCCTAACCCAAGGGGTGCCGAGAGTGCAAAAGGGCCTAACCCGAAGGTGCCTTTCACTTTGCCGGCGTCAGCTATTGTTCATTTCCAGTTTTTATTTAATTATTATTGCACACTCACATCAACAGTCGGAGACTGTTTCGCACTGATGTTTTTCCCCTTGGCTGTCGTATACGCGTGACCCTGACGTCGCGATTCGCGACGAGAGTCTCGTTGTCTTGGCATTTCTCCGCTAGTTTTCAATCTAGAGAAATGAAATAAAGTGGAAAATGATTACTGGGGATTACTCCACAACGTCTTGATTGCGGTTTTTTGAAATTTTGATTAAAAATTGCCAATACAAAACGATTTACATAAACGTCAACATACCGATCGCACTTTGAACTGTCACAACATAACCTAGGAAAACACAATCAAAAAACACTGTCGTAGGATAATTACTTGAAGCTTCTCATTAACGCTAAACACCCTAGATGTCGTCGCAGACTTATGGTTTTTGTTTAAACTTGAGCGATATGAACAAAAACACGGTTTCCCATAAGGCGCAATGAGGGCTTAGGCCCTTTTGCACTCTCGCTACCCCGCGGGTTAGGACCTCGGCCAACTTTAAAAATTCATAAAAAATTCAAAAAAAATTTTAGAATTTTTTGGTCAACGCCTACGTGACAAGACGTGTTTTGGCAAACTGAAAAAGTTAAAAACTCAATTTCGAAAAAAGTGTGGGTTAGGCCCTTTTGGACTCTCGCCCTTCAAGTGTTAATTGAATGCTCCAATGACATACATTCAGCCGTTTTACGCAAAAATATGCAGCCTGCTCTACTACACATAGAAGAATAATTCTGCCTTAGTTTCCTCAATTCATACAAATAACTTCCTAATTTGATTAGTAATGCGCAAATGATTGTAATGTTTGGTATATAAAGCAAAAAAAAATCCAGAGCGAAACATTTATCACTTATTTTCTTATATGCAAATATTCACACAAGTGATGCGCAAAATCAGGTACACGAGTAGGTAAAGAGAACCGAGTTTTTCATGGAACCGACTTTGACGTGTCGAGAAAAAACATAAAGCTGAACTACGGATCTAAATAAAATGAACTTTGAGACTTAGATCAAAAATTAAAATTTATTTAAAATTAGTATTTTATTTCTGATTTCAAAAAAGGAACTATTTGTAAGTGTTTCGGTTGCTCAAGTCGAACTTTTTATTTCAGGAAATATCTATTGTAATATATAATACTTTCCCTTAACAATAGATAATCTTTTAAAATCATTTTTACTTCTCTTTCTCTTTTCAGATATGAACGCCTTTTGCATCGTGCTCAAATAGAAGATCTTACAGAAGTATCTGGGATCGGTTGTCTGTATCAGAGTGGTGTTGATCGTTTAGGGCGTCCAGTTGTTATATTTTGCGGCAAATGGTTCCCAGCACATAATATGGATCTAGAGAAGGTAAGGCCAACTTACGCTTAACAAAATAACATATTTTCTTCTCTACTTTGAAATATTTTTAAATTAATTATGTACCTACATTTTTTTTCTATCTTATAGGCACTTTTATACTTAATAAAACTTTTGGATCCCATCGTTAAAGGCGATTATGTAATTGCGTACTTCCACACATTGACTTCAACAAATAATTATCCATCACTTAATTGGTTGCGTGAAGTATACAGTGTTTTACCATATAAGTAAGTGCATTTTTGATGAGTTTTTTTTATTTTTAATTTGTAGCAATTTTTTGCAATTTAATGTAAATTTTTCATTTTATTTATTATTTTAGATACAAGAAAAACCTAAAGGCCTTCTATATTGTACATCCAACATTCTGGACCAAGGTGAGTTACTTCTGAAAGCACAAAATGGTTTCTATAAACAATTTATTCATATTAAATTCTTTCGTACAGATGATGACCTGGTGGTTTACAACATTTATGGCACCTGCCATCAAAGCTAAAGTACACTCACTTCCCGGTGTCGAGCATTTATACTCGGCCATTTCCAAGGATCAATTAGAAATACCCGCATATATCACCGAATACGATATGACGGTAGGTTAAATGTGATATTTTTAGCTTTTGTAGCATAAAAAAATATTTGAATTCAAATCAACAAAAAAAAAAAAACAAACAAGAGAAAAGTACAAATTTGACTTTAAGATAAATTTAAAAAATAATCAATCGCTAAAAAATAATCAAGTCGCTAAAAAAATCCAATATTTTGAAAAAAATTAAGATTTTAAAAATTTTATTTGTTTTGTCATTTTATTCATGTCACTAAAAAATTGAATATTTTGAAAAAAAAAGTTTTAAATTTAAAAAAAATTATTTTTGTTTTTTATTCATAAAAAATTCAATATTTTGAAAAAACAAATTTAAATTAGAAGAAGAAAAATTCATTTTATTATTTTATTCATAAGTCACTAAAAATTGAATATTTGAAAAAAAAATTTTTATTTTGTTATTGTATTCATAAATCGCTAAAAAAAATTGTGAAAAAAAAATTTAAATGAAAAGAAGAAAAATTAATTTTATTTGTTTCATATGTAAGTCACTAAAAAAATGCAATGTTTTGAAAACAGTTTTTAAGTTTCGAAAATAAATTAATTTTGTTCAAGATCCAACTATAACAGGTCGTAGTAGCTTGACAAACATACAGACATACACAAATTTTAAATTTTTTGTAATTTGTGAGTTTATAGTCAAAATCGCACTGAAAAATGTGTTGATTGTCAAAATTCGCGAAAAAAATAAAAAGCAGCTGGCCTATTAACACGACCTGTATTATTGGATAATTTTTTTCTTTTTTATTGATAAAACTTGAAAAAAATTTGCTATTTTTTTTAAAGAAAAATTCATTTTGTTATTTTATTCCGAAGTCGCTAAGTGCTTACCAAAAGAAAAATTAATTGTTTAAATGTTTATATAAGTTTTTTTCATATTTAATTCAACAAATATTTCTTCTCTTCCAGATCAACGGTCTACATTACTTTACGCCAATGTCGACACCAACATAGATATCGATCGTAGCGATTTAGTGCGAGTCATGTACCAAATCTAAAGCATAGCAGTAACAACAACAATAAACGCTTAGATGTCGAGCAAAATTATATAGGAATATGGAAGCAGAAAAATACCCCCCGGTGACTAACAATCCGATAAAAAAAGCTGAATGTTGTACCTATTCACAAACATTTACACAAACAAACAAACATACAAACATTCGTGCTACTTACAAAATGAACTAAAATTTAATTACCAACAATTAATACATGCAAAATACATACATACATAGTATATGGTTTGTCAATAAAACTATGTAAACAAATATTTATACAAATAAATGTATTAAATTATAAACATATAAACACACACACACACACATATATACTTACATACATAGCATTAAATAAATGAAATAAAAAATAAATTAAAAATTAACGCGTGCAATATTGTAAAGTTAATGCAATGATGAAGCGATCAAGTATTGTTAAAAATTGTTATTTTGTGCGAAGGAAAAAATTTGAAATTATTGATTAGCGTTTAGTTTTCGAAAAAAAAAAAATTATAATTAAATGAGTAATAAATAAAACTGGACTTAGTAACTGAAACGTACAGTAGTTATGTAGCGCAGCTATACAAAAAAAAATATTTGCTGATTATAAGCTGTTGTTGTAAATCCCTGAATAGAAAAACAATTATATTTATTACTATATAAGCAGATAGCAGTGAAATAAAATTAAAAAATACAAACAAAAACAATACAAATAACAAATAAGCATGCAAACATATGTTCTTATGATGAGAATAGTTAATTAAAACAATTCGTTTGATTAAGAGCGATTGAAAATAAATTGTTCTTAACAAGAAATGCACTTATTTACAATAAAAGCAAAAACAACCAAAATTAGCTACGCATGCGCATTGAAAATAGAAATCAATACAATTGGCATCAGTTATCAAAAAGAAGCTGAATGAAATTGTAAAAAATATATATGTACATATAAAATTCTTCAACAAAAAATTAAATTGTTATCTGAGGCATATAAATGCTGACCCCCATAAAACAAAAAAAAAATAATATTTCTTAGGCTTTCTTTGAGCTTTTAGAGTTTAAAAAAAATTAAAATAATGTTGTTAAAATCCAATTCATAGAGAAGAAATCCATTGTGCGAACTTGACAGCTTGGAACAAAAACATTAAAAAAATGGGCTTATATTCGAAGATGGGATCTACATTGTATTGGCTTATATTTTGAATGCGCAGCAATTGTTAATGTTATAACAATTATTTTTACAACAATATTTAAATGTATACTTATATACATATATTATATTTGTATGTGTTATTAAAAAATGTATCCGACTTTTGTATGCAAGAATTATGTAACATTGGGTACAATGACAACAGTAACTGTAATAAAACGCAATTATAATTTTTGAAAAAAAAAACCAGAAACAATAAAAAAAAAACAATTGTAAACATTAAAAAACGCAGGTATGTACATGCAAACATATTTACTTACATGCGACAAAAATAACAATTATATCTTGAAATGTTTTTGTGTTTATTAGTTTTGTAGAACAGCTCATCAGAATTTTACGGCCGCTATGAATTTACTTTGAACACCTCAACTAATGATTGTATTGATTTAACAAAAAATTTATGTTTATATGTTTATTGTTTAAGTTTAATTCTATTATTTAAAAACGAAAAACAGTTTGTCAGTAAACAAAAAAAAAATTATATATATTATTTTTATTGGCATAGGTTTTAATGTTTTAAAGCTACAGAAATACTACGTTAGGTTTTTTTAATTTATTTTGTTTTTGTTTTCATATTCAACAGGAAAGTGTTTAAGTTTCTTAGCATATATTCTATATAAGTATTACATGTTTTGTTGTTAAGTATTACATGTTTTTTGTGTGTGCAGTTTACTTAATATTTTATTTGTGTTTATATTTTATTAAATAAAAATAACAACTTAAACACTATTACACTGATTTGTATTATTTGATGTTTCACCATATAGAACAACTGCAAATAGAGTCCAATTATTGTCTCTCTATTGGTCTGTCACCTCTTTTACGCCTTTCCTTTTTCCTCCGCAACTCTGTAGCCGCCAATTCCACAATGAAGTAAACACTGGAACGTAGGATTCTCTAAAAAGATAAAACATTTGCTGCGAAAGTAATGCTAGCAGATGTCGGAGTTGTCGAGGTAACATTTATTGAGAGCAAGCCGAAAACAATATTAAAACATGTTTTTTTCTAATGATTATTTTTGTTTATTGCTCCATTTTCGTTATATATTTTGCACATTTCTGCAGCTACCAATAACAGTAATAGCATATTTATTACAAAAAAAAATACACCGCCAAAAGTAACATAAAAAAAAAAAAAACAAAAAAAAAATTATTTAAATTTGCCACTTTATAAATATTATGCACATTTACATAAAAATGTAGTTATAAAAAATGAATTAGTTGTACGAAAAAAAAATTTAAATAGAATTAGGTCCAATTAAAATTCTCCAAAAGTACCTGCAAACACCAAATGCGTTAAAAAAAAAATTTAATAAAAAATTGCCTGAACTAAAAAAAAAGAAATATGAGCAAAAGAAAAGTAAATTTAATAATGCATTAAAGTGTAGAAATTTCAAAATTATACTATATAAACGTTTAAACTTTCTACTAACCGCCGTAAACTATAAAAAAAGCGAAAGAAAATAGTGTTCCTTGCTAGCAGTACTATCTATAGCTACTTATGTACATACATACATACATACATACATACATGCATACATACATACGTACTACATACCGGAAGTGCAATGAAAAATTTATTAATACAAAATAATTGAACATAACAGCTTGAGCTTAGTATGAGAAATTAAAATTAAAAAAAAAAAGCTAAAAATGAAACAAACAAAAAAATGGTGACTGCGCTGCGTTCCAAAAATTTTCATAAATTTTTAAGTAACATAACATGCAAAAGTTCTTTCTACTCTTCATAGTTATCATCTTATACTAAAAAAAAAATTTATACAAAGGCAAAATTTGTTTCGTGAAGCGGCGTTGGACACTTAGAAATGTTAGAAATTACCTTTTTTATTCATCATTTCGATGCAAATTTTAGACATCAACCAAATTTTTGACATCAACCAGTGATATCACATCAACGAGAAGGTGATGTTACGCCCATGGTCTCTGTTGCACTTTTACATACAAATAATTCCAAAGAACCAGACGCCTATAAGAAGCAAGTGATTTGATATCACATGGATGATGGATGTCACATCAACCAACCATATCGCATCAAGAGGTGATGTCGCTTCAATTGTTTTTGTCGCAATAGCTGACTAGAAATAAATCTTAAGTACCAGACACATATTAGAAAAAAGAATACCAAGGACCAGACGCCTATAAAAACACTTGATGTGACATCAACTAGTGATATAATGATTGATGTCACATCGATGAGCCATGTCACATCAAGGGGTGATGTCGCTTCAAATGTCTCTGTCAAAATAGCTAGTACCAGACGTATATTGTAAAAAAGAGGTGTCGCATAAACTATCTAGTGATGTCATAGCAGTGATGGATGTCACATCAACGTCTCCTATCGCATCAACAACCCAAACTGACTTTAACACATGAACATTCTCTAATACCAATTCGCTCGTATTTTATTTATTTATAGCTAAATCTCATACGATTCTAAAATAAAATTTGCATTAATTAAAAACGAAAGTGCTTTTACGCCTAAACAAGTTACCTGCAAGCCTAGCAAAATTTGGAAAATACTCATTATTTAGTTATACATAGATATGTATGTAGTATTAGAAAGCATCATTTACTTAACTCTGGCTATCAAAAAAAAAGTATATAAAAAGTAGCAAACGAAAATTAGATAAACATATTAGATTGAAATTATCATGGGAATATATACCCAGTACCTATACTAACTTGGAACACTGCGCCTGATGCATTTGAATAAATTTAAATTACATACTTAACAATTTTAAACTTAAAAAAAAGGTATGAAAAACTGTATAAAAGAAACCACACAGAGCAATAGCGTACAGTCAGGATGAAGAATCTGTGCTACACCGCAAAATCATTTAGCATTCTCAAGACAAAATTGTGTGAGAGTGAGACAACACTTACATATATGGAAATTATTATTACCATTCTTTTTTGATTATTTTTTTTTAATCATTAAAAGTATTTGATGCATAAAATTAAAAAACCCGATGAGCACATTCGTTGTGTTAAATTAATAAAAAAATCTTAAACAAATTAAAATTACTATGCAAAGAAATTTTAATATTTTCTCTCTTCCACTCTCACACAATGACGCTCAAATCGTGCCGCTTAACTCATTCATTCAAATTGTTATACATTTTTTTTACCAACGACTTTATTCATTTAACACATTTATTCGCAATTTATCAGTGTTATTTCGATCATAAGAAAATCTCATTGTTCCTTTTATACTTTAAAAAACAAACAAAAAAAAACGCAACAAAAAAATATTAAATTTAAAAATTTGTAGATGTTTATGAAATAATATGAATTAGTTTTAAGGAACGATAATAAGTAATGAAAAAAAAAATAAAAATACTATAACAACGGCATAAATAGTTGTGTTTTTATTTGGGATATCGGCGTTCGCGCATTAAAAGCTGTCAAGTACACCAACAAAACGAGCTTTTTTTTATTGCTGAGAAGGAGGAAGACTACTGCAGTTGAAGGAAAATTTGATGTTAAAAGCTCGCTTAAAAAAAATGTCCACAAAAATTAGGAAAAGTTTGCCAGCTCCATAATATTCTGAAACGATTTGAAATTTTGAACTTTAGTGTAGTTTTCATTCAAATAAATTTTTTTTATGTTGTACAGAAAATGTTAACTGCAGTTTCTTAGAAAAATTTTAGATATGAGTACGAATAAAAAAACTCTCATTTCTTTTTACAATTTATTTACAACAAAATTGTGATAAGTTAAGCAAAGCTCTTTGTACATTTAGCTAAGTACATGCCACTTTTAAAATAATTTACTTATTTAAATCATCAATCAATTCATTATGTTTTGAAAATGAAGAATATATATATAAGTATACAGTTGTGTTCAAAAAAATTGCACTAAAATTTAAATGATCTTTTATTTGTTTTTGATTTGCTGCCAATTTTTTTACGCCACTGTGCAGACATACATACATATATGCTATTTAGTTAAACAATATACCTAAAACTTATTTCCTTTTGTAAAATTTGTTTCATACATTATGTATAAAATAGTTATTGTCTAATACTAATGCAACAAATACAAAATTAGATAACAAAAGTGATATACAACTTAAATTTTAATTTATAACTAACTTAGTATTTTTGCCATTTTCTATATATTTTGTTTTGTATTTCTCAAATATTTCGTTTAGTTGATCAATAACTTGCTGATGAATTTTATCCACATATTCTGGATCAGGCACATCATTTTTCTCCACTTCAATGGGACTGCCGACTGAAAAGTAAAAAGAAATTCAATAAGTTTTTACACAATAGAACAACTTGTTCTCAGTAGTTGTGTTGTATTTTTTAAATTTTTTCTTAAAACAAATTCCATTTTCATATCATTTCAATATATTAATTATACTCACCAACTTGCACGATATGCTTGCGTTGTGGTAGAAAACCAAAAGTGTATTGAAAGAAACCTCTCCCCAATACAATCAAAGGTGAAATGCCAGTAAGTCTTTTTGTTAAAGTTTGAAATCGTCTCAGGTAGGAATTTGGCGGATTATTAACTTGATCGAATACATCAACTTCTCCAAAGGAAAATGTTGGCACAATGGGGCAACTGTAT
The DNA here is from genome assembly GCA_951509765.1 of Sphenella marginata. NCBI lineage: Eukaryota > Metazoa > Arthropoda > Insecta > Diptera > Tephritidae > Sphenella > Sphenella marginata. The sequence goes on from OX608083.1 coordinate 24,650,807, forward strand.
GAAAATAGACAAAGGAATTTGTAAAAAGAAATTTTAGATAAATGATTTAACTCAAAAAATTGTATTTTAAATAAGCTGTGACACGAAATGCGAATAATTTTGGTTGCAAGTTCAGTCAGAAGAATTTTTGCTTACTACTTCTGTAGTGGAATTCACTAACTTATAGCGATTCGATTCGGTTCGATTTTTCGAGATTCTCAATTACGATTCTGTCGCTTACACTATCGAGTATGCGATTCACTAACTTATCTATAACGATGGGGCAAAAGATTTCTCATCCCGCGATAAAACATACTCTAAGTACTCAAATGCCATTTTTTAATAATAATAATATGGATATACACATAGAAAACAGATGCAAATTGTGTGTCGTTTACTTTGCGAAACAGTTGATTGCGAATAATCGAAAATCGAAAAAAATAGTTAGTGAATACCAGTAACGTGATAAATATCGGTACGACAAAATGTCCATGGCGAATGTCGTAATCGAAGTTACTAAATTCTACTACTGGTAAATCTGTCAAACGATCAGCTGTTGCGCATTTGACAAAAAAGTGGAAACATATTTTTTTTTTTCATTACCTTCCGTCTTACATGCGGTCATAAGTACGCGGGTTTAATTTACTTCAAACTTATTGATATTTTTTAATGTATTTCAAAGAGATAGTCGTATTGATGCATTTCCCGCCATTTGTAAATAACCCTCACGGAAACATGCAGGTGAGTGTAACTAAGTCACCACTGTAATCGGCATTGTCTTTTTCGAAAAATTTTTACAGCAGCCAATTGATATTTCTCAGTTCCCGTTAAGACGTGTGGACAATTAATTGGACTGTAAAATCAAAACTGGTGCGTGGAAAACGTCTTGATTTAATGCAATAAAATGCAAAATAAGAGACTTGTGCTTGAAAATGTAAGCTTTTCTTTTTTGAGTATTAAGTTGCTATAGGAAATGTCAACTGCAAATCAGTAGAGATGCTCAGTTAACTTGGCCTTTATATCCTAGGCAAGGTAATTTGTTATATACCGTCAACATTTGCTTGTCATTCGAAGTACACCAGTTTCCTAGAACTACGGACTGTTAACCTCATTATTCTGACTTTTTCTGGCTATTAATCAAAACTCACCCCGTGCGTATGGCCAATTTCACAAAACCTTTACGCCTACGCAATGTAATTATATAACGTCCCGGATGTGAGTCCAAAGCCTCCTGCGCTCCACCAACTAATATCGCAACAGCATTTGATGTAAAACCATCAATATTATCAGGATGTTTTGGATGATTTGATTTTGTTAAATAATGCATTAAAGATTTTTTCGATACCGATACAAGGCCCCAATAACGCAACATTTCACGTAGTATTGGCGTATAAAAATGCATATCTAAGGTGCCAATTTTGGGACGTATACCAGGAAATAATTGCAACCATTTTCGTATATCACTGCCCATATTACAAGAAATTCCAGTACTAGAAGAATGTAATACCAGAAATTAATTTGGAAATTGTATGAAAAATGTGTCACGGTACTCACCCGATGATGCCATGTGGAAAGCTTGCCAAAATATAATTACGATCCGCACTCAAATCTACGGTTTTAATCAATTCAATGGGGAAGTAATCACGAAAATTTCTCCAAATACAATTGTTACGCATTATTTTGAAGCTAAAATATGAGAATGGATGAAAAGTGAAAATCGTGCCATATGGTAGTCTTCAATTGCCACATACCCATTGCCATTAATATCGCTACTATTCCTAGTGTGATCGAAATATATGTACGTAAGATATGCCAGAACAATGAGCTTCCAAAAGTAGCTGCCATAATACTTAAAAAAAAAAGAAAGGGTTGTTTGAAAATTTAAAACTTAAAATAAATTAAGCTAAACTCCATTTAAGTTTTTTTTCTGAGGAAAACTCGATATATCGATAAATAGCGATAAAGTTAAATGCAGTCCTAGTTATCAATCATGTATCATTATATAAATTTATATATAATTTGAAACTTACCAATAGCAGGGTTGTAATCATCAGTGAAAAAAATGGCAATGCCATAAAAATCAAAACGTAAAGTCCTGTTGCAAGAGTTTGTAACCGTCTTTTGGGCGGCACATGTACCGGCGCCCAATCGATCTTCATTTTTATTTTATATTATTTTGAAGTACTTTTTAGCAAATTTCTAAAAAAAAACCAGAAAAAGCTTTTACCACACATATTTTTTTGTTACTTTTCCAGCCTTTATTAATTACGTTCCAAATACGAATTAGCAACTAATAAATAATTTACTGAGAAAGCACAACAACAACCAAAATAAAAACCTTATCAAAGTTGGATTTTGGTGCACAAAATCTTGAGACATTCAAGCAAACCCAATAAGCACACAAAAAAATAATCTCGAAGTTTTAATAAGAGTGATTATAGAGATTTTTTAGCAATAAGGATAGCGATTTTGTAAGTATTATATTTTTTAAAGTTCTTGACAACAATTTTCAAACCCCTGTTGGTATTTGTTCAGTCAAACGAAATGGTTTTTTTTTTCGTTTAAGCAGACCTAGAACCTGGCGACCTAGAACCTGGATAAAGCTTCTTTCAACCTCTATTAACTCCAGCATTTTATTTTTTTGACGCTAGACTTTTAAAATATTTCACATAAAAAATAATTATATCATTTAAAAGAACAATTTTTGGTGCCTCAATATTCCAAAGACTTTTCTCTGCTACATATTTTATTATGGTATTTTAAATCGTTCAGAAAATGTGCCACAATATATCATTGTTATCAGCATTTTTTATTGACGACTTTATAGGTTTATTGTTTATTGTGTTTGTAGTGTTTTTTTTTTTCACTTATTGTTTGTGTGCCACTGAAAAGAACCTGGAAACCTTGCATGAATGTCGACTATAAGTTTATCAATTGTTGTGGTTTAGAAATTTCAATAATTTCATACTATATGGAAGGAGCAAATGTGAAGGTTAGTAATTTTTGTATTCAAATGCGCATTTCCAAGCACACTTCCAAGCTCAATAGAACACAAACATTGTTTTGCATACACATTTCTTCTTAATTATATATTTGTGTACTTTGCGCGAACGCGACCCATTTTTTAAAATGATTTTTTATTTATTTATTCTGTATGTTTGTAATTTTTTGTTTTGTTTTTGTTTTGTTGCACGCAACTTTTAATTATAGCGCATTTTTCTCAGAGCTATCGACCGATTTTGGAGCGATGCGGTTTTTGAAACGAATCGCTCCATGTTTAACCTAATTTTTTGAATCGCGCTGCTTCGGCACTAGACCGAGCGCAAGGGGTAATTGATTTTAATCGGTATATTCCCTGAAAAAAATTGTGCTACCGATCTCTAAAGAGAGTGATCCTTTGGTCTACAGTGGGCTAGGGATGAGTCGATTTTAATTTGTCTAGCATTCTTACTCATTTTTCTATTACAGTTTGTATGATTTAGAGGACCTCAAGAACCGGTATAAATATTTCATAAGTTAACCAGATAAACTGGTTTTTTGGAATAGTTAAGCGGACTTCGTTCTTTTCAATATATTATATTATTTATTGTTATTAGCGAACCGGCACAAAAGCTCACAATCAAATATTGTTTCGGTTATAATTGAAATGTAGGTTAGTTTATTTAAATTGTTAAAATATTTATTTATTGGCATGACATTTGTGGAAAATTTCACACTACACATGTACATACATAAGTATACTATATATATACTCTTAAGCTGATTATTATAGCGTCACTTAGTAATCCACTCCTTCCTTCACAAATGTTATATCTTTAAACTCTATTTTATTTTTTAATTGTTGTTTTAAGTTTGTTAGTAATATAGTATGTATGTATGCACGCATGTAAGTATGTGTTCTACTAACAAATCATTCAATTAACTTCTGTAACACATTTCAAATATTCTCAATCAAATAACACTCGTTTGCACCGGCGATCAACAACGACTGAAGTGCCTATAATGTTTTGAAATGATCGCTTGATGCAGTGCTGCGTATAGCGACACATTGCTAGTGATGCAACGAATAACGAGATTCGAGTTTCTGTATGGATCACAATTTGTTGTTGCATTTGCATGTTACATTTTTAATCCGGCTCTGGATTATTGCCCATTGGAGCACAGCAAATGCAACATGGGCCAGGTGACTTCATTCTATGGTAAAAATTGGAATTTTGCAATAAGAGATGACGCCGATTAAAATAAAGATCGGTTTTATTCTTAACTAAAATCCTTGCTTAATTTAAAATGTTGATCAATCACAGTCATATTAAACAAATAGGTTAGGTAAAATGAAAAGTAACTGGATCTCCTTATGAAAAAAAATTAAGTTGATTGGTGGTATGAACAAATTTTTGTTTTGCAAAGTCACCCAGTGTCAACTATTTTATTTACAAACCATAGCATAGCTGTGGCGAAAAAAGCCAAACTCAAGTTTGGAGTAAGCGTTGTGACATCGCGCAGGCATAGACACAAACCGTGATTTTAAACTTTTAAAACTACGTCTTAGACATAAAATGTTTTTTAAATTAACTGTGACAGATTTGATTGGGTGTTTACTTTAAAATCGTATTTAAGTAAATAAAACTTTATTTTAATTTGACTAAGGTTAACGGCGAAAGAGTTTTTCTTCACGAATTTGTTAAATTGGTGTATACCGAGCTTTCATCACTATTCACATGTGTAAGTACCCAACTATGTACCTATATATGTATGTACATATGTACATATAGTAAGCACATTTTTATGGGCATAGACTTTTAGTATCTCGTTTACAAAAGCTAATAAAAATGTGCAATATAATTAAATGTTTGTAGACTTGTGTTCTATATAGTTTAATGTTTCAATGTGACGTATACATCACGTCATCACATCACTTCTGATCAAGTAAACAAATACACATAATCTTCCTTGTACTAGTTGTGTTGTAAAGATGCTCTTACTTTTTTAATATATAGAAGAAACTTTAATAAAACTAAATTTATTTACATGCACATAAGTATTTGGTTTTTAATTTTGAAATATACCGATAATGAGTCAATTGTTACTCATAGCTACTTTGCAGATTCATATCAGCAACTTCTTATCAGCCGTCTAGCAATGAATCAGCGCAAAAGTCTACATAACAAAAATAATAATTTGAATACAAATTTACAGCTGAAGTGTTTTAGGCCGAACTTCTTAAAAAGTTTCACGCAAAAAGATGACTTAGTGCATCTCCTAAGCCAGATAAATGAATGCTGTGCAGCCTCACATGGCTCATGAACCACATTGGGTAGGTATGTACATATGTATATGCGGAATGTAGGGAAAAACTGTGAAAACCTGAAAACGAATCAGGACGTTTTGTATCTAAGGCCAGCGCACTACTGACTATGCCACGGTAGCCAACTTGAAGTAGGGCCATAGGTCGATACGTTTTAAAGCTGTCATTTCAAACCGATAAGCAGCAATATGTGTAGGTAATCATGCTCATAAATTCAGGAGGGGACTGACAAATGTTCGTTAGTTGCCAAGAAGAAAAATTCTCTTTAATATTTGAAACCGTGTAATTGTCATTCAATCTTAGGTTGCTGTTGTTGTTGTAGCGCTACTTAGCCCTACCTAGGTAGTCAGTATCTTACCCAGTAATGTCATCAAACTCTTCTAACGGAAGTCCTAGAAACCTAGCGGCTTCGACAGGGGTGGACCAGAGGGATATGGGTGTTAGAAGAGAAGGCTCGGTTGAGCAGACAAAAGCCGCATGCCGAACAAACATTAGGCAAGTCGGGGTTCAGTCTGGATAGGTAAGAGTTTAACCTATTACAATATCCAGACCGGAGTTGAGCCAGCATCACCCTAGTCTCCCTAGGCAGCTCGCGCTCCTCTTCGGCAATGGGTGGTGTTGTTGCCTGAAGAACGGCGTTCGCCGGGAGAGAGCCGACAAAGGAATTTACCGAATTCGTATGGATGAGGGTGAGGGCCTGCCGGTGCACCTTAGGATCAAACGGCGTGGAAATCAGGTGCCGGATCTCATCGAAATGTTTGCGTAGATGGCTCCTTATGATCCTGGGGGGCGGATTATTCTTAGGTCTTTATGCCCACTTTAGCTTGCAATTCCTGATAAGCTTTCAAGTGTATAATGTTCAAATACCTTGTGACTAGTAATAGAACCAGCGAATGTGGCGATGATCATCTTGCTTCCATTGTAATAGAGTTTACTGATATTTTAGCAGAAAGAATTGGCGCCTTGAACACACAAAACTTATTCCATTCGATTTATTTGAAAAGCTTTTCAGATGAACTTTTGCCAAGCCCCTCTTATATGGTATGTACAGATTTCTATGGCTTCTAATAAAATCGTATGGACATTGAAATATTTCTAGAATTTTATTACGTAGCTGCTTGTTATTATATACTATTTTCGACAATTTAACAAAGTAAAGAGAAACCAGTAATTTAGGTTAGTTAGCCGGCCATTACATAACCTAGAAAATTGCTTATATTGGAATCGGCTTAACACATATGTTTCTAGATATGTATGTATGTTGAAGAACCTGCCACAAAGGAACACTTAGGCCAGAATAAGAAGGCCTGTTTAAAAATAATTTCGAAAATTTGTAAAAAACATATTTTTGTTTAATCGTTGTGAGCCATAGCAACAAATTTCATCAAAATACATGACCTTCGAAAAAATTTTAAGTGACTCACTCCACAAATGTTTACCCTGTTGCTACTCATATACACTTTTAATAAAAGTGCATGACGAAACCTCAGACAACCGCTACCCTTTTTTAGTTAAAATGACATATCAAATTGAATTGAGTAAAATTACATATGTATGTAGCTTAAAGTCGTCCAGTTCAGCAACGTACCTATTTAATTGAAATAATTTTTAGGTCATGCAAGTAAATATTTTGCATAAAACTTACAATCGGATTGACCTTTCCTTTACACATTTCGTTTGATATGTATAATATTCTTACTAATTATATTTGCGTTCTATAAATCTACATTGCAATTATAAACGTTCGTGGCTTTTCAAAAACATGTTTTTCAAGTTTTTCTTAAGAAACTCGCACCAAGAGATGTATGTATGTAAATACTACCTTATACGTACGTAAATATGTGATAGATTTTACTGCAATATAAATTGAATATGCTACGTACAGCGGCGATGAGAAGAATAGTAGTAACATGCAAAACAGCACTGTTTCTAAGTATGGTTTCTTTTATTTTCTATGTCACAGTTTTATTAAATAATTAGATGTACATAGTTTATTTGCTTTAATAGAAAAGTCCGTTCAAAAAGTGTTTTGCAAATTCTAGTTGAAAGCATGGTAAAAATTTTGTGAAGTGCACCACTTAGAATTTTTTTCGAGGTCAGGTATTTTATTTAATAAAATTGAGTAGTATGACATACAACGATTAAACAAAAATACATAATTCGCAATTTTTCGACATTCGGATTATTTTCAAAGTAATAGCTATAAACTGATTTTCGAAGCTCCTACGTACCTCACTTTCGATTTCACACAACTATAAGCACGTCAAATCTTCCACATTCTACTCGTAGTAGCATTTTTTACTCTTTTCTGCAGTTGCGAAACTTTTATCATTTTTTCAGTAAGAAAATAAATTTCAATTTCGATTAAAAAAAATTATATTTCGGTTTTTTTTTAATAAATCCATGTGATAAAGTTAATTTCTTGGCTTGGAAGACGACAGATTTTTGATTTCAAAGAGAGTCGTGAGACAACATATAACTATTTTCGGTAATTCTTTACGACCGTACGTAACTGCTAATACACCTCCAAAAATATCGACAGAGGTACCAAAAGACGCGTTTTGACCTCTGTAACAAGAATCCGAAACCGGAAAAGAAATATGGTTTTTTGTTAATAACTTTTCACTGAACTAAAATATTGCTTTTGAATCTTGTTACCCTATTTTCAATAAAATTCCTTTAAATATTGTAAAGCATATTCAATTTTTGTATGAATGAAATTCTTATGGCAATTTGAAAGCAATAAAAATTCAAATTGCCCCACATCAACGTGTCCCGTTAGAAATCTCGTAGTTTGCCATTTGGCGTGTTCCAGTTAAGCATAAACCCAGACCTGTATAAAATTTTGCATGTAAATGCAACAACAACGCTGTGATCTTGATATTTTTCTGGGTCAGTTTCGGATCCGTAGTAGTAGATTTTTTGACAGCCAACCCTTATTTGCTTAGTAGTACAAACATGCATATGTATACACACTTATTTACACAAACAACTCTCATGCAGCTGACCCGCATCGTTCCTGTTAAATTATGACCGTGATCCGACCCAGGTCAGCAAACTGGAACGCAACTATTGTGAATGGAATGCTGAAAGTAAGAAGAGAATTGTATAAATATTTATCCACAATGGCCACCCTGCAACTGCTGTCATCTTTGACGGATATTAAATTTTCAAATTGATTATTGTAGCCGATTGCCAAATTTATTTTTCTTTCCGCGCCTTTACAACATAAATTTTGCAGATTGCTTTTTATTTATTTTCTTTTTTGTACCATAGCTTTTAATTATTTGTAAAAATGTCAAATTCATTATCGGAGAGTTCTCTCGGTAGCGTATGCGAGGAGGTGCGTCCTTCATTTTTACGTGCGCGTGATCCTTCGGTAGATCGTTGTTTTCGACCGCGACCCGATCGTCAAGTGCGTCTTTTCGACGAAATACAAGAAGAAGGACAAACTAATGATGAAGCGGATATTTCCTCTTTGTATGACGACTTATCCACGCTGCCGAGTGAGGCGAGCACTGATATTTCTATAGACTCAAATGCTGCTTTGGTCTATTTACGTTTAAAGCCTGTACCAGAGATTTCTTCATCTTATACAGTTACGTCTGCGGGTAATGTACTCATTGCAGGGCCATCGAATGAAACAACGTCCACAAGTAATAACAAAAACAAAATGGAACAACATTATAGTTTTTCTGCAGTATTTGATGGTAGCGTACGGCAGGATGAGGTATATCGCATTTGCGTTGCGCCACGTATTGAAAGCGCAGATAGCTTTACGGTGCTAACATATGGCACATCAGGATCGGGTAAAACGTTTACATTATTGGGTACGTAAAATGTGTGTATTATTTATTGACAAAATAAAAATTTTTAAATTGAATATTCATACTAGGTGATGCAAGTAATCCTGGCATTGTACCACGCGCTGTGGAGAATGTTTTCAAAATGAATGCTACAAATATTTATCCGCAACCATCGATCAAATTGGAAAAGGGAAACGTATGCATTTTAGCTGATGATGCTTTAGCACGCGAGGAAAGTTTACGAGATAGTCTGCTTGATGCTTGCGTTGGTCTAAATGAAGATCATGACTTATTAGTAAAGACCATAAAAACAGAACATGATTTTCAAACAATAACACAAGATGAAGTTTCCGTATTTGTTTGGATATCCTTTGTAGAAATATATAATGAATTGGTTTTTGATCTATTAGCACCACCAAAATTGCAAACAAAATCGAATCAACAAATGGCGCCAATTGGACGTAAAAGTCTAAAAGTAGCTATAAATGATGGTAAAGTATTTATACAAGGCATTACACCAGTATATGTAAAGTCTTCCGCTGAAACCTTAAAGCTACTACAGTGGGGACTGCAACATGTTTCATATGCATCCACTTCCATAAATTCCAATTCAAGTCGTTCGCATTGTATTTTCTTCATTGATGTAATTAAATATTATAGCTCTGGTGTAGTCGTTGATGTAAGTAGTTTATCTATACTTCTTGAAATAAAACTTACTTGAAATTTTGTTACAGACTTCATATAAATTCTGCGATCTAGCTGGTTCTGAACGTTTAACAAAAACACGTAACATTGGTTCACGTCTCACAGAAGCCAAGGGTATTAATACATCTCTTATGACACTTGGTCGTTGCCTAGATGCAGCTAATAACAATAAAAGATTAAAAACTAAAGGACAGATAATACCAGTGCGTGAATCGAAGCTAACTATGTTATTACAAGCAGCCTTGTTGGGTAAAGAGAAGCTAACAATGATTGTAAATGTCACACCAACTGATAACTTTTATGAGGAAAATATGAATGTTTTAAGATTTTCAGCTATAGCTAAAAACATTATATATAAACAGCCCATTAAGCCTGTGAATAAATCGCGTTACTCCTTTGTAGTGGAAAAAGCAAAATCAGCAGCTGAAGAGATAATATTGTAAGTTTTACAGTCAAGACATTTTTCTATAGAGGGCGAGCATTGAATTACTGTATGGAAAACTACAGTTTTTGGTCTTTTGTTTTAAATTTGGTTTTTTTATTATTTGTATTTTCCTTTGCAGTTTACGCAGTGAAGTAGAGCGCCTCAATTCCGAAATGAAATATCGTTTACTCGAACAGGAGAGAATTTTACGTAAAGAATTGGTTGAATCATTTGAAAAGAAATTAGCTGAAAAACAGAAAGATCATGAGCAATCTTTGAAACGAGAACTACAAATGCAGCAGCGTATGCATGACCTTAAGGTACACATAATATACAAATCGTTAATATATAGAAAACGGTCGTATATAATATTTTGTATTTATTTTTATTTTAGCTTGCTGCGCTAAAAAGGCAATACGAAAATCAAATTGAAGACTTGCGGGAACAATATGAAGATGGTGAAGGAGAAAAAAAGCGTAGAACATTGGAATAACGGTGGATACTATCCACAATTATATTTATGAATATTTCAATATTATTTGTATAGTTTATATAATATTTCGTTTGTTATCTTAGTTTAAATTATTATCATTAAAGCACACATCTCATACTTACATATAATGGTGGCATACCAATATTTTTTTTTTTTTTTGTAAAATGAAATTAATGTGAAATTAAACTTTTCACAAGTTAAATTTTAATTAATGTTGAATGTTTATAAATGTCTGAATGCTCATATTTCCAATATGAGTATATGAGAGTATATAAGGGTATTAATTTAAAATCAATTTTAATAATGACAGATTGAAGAATTTCATATCTCAGTATTTGTATTAAGGACCTTATATACCTGAACTCGTTAAAAAACATCTTTGCTCAGAATTTAATCAAACCAAATATATAACTTGCAAATCCCTGTACAGCACTTTAAATAGGCAAACAACTACAAATAGTAATAGTAACTTTGTTTTTTTTATATTTTCTTTTCAAACTATCAAAAATTGTAGGTATCGGAAAATTCAGATTGCACACAAACTTATCTACGCATGTCGCATTGCATCAGGTCCCCGCTCTAGCACAGCCTTAATAGTCTTCATCATGGTTGGTATCAAACCAATATGTCTGTCCACACATGATACAGTACAATTTTCAAAATGATACTGGTATTTGTTCATATCCACTTCTCCCGGATTTGGCGGCAATCTTTGGCGAGCCTCTTCGCTGCATTTCTAAATATTCAATAATCCAAAATAGGATGTAAATATTACTTCAAACTACAATCGTGTAAACTTATAAATGCCACACAACTGCATAAATCGTGTAAGTGCCTTTTTTATAAAATTTGTCTAGGTTTACACGGTTTAAAAGCTTTACAATGCATTTAAAAGTTTATACGATTTGCACATATGTATAATTATTTTCAACAATTCACACCATAACACAATTTTGTAAACGTCCTTGAAATTGGCCCAATTCATGTTGTAAATAATCTTGGGCTTTTGTAAGTGGTACCGCACATCCCTCAATGCAATTTTGTACTGTCTCCAAATTTCCACGTTTATCATCGCAGCATTTAGAAGCACATAAATGCATTTCAGACTGCAGAAGAGCAATAATTTGATTATTGAAATATGAGAAAAAACATTTCAAACACACCTGCATTTTGCGTAAGTGACTTGTATACATTTCATTAATCATATCTGAAACGGCGCGCTCTACGCGTTTACGTTGTTGTTCTATCATTTACAAGTAAACGGGGCTTTGGTTTTTCAGCAAATGGGATACTTTACAATGTTTCCTTAATTTTAATGGCTTAACAGCGTAAGACATAAAATTTGATAATTTTTGTTTCAATAAAACTTTTTGTTCAAACAAATTTTCACTACAATTTCTCTTTAACATAAATTCTTAAATGCTTTTTATTTTGATTCATATGCTTATGTTTAACAAATAAAACATTTGTTACTTTTTTACAATAAAATTTATGCAAAAACTTAAAGAAAAAGTTTCCAATAAAATGGACAAGTGCGTACCACCTTCATTCTATACCGTATATCATCTTTGTATACATTCTAATGGCCCATAAACAACATATAATTATCAGGATATATTCATCAATTTAAGCACAATTCAATTTGTTTACGCTCTTTAAACTTGAGGTATAGACTCTGGACCTTTCGCTAATACAGATTTAATAGTTTTCATCATTGTAGGTATTAGACCGACATGTTTGTCCACACACTGTATGGCACATCGTTCAAATTGATCAGTATATTTGGCAATTTCAGCTTCCGATGGATTTGCGGGCATCTTTACCTTGACATCGTCATTACATTGCTTCAAATTTAAAAAAATAAAAAGGAAATTTGAAATTTACATTAAAAAGTCAGTTTCATTTCTGTCTCACCATAACACAGCGTTGCAGCCGTCCTTGAAATTCACCCAACTCATGTTGCACATAATTTTGGGCACGCGTCAATGGTGCCGAACATCTGTCCACACACCGCTGTACTGAATCAAGGCTGGCACTCTCATCCTGACAGCACTTAGCCGCACATAAATGCATATCTGTCTATAAAGTTGCATCAACGTAACATAAACATCTAATTGGAATAATTTATTTTCTCACCTGCATTTTGCGTAAGTGCGTCTTGTCCATATCGTTCACCATATCTGTAACAGCTCGTTCAATGCGTTGTCGTTGTTGTTCAATCATATTTGCAGTTTGTTTAGTTCAAATTATAACATAAATTACACAATAACTGCAATTACTACAATTCAAGTCAAGAGCTGTAAGCAAAAAACGTGTGCCAATGGCAACAACTGATAAGGGGAAGAATCGTTGGATGTCATAATCAGCTGCTTACATTGCTGTAGTGCTGGTAAAACGAAAACAAGTTGTATAAAAGCCCTACAAGAATATAATGAACAACGTAGGCAGCATGTGGGCAACATGTGGACGTAGTCAGTACATCCTCAATCAATAACAGCTCTTTGACATATGTATAGGATATTTTAAACAAAAAACAGCCACATCGCCCTAGTATTTCTTATTTTTCATTCAAGGCCTAACAGTTTTATAATCCATGCATTACCGTCACAGAACGTCAGTATTGTACAAATTTTTCAGGAAAAAGTTTACTTTCTTACTTTTCATGAACGTAAAGGCTGTTTGCTTAACGTCTAATTGGCTGCTTAATCTGGACTTCATCAGATTTTTCGGTAATACTTTCCATCGATCGTTAAGTGTTAATGCACGTCCAAAAATCTCGAGAGAGGTATCAAAAGACGCGTCTTAACAATAACACTAAGGCACCCAACGTTACTCAGCTTTCATATAAGAAGTTGACATTTTGTTATTGGTTACATGTGCACAAAAATATAAGAAATGAAAATTAATGCCTTTACAGCAAATTTATATCCGTTCCGTGGTTAGTTTTAGAAGTCTGGCGGTGATATATTAATTATAAAGATGTGATAGGTTGAGTGCTTCCCCCAAAATAGGAAATCTTTTTAGTTAGAACCTGAAGCCTCTTAGAGAAAGGCTTTTTCCAAGTCCCACTTCCTTTTGAGAACTGCAAAATAACTTTTTCCTATCGTTTCACTTGTGAACATCTTTTTCTCATTGAACAAACACTTTTTTGAATTGTATTTTAGTGTAATAAACCGAAAAATTATAAATTAGAAAATTACTGCTCAATGTAAACAAAACAAAAATATAAACAGCCATTGACAATCGGAAGACGACTTCGAATGAAAAAAAATAAAAAATGCAACTCTGATGCGGTTACCTGTTAATTGTATCAAGGGTACTACGGCAGGCATACCGGTCGTAAGAGGCGACTAATATGTACAAAGGTAATGATGGCATCATATCATTACCCATCTTCTCTTTCCTTTCGGAAGTAGGGATGACATGACCTAGAAGGTTGCACTGGTCATACCGAATAGCTACCACGACAGTCGAGCAGTACCGCAAGGGAGTACCGGAGCGTTATCCGGCCAAGAACTGTTATTACGGCAACACTCCCCAAAACTTTCTGGGAGTGATTGAGTTGCTGTTTTTTCGTCTTTTTGCATACTTTTTTTCATTTCGCTTGGTTGCAACCCCAACAGCTGTTATTGTCCATGAATTATTTGACATAACACATTTTAGGCCTAAATTGACCTAATTGATAAAATTGTATTCTCTTTGCAAAAAAAATGTCCTTTTTGTACAAAATAACCAGCTTTGCGGCTATTTATAAACCACAACCAAGTGTATTGGTCGGCCTTACTAATATAAATAAAGTACATGGAGTTCGGTCACTATGCAAGAAAGCGGAAGAAGACCAATCCAACACAGCTCGGGACTCGGAAAATACAATCACAAAGAGCGGCTTTGCGTTAGCGTTTGATAAACATACAGACGCTTTGACTAATAAGCCTGAAGAAATCACCACCGAAGAAACATTTGCGGCATTGTTACGGAATTCGAAATTCATTGACGTAAGTGCTTAATAAAATCGATAAATTTCTAAAACTAAAATATTACTTACAGCTAGGCGATCCTGAAGGCAAAGTTGTAAGTGGGAAGATATTTCATGTAGTTGGCGATGATTTATACATAGATTTTGGTTGGAAGTTTCATTGTGTATGTTCCCGACCAGCACGCAGCGGCGAGTAAGTTTACTTATTGCAGAATCCAAAAATCTAAACAAACCATTCTTATAACCTATACTCTCGTTAATTGCAGTGATTACGTTCGTGGTGCACGGGTTCGTTTACGCATAAAGGATTTAGAACTGTCAACGAAATTTTTGGGTTCCGAAAAGGATTTGACCATCTTGGAAGCTGATTGTCAATTACTTGGTATTATATCATCCCCTACCAGACAAGGCGCAAAAGTGGCTAGTACTCAGTAATGATATGTATATTTCAAATAAAATTAAAAAAAAAAACAAGTATTTTTATTTAACTAACTTGTTATTTGATAGCACTACAACTTAATTATAAAAAGTTCGTCTTAAAATTATGTATATACTATACATAGATTGCATTGTCAGCTGGATTTTTCATTGTTCGAATACAACTTGATACATTCAAAAACTTCATAATGATGATTTAAATCCTTAACTGCATGCAACTTGAAACGACTCACTAGGGAGCCATTAATTGAGCGTTTTTCAAAGTGTACTCTTCGCGCTCTACTATGTACCAGTGACATTGCGCACATTAGACATGGTTCATTGGTGAAATATAAATCATAGCCAGTACATAGATAGGGACCATATTTTTCTAAATTATCGAGATTGGCTTGTGAAGCCTGTTCAGTTTTTACAATATCCGCTTTAGATTTTGGCGGTTCTGCTCCAATTTTCATGTCTTGGAAACGTTTATCAGCTTGCATAAATTCCAAATAACATCTCGGAATTCCACTAAATATATACTTTGATCTCTTATATTTAGAAGTATATTCTACATCATCGCTGAACTCATGCACAAGTTCTTTTTGCCAAGCGCCACCACCTTGCGTACGCGCTACATAATCTATTAAGACCATGCAAGAATGCATGATTGGATTAAGTGTAGTTCTGCTAGCTGCCATTGCAACAACTGAGTTTGTACGAGGATCGATGCAGATGCCACACGATTTACCATTCTCTAATCCATTTGAAATTGCATCCAATAAAAGCATTATTTTTGTATGAAATTTGCGTTCGCTATCGGTTAAGAATTTTCCACTATAAAGTGCTTCCATGTATTTGTCGGGATGAAATTTGCAAGGCCAACGTTTTTGTGCTAGTTCATATTGCCATCGCAACATGGTGGGTGTAGCGGTCACATCACATTCAATTATGTTTTTACATAAAATCTCTAATATTTGATTACTGACTCCTGTTGCCTCTAAATATTCTTTTAAACTCTGCTCTTTTGTATCAGTCAACCTACATACTAGAATATCCTGTTGCCTTACACGCTTTAAATGTTGCAGACTCATTTGTTCCATAGGTAAAGTTTTACTTAGCTCATGCATTACATTCGATATTTGTCGTTTGTGTTCTAATCGGCTTAAATAAACTCTAACCATTAGGGGTTCCTTGGCGTACTCATCACTTAATATGGCATTAGTGTGCCAATGTGGATCTCTATTTAACCGCAATCGCTTCGCCGCTGAACAGTCATCATAAGCCATTTTAATAAATAAAATATTAAAAATAGCATGCAATTTGTTTTACCCAAATTTCTAGACAAATATGACCGGCTGACTGCAGGATCAAGATTTTGCTTTATTTGACATTTCTTGCAGTTTTTCTTTAAATCACAAAAGAGGGTTCACACTCTTGGTAAAGATGAAATCATAGTTAGTGCTGCCATAGCCATATCAATGTAATCGAATTACGGTGCTATACCATAACGCCATCACTTTTTACAACAACAACCATAAAGCCATTGCCATACAAATTTCAGCTGGTAATTTTAAATTAATTTAATTAAATTGCACATTTCTACGTTTCATGAAAATACCATCACCCAGCATTTTCTATGGATAATGCCAGAATTTTTTGAAAAAAATTCCCAACGCATATTTGTAGGTATGATCCTTATAACAACAATTTCCGACCTCCAATGGGCAATGATCCATAGCCGGATTAAAATCTAACATGCAAATGAAACATCAAGGAATATCTGGGTCACAATTTGATTTCCGATAGGCTGTGACAAAATGAAACTTCAATTTATTTTAGTACGAAACAAGAATTATGTACATCTTTCTCTGAACAAATTAGAAATGTATCCTAGTTTGGAATGTGACTTTAAGGCTGAGCAGCGTAACCATTACTTGTGTAGAGCTTGTTTTTTTGCTTTGTAATGACAAAAACACTCCCCGAAGGTTTTGCGGAGAGTTTTTGGAAATGACTGTTGTGGTAGAGACCCAATCTTCTAAATCATGTCTCCCTCCTTTCGTAATCTTTACTAGCAATTTTCATTCCTCCTAAAATAGATAAATTTTTAAAAGGAAATGTAATAACACCGCGAAACTGAAACAAAGCCTTTTGCAAGTAAAGAATTTTAGTACTTTTTGTATTTGAATTGTAGAAACAAGCAACACTTGTCGGAGCCGAAAGAAAACAAACAAACCGAAAATCAGCCGATCCAGAAGAAGAAGCATGAATTGCTGCCACTCTTTTTTGATAAATTTATCCGAATTTTGAACGTGTGTTTATGAATGAAAATCAAAGAATAAATAATACAGGCCACACCTACGGTGTGATTACTAATCAGAGTTAAAAGTATTGATGCATAAAATTCTCAAGACGACCAAAAAATTTATGAGTAATGCAGTCGAATACATTTTGTCAATGGGCCATTATCGGCAGTGGCAACACTGCCCATCTTGTGTTAAAAAGTTTGGCAGCAGAAAGTTGTAAATGGTTCATTTGGTGAAATTGACAGACTGTGCACAAATAAAGCAGAAAACTGCGCAAATTTAATGTAAAACAATAAATAATATACATAAAATACCCTTTTAACTGAATCAGCTCGTTAAAAATCATCGCCAAAGCAAAAACGTATATTGGCCACAATACCAGCACAGAAGAGCGTTCACCCCTTTTCGCAGTGGCAGATCGTTCAGCAGTGCACCCTAAATTCTAAAAAGTGGGCTTCGTATACCGCATAAACAGTTATATATCTCATATAAAAACGTGTATAAAACAGAATTTGTTATAACGGTGACGTAGAAAAAAGCGAAATGGAAATCGGTGAGTAAAAACGCGTTTTCCGCCAGCTTAATTCGTCATATAATCGATAAACAATTACGACGCGTCTTTTCTCCCCTCACGCAACACCCATCCGGCCAACATCATTCCACAAAGGCCAACATCTCGTGAATTTTGATTTTTTATTCGTTTGCTTGTATGACAAGTTGTTTTTTGTACGTTATCGTCACCGGCAGAGCATTTCAGGTGGAACGACCGTTCATTTACATGCGATTTATAGAAGAAATGGTTATTTTGCTTTATTAGAGAATTGTTTTAAAATATCTCATTAAAACAGTATGGTTTCTTCTCTCTGCCTTGATATAAACTTTATAACCACCGCCCCGTCGCACCAAACAATGTTCCTTCCGTGCCAGGGGGCTTTTTCAATTGTTTACAGCATACGTATGTATGTATGTTTATTTGTTTGCTTCCTGCTCACCGGCTGTACCCATTAAAACTCGCTCGCTATTCATTCGCTCTCAAAAGTCGCGCCACCATCTATGCTGGGAGCGGTAATTGACCTTGGATTCTTATTGGATGTTGGGGCTCGCGCCATTTCTACGTTAACGTCATAAATGTTACCAGATGTTTCATATTAAAATTGTCTACTGTGGTATTTAATATTTTATATTGCACTTTCGGTAAGATTTGAAAATAGAGATTTAGATATTCAATAAATGTATGTTTCTTTTATTTAGGCCAGTCTACGGTTCATTTTTCCAAAATATCGATATTTATTATTTCCAACCCGGGGCTTCTGCCAAATAATCCATATCCGACAAGGCAAATGTGCAAATGAAGCACCAGATTTTTAAACCTAGAAGATGATTTCCCATGCTCTCTCAATCCGACCTAGAATCCATCGGTTGATTGCAGAATTAATTTTATTTCTACTAAGATAGGAATTCCTCACGGCAGGGATAATTTGTTAACGTTGCCTGAATCTGGCTTAACACCTTGTTTTGGCATGGAGCTGTGAAGTCTCGAGTTTCAAGAGTCTTTTTGATTATGCTCCATTCACTGGCCACCTTCTGAACTCCTCAAGCCCGAGGCCCAAGGTGAACCAGTTTTCCTTGTATCCACGCCTAGTTTGCTGGATCGAGCATACATATGTATTAATGTATATTGTCGACATTATTTTGACAGAATTAGGCAAGCAGCTTAAATAATACCGACACAGCCGGAGTGTGACAGCCTAAATATAGTAAATATGGCTTTCTCATTGCTACTTCTAAATCATTTCATGACTTTCATGGCTCTACCAAAGATATACACATGTATGTATATAAAGTATTTTCAAAATTGGTTATGTGTTATGTATACTTACATATGTACATAGTATATACCAACGTTCTATGAATTTCTAATAGGTATGCATTCATAAACGTTCTTAAATATTTTGGACAAGTTCATGTGAACCATTATTTGTTTCCACTTTAATCTCCTTTTAAACGGAACAACGAGTGTATGTGCTATAAGTACATATATGTAAGTAGGTAAATACATACCGATTTATTGACTGCATGCTTGAAAGATGGGCTTGCTCATGCCTTAATATACAGTGTGCGAACAACGACATGGTGCAGCACCTTGACTGAAAAACAAGAGATAGAAAATGGTTTGAACAACAATTGAGTAAAAGTTAAAATGTTCTATTATGATACATTTATTACTATACATTTTTTTAGAATTTTTTTTCAAAAATGCCATATTTCAGAATTTTGTTAAAAACTTAAAATTACGATTTTGACTATAAAGTTTATAGTATAAACTCACAAATTACGAAAACAAAGTATGTGCATGCAAAATTTGTGTGTGTCTGTATGTTTGCCGAGCTGCTACGACCTGTTATAGTTGGATCATGTGCAATACATTTGAATTTTCTTACCCGTAAAGCGTTTTTGAAACCCGATATGAGTAACAGCGTTTTTAAAAAATAGGATAATCTTTCACTTAGGCATGGAAATGGTTTGGCGTTAATTAAACATTTTTTCGTTAGTATTCATTCTGTTGCTAAGCAAATAAAAATTGCATAAAAGTAAAATTATAATATTTTTCATGTGTATAAATATATTTACATTCTTTTTGGATCTATGCCCCGAGTTTCATGTCTCAAGCCAGCCGGGAAGTTACTCAAAGACCAATGATTAAATATCTCACACTAGCTGAAATAGTCTCATTGCTTTTATCAGGCAACTGTTATCGCTAATCGACGGTCAATTTGACAGCTAACCGTACAAAATACATTAATTGAATCTTGCCTTTTATTCACAAGTTTTGAAAAGAAATAAAGAACTTGGAAATACTTTAACTTTCTTAGTACACTGTAGCCATTTGTTCTTTTGTTTGTTTTATTTTGACATATGTATACATATAGTACATATGTACATATGTATATACAAGCTTGTAATCAGTAACAAATCTCATGCTTGCTCTCACCTCAGCCCGATTACCTATGGCTTTATACGGCAACTTCGCAAGTCCCTTCAGTGTCCGACATTGACATTGTTGACGGTTAACGTTGTTTTTTCATTTTGTTTGCACTGCGGTTTCTTTCTTGCTGGGAATTCGGTACGAACTCAATGACTAAAATCATATACATACAGTGTCGACAAAAAGTATGAACTCAATGTTCCTTATCTTTAACAAGAAAATTAATTAGAAAAAATTAAAAATATTAGTAGTAGTAGATGTAGTAGAGAACTTTATTAGAATTCTAAGGTAAAACAACAATAACTATTTCTCAAATGATTGAGACTGTGTTTGTTGGGTAAGAACTGTAAACAAACAATTTTAGTAAACAAACAATTCCATAATAGGTCAGGAAACTATGTAAAGTTGAACTATCTTGGTGTGCCAATAATTTTGTTCTTTCTCTCCCAATTATCGGGATTGAAAATATGAAAATTATCTTGCCTTTTTGATATGAAATTTTTATGAAAAACAATTTTAAAAATCAGGTTATTAGTTATTTATCTTAAAATTAAATATGTAGTACATAGTTTCGTTACTTTACCCACCCGGGGATTGTAGAATTTTATCCCGAGAATCCGGGGACTGTTGAAATCGAAAGATTGGCATTTGACAATTATTTCTTATAGGAATATTCCGTAGAATTCTATGTTACTAAGCTTCGTATTCCTAAATTTTATTCGGTCGATATTTTGTTTTCAATCTTAAGTCATTATCATTTTGGAAACTCGCAATAACTAACTGTTTAATGACCAATAAAAAAGCCCAAAGAAAATAAAAATTGATAAAAACTAATCAAACGTAATCATGCTGGACCAAACAGGGTTATACGGCTATTAATAGGCATACCGGTCGTAAGAGGCGACTAATATGAACAAAGGTAATGATGTGCAACTCGATGGTTGATCTACGGATATGATGCCTCTCACTAACCATCTCTTCTTTCCTTTCTGAAGGAGGGATGACATGACCTAGAAGGTTCCACTGGTCATACCAAATCGCTACCACGACAGTCGGGCAGTACCGCAAGGGAGTACCGGAGCGTACCGGATTCATATCCGGCCAAGGATTGTTATTTCGACAACACTCCCCAAAACCTTCGGGCAATATTATTTTGAATTTCGTCCCTATTATTTGTAGCAGAACTCTGTCTAAGTACAATTTCGATAAGCCAGCAAACTTGTTGTCCATGAATCCATCATAAACAAACTAACACTGATTTATGCATAATATACATATACATATATAATATTATTTATGTATGTGTGCCAATTTGTATAAGATCACCAGCAAAACACTGGATTTTAAATGAGTTCGAGCACTTATGTACCTACATATATGTATATATGTACATATTAGCACAGCGTCGGAAGGCAATCCAGCCCAGCACAGCACGCATGACAATCCAGTCCAATTTCATGCACTAGGTCAAACGTAAGTGATAACGACGTTGAATAGTGATGTTCAAGTTTCAGTCACCGCTCGACCGCCGACCATTCAAGAAGTTCAGATTTTTCCAAAGACCACTCACACACACAAACAAACAAGCACGCAAACACAACGGGCATTCAACCAGCAAATCGGACAAAAAGTGATTGTGTATGGGAAATGTTTTATCATTAAGGCATAGTCGGCTTTTTAAAACGCTACGAGTTTTGCTTAGTTGGAAATGTGCGTATTGATTATATTAAAGCTATTATTTGACAAAATTAAATGCAATAAATATCTAATTTGAATAAGTGACATACATACATACATACATATGTACGTATGTACATAGAAACTTGCATATAAAAACAGTTGCGTTTTCGGTAAAAACAAAAGTCATCCACCCAAATCAATTGCAAATAGTTTTGGTGTTTATTTTGCATGTGGATATTGGACGAGTTCTCTTTTTCAATAATTGCGTGAATTTTCAACATTCCTATTTTTTTTTAATATTTTATTTAAAGCACGATAAAATCAGAAAAAATGCCAATGTAACCAATTTTTAATAGCCTGAAATAGTTAGAAAGAAAAAAAATTTGAAATAAAAATTTAAAATAATAAAAATAAATAAAAAAAAAACCTTTAAATGTATAAAAGGAAAATTTAAAATAAAACAAGAAAAATGTAATTAGAAAAAGTAAAAATATTTGCAGATCGGTATAAATTACAACATCCTATAAAATTATTTACTATCAGCAGGAATAGCTATGTAGACACATACATAAGTTGCACTAGCATGTACGAGGTTTTGCAACGTCAAAAAGTGTTCCAGATAAATAAAGAGTTCCATATGTACATTAAAGTTATGTATTGGCTGAATAGAGAAACTTGTGTAACCAGTGGAAATGGTGGAATGGCGAATAATGTCAGTTCAGGTATTTTGCTCTGAGCTCGTCATGCTCGATTTAGATAATACCAATAAGGATATACCAACAAGTTACCTAGCACAGTTCTTAAAAAAATTATTAAATTTATTAGTCAATTTTGTGGCCAAAGATATCTGTGAGTCTTTAAAGTAGTTGAGGTCCGATAGTCTGACAGAAAAACTTTGACATCTGTAATGTCATTCGGTGTGAAAAGTGTCAACCTCACCTGGGCAAGGTGAGAAAGTGGGGAACGATGCGATAGGATAGTACACCAACCACAAAGCATATTAGCAGACTTTTTTATAGCTTCCGATTAAATAGAATTTAACATCCCTAACATATTGTAGAACGACTTCGAATTCAAGGTATTCCAATCTGAAGGTATGCAAAGTTGTAGAAGAATTTAAAAAAATTGATTATCAGACGTACATATGTATATGATGTTAACGAACTTGTACTGCCCTCCTGGGGGCTCTGTAGGTATTAATGTAATTAGTGATAGCGCTTCGCTGATTCTCATTTCCGGTCCATGATTTTACACCTTAGAATTATCAATAGACAACATACATATGTACATGCATAGTTTTATAATGTAGTATGTATGTACATATAATAAACAATTTAAAAAAAAATGTATTAATTATTTTTCAGCAATAAATATATTTGCATAATTCATTGACGTTAATGCATTATCAGTACGATTTTGAAGGGTATACCAATGTTAGATTGAACAGTGCAAATCAAGTTAAGACAAAATGATGTTTATTTGCGATAAGCATTTGAAATTTGCATTAGAGGTCAAAAGTGAGAAATTAGAATCTTATAAAAAGAAAGTTGATTAAAAATAATGTAGCTATTTTGGTAATTTTATATGTTCAGGTATATGTATGTACATATGTATGTACTAAGGATGTTACGTAGCTTCGCTTTCGATTCCGAAAAGTCAAATCTTTCCCACTGAACAATTTGTAATCAAGGATTTGTTAGGAAGCTCAAGCCTTAAGAATAGTTTTACAGGCAATACATTTGAAATTGGCACTATTCATATTTAAATTTTTTATTACAAATTACAGTGGCGGACATAATTATTGGCACAGTAGTTTTCTGCAATTTTCACAGATTAAATATTTTTAATAGAATTGTTTGAACAAAATTTTGTTTTAAAAAAGGACGCAGCATTCGAACTTTCTAGAAGTTTTATCAAAATTTTGAGTTCTTAGTTAGTTAGTTTCTCTTTATTTAGCCTTTGCTATTTTTTAAAATTCAGGTACAATTAGTACTTAATAGCTATTAGTTGGCTTATAGCGAGCTAAAATACTACTCTAATATGATCAATTAGCAGTCTCTTAAATACATTAATATTATTTTCATTTTTTATACTACTTGGTAGTTCATTGAATAGTTTCAAGCCTTTGTACATTAATATATTTTGAGCCTTATTGGACCTATACAATCTCCTACGTACACTATTTGGCTTGTTAAATACTTTGGCAAACAGTTTATGCTTCATTTTAAATACAAAAAGTAATACATTCATGCAAGTTCTTTGGTTTATATTAAGCCATTTTAGGGTATCTAACATATATGCGGTTGGTGTCAGTCTATTACATAGTAGAATGCATCGCATTCCTTTATTCTGCAGTTTTTGCAGCCTGCTTTTCATATAATTGGATCCCAAGTTCTTTATCCAAATTTAAAATTTTTTCCCCAAATTATAATTTTTTTTTCAGCAACACTAAGTAGATCACCAGAATTTAGAAGCTCGACCTTACACAAAGTAGAGGGATTTTTCTTAAATACATAGCTTGAGCGTGTATTCCAAAGGTATAATTATTAGCAAAATACTTCAGTTGTCTATTCTACCTTTTTTAAATTCCGCTTTTTAGTTCTTTAAGTTTTTTATATTCCCAAGTATTCCACTTTTATTTTTTTAAATTTTATTTAATTATTTCTTGTATTTCTTTTTTTACTATAATGACTATCTGCATTCGTTTTTCAATTAGCTGCGACTTTGCTGATCGCTTCTTTAATTTTCCTGAAAAAATTGCATACTAAACAATACTAGACATTGACCTGCCTGAAAAAACTTGTACACCTTACATATGTATATGAACATTAGGCTGCTCTCATTAAGAGCGGCATTCTTTTATTTTCATTTTTTATTTATTTTAATAAAATTAATAAAGATTAAAAAACTATGCTTAAAAAATGTTTCAATGTTGAAGAATTTATGTAAAAACCAAATCTCTTTCCCGCTCTATAATCCAAAAAGTGTCCGAAGGACCGTATAAGTTATCGTTAACCCATAATTTTTTTATTTTCAAGAACCAGGAACCAGTTTTTCCAAAAAAAAAAAAAAAAATTTTGTCGGAAGTATGAAATTATAACATATCAACCTTGTGCGGTCCGGCTTATGACCGCTGTTCATTTACAACCATTTACTCAATTTTTTACATTTTCTTATTTCTTTTTTTTTTTTTTTGCTAATTGTGACCGCCTATTTACGCATATTTGTTTATGAGATCCATCACTGGCATGCATTTACATATATTTAACATTTCGCTTTTCAAAGCCATCATAGTTGTGTTTTCTTTGCATTAAAATTCTTCTATACATTTGTGTTAAAAAAAATAGCAACGTCGCAAGTTCGTCGAGCTATCGGAAAAAATGAATCCATAAAAAAATTTTTTTTTTTAAATGTGTAGCTATTTAACTCAGCGACCAAAATCGGGGCGTAGCTCAGGGTCGTTCACATTGTACGTTACCAACAACTTTCTTTTTTCTTTTCCTAAAGTACGGCCATAAGTTAAAAATTTTAAACGGAAAGACTCTGACCTGTCACCCGATTATTTGTCAAATGATATTATTATTCTAAAACTCTCATTTCTAGTGTTCATCCAGGATTTCTTTTTTGTGAAAATTATAATCAACTAATATCCATTTTTTATTTTTCAAATGCATAAATCTGTGCTGATTTGAAAACCAACAACAGCTCTGCTATTGTTGTGAACGCGACTGTAAATGCTTTACATACCACCTTTGCTCTCCTTTTGCTAAGTAAAGTTTATTTATTTCGAATCTACTTTTAATGCTTTTAGCTGAATACAAAAAATATTAAAGTTTTTTTGTTTAATTGATTACATTTATTTATACGAATGTGTGTTCGCTTCTTCTAGACTGAAATTCGAGTTTCGCTTTTCCTAAAAGTATTCATATTACATGTTATTATTATGTATTTACTCAGTCAGGTATGTATCCAGTACTAGGGAAATGTAAACGAGAACCTCATGAGCTGCTTGGCGTCCATATATTTACAGATGAGTCAGGGGCGTGTCAAGGGGGGTTGTTCTTCTCCCCATTCTGAATGGAAAAAGTCATATTTTTCAGGAACTGTGTTTAAAAGATTTTCTCGATATTTCATTGGATTTTAGTCGAGCCCGTTTTTTTTTGGTTTTCCTTAATATTCCACGTAACCATTTATACAATTTTTGCATGTAACCCAGAATATTTGTCATACAATAATGTCACTAAAGTCTAATCAAAGCTTGTTGTTTGAATATTTCAACCTAAGCGAACTTTTGTTAGTCCTTCTAAATCAGTTATTATGTACCTGCTTAGAGAAGAATTAGGAATTGCGTTGCCTACATACAAACATTTAACTTATGCACATAATTGCATACAAATACCTTCAACTAATGCACTTGTAGCTTCAAGCATGTCTAGCACTTTGACTTGTCAGCTCTACAACAACAGCGCTGCGCGCACAAAAAAACACATTCGCTTTTATCTATCGCAATCCTCTGATTACACACTTTTTGATTTACCCGTAACACCACGCAACACATCACGAAAATAAACAAAATCTATTAACTTACTGTATCAAGTGCAATACACAAAAGTAAACAAAAATTAAAATTAAATAAAAGAAAAACAGCTTAAAAAATAAAAATAAATAAATAACGATTTACCCTAACCAAATGTTCAACATAATAATCATCATATGTTGTATTGCCGCTACAATCGTTATGACGATGTTGGTCAATTGCTCGAGTAACGGTAAACGCAATAAACAAAATCAACGCACAAAAACCTACAATCAGCCTAATATACAAAGTATCTCAATACAATTTTGTTACACTTGATGAATTGATCCTAATTTTGTATCTTTTTTGATTTGTTTCCTTTCCAGATAACAAAACTACGGGCGAGCCGAAAAAGGAGCCGCCGCAGATTACCAACAACAATCATAACAGCAGTGATTGTATTAGCCGAATTAAAAAAGTACAATTTTCGAATGAGAATATCACCATCGAGGAAGATTTAAACAAAGTTGAAGCCACCGGTCAACTACATAATTCTCATTGTAATAAAATCGATTTGCGTAGTAACAATAGTGACAGCACCAACAACGAATTAAGCATGAGTAACGATACTGCATCCACTGAACGTCCCAGCTTTTTGGTAAGTTTTGCTTTATGTTATGGTAGCACTGTTCAAAACAAAAAAATGCGCAAAAGAATAGCTTCAGCAAAGTTCCAATATTGAGCAACAAGTTAGTAATAATGCGTAATTTTGTTTTTTTAGGTTGGAGACGAAATCGAAGCCAATGGACATGATGAAGGTAACGAGGCTCACGATGAAGTTCCCCAAAAGATGAAAAATGAATCACGCGTACAAATTGATTTGATGGAACGTCGCAAACGTTTGAGGTATGTAAATAACCATGTTCAAATATTTTTCTTTTTTTAGGTAAATCATAAGCTTAGTTGAAATTAAGTTATAACAATTGTATGTTTGTTAGTTTGCTGAAAAACTTCTAGATAATTCTAAAGAAGTATACTGACTGAAAAACTTAGAAATTTTTGTTGGGACTAGTTTGAAGTTGAATTTTGTCTTAATAGTTGGGTGCAGACACGAATAAAAACCCAGCGACTTCGTTGGCTAGGCCATGTTGTGCGAATGATAGAAGATGCTCCAGCCCAGAATGTATTCTTGTCGGTAACCGGGAACAGGGGGCACCACTACGATGGAAGGCCTAAGTGCGATTCCTTGGTATTGTGTAAACCGCTTTCGTAAAATTGATTACTTACAACGAGTCTTGCCAACAAGTCCTATTTTGATTCAGTAGACAATTGACAAGTCAAGCCCGATCCTGAACTACAGCAGAGAAAAGCTCTTCGGATGATTTTTTACCTTTCCGTAAAGCCAACGGCCAATAAGAGCAGAGCACATGAGCTTACGATGTATACGCAGTTTTGAATATACTTCAGTCAATAAGCTTCGCCCGTAAGAGTGGTGTGATACCAGTCGAACTAGTCTGACGAGAATTTGTGGCTGTTCTCGAAATAGTACTACAACTATAGTTGATTTTCAATTTTTCCCCAAATCAAAAATAATAATAATTAACTAAGAATTATTATAAATTGGTCTTGAGCTGATAAAACTTACAAAAATATGTAAAATGAACAGATCGTAAAAACCAATAAGAAAATCAGTCAGCCAGTTCACTTTTGCGGAACGCTTTCATTGTTTTAACGTTTCGTTTTTCAGTTTTTTTTTTTCAAATACTTATCTACTAATTTTAGTGAAACATATATTTTAATTATTTGTTTTATAACCATGACTATCAACTGTATTCATTTGTTACGCATTCTGTCCCTAATTACGCTCTTGACTTTGACAGCAATCATCTATACTAAACATAACCATTGATAACAGTCCGCAGACTTTCAAAATAAAACAAAATATTCTTTTTATTGAGTACTGCCGACTATTCTGAGGCGATATTCTAAAATCTTTAAGAAGTTTTGAGTGATTTTATTTGAATACATTAAATGAACCGGTAAGAGTACAACTAATATGGAATATGCCCCAATAGAGCGAGACATTTGCCGGCCTGTGCTCTCTAGTTATCAGCGTTGGTAGTGGGGTAAACGAGGTTTGTATTGTGGAAATCGTATTGTGACTGAAAATATTTAATTGAAGTGCAATGATGCCACATCGCGCATAATTATCAAATTTCGGTAGAATTCGATTTCCATATTCAAGTTATTATTTGCCATGTATATACATACATACATATGTATGCAAAGTCATCATTAACTTTGCCGCTTAACCGTCTAGACATGGCAAGTAATCGAGATCAAGTTATTCTTCACCTAGCTTATCAATTCGATTTTTCAGATTTTTTGCTTTAAAACTTTCAAACTATTGAAGTAAAAAATTGTAGGAGCATAAAGATTTGCAGGCAAGTTAATTCCCAAGACAAAAGCTTCAGAGGGAAGCGTGTTCCTTCTTCTACCCTGCGAACTCGCGAGACTTCAATGTTTTATGACGATACCAAACATTTTGCTTAGAAAAATTTTCATTGTAGAAATACACACGGAGGTCATCCAAAAATTGGACGGTTTATATGCAAATGCGAGTTTTTAGTGCTCATATTTGTGGGAATTAGGAGAATCGTGTTTCAACGTATTGGCATCATCATTTATTAGCATGCGAGCGCGCCACAACACTATAGTAGTGCGCGCCGTGCCGCTCTTGTCGCACATTATCTTTTTTATTTTTTTTTTGCTGTCAGTAAATAAATTCTGCTGTCATTTTGTTAGTTGTAGTTGTATTGTAGGGTGATGTACTCTGGTATTACGTATTTATTTCCGTTCAACAAAATTACAAATTTATTCAACTTTTAATAATGTAAGATATAATTATATTATCGGTGTAAACAAAATACAAATGTAAATATGCGAGGGCTACGTTTGTCAACCGGTTTAACTCGGCTACCAATCGCTAAGTTGACGACGTCAACGTATTACCACAGGTGACTACGATATGTATATCCCATAGAAGTGTGTTTTGTATATGTACAGTAGTGGCTAAATAAGTATTTTCTACAATCGCATAAGATTCTTTGTCGAAAGTGTTTGTTGCATCAAGAGTTATGCGAGGCTACTACAGATGAGCAAAAGCTATTCGAGTAGTGAATGAAATAAAATTCCAATAAAAATTAAATGCTGAGTGACCTTTATAATTCAAATTCAACCATTTCATTTTCTTGCTATTTACAGCGAAAATTGAAATGAAGTTCCAAACAGTAAAAAAAATCCCGGTATAAATCAGCACACGTAATACAACAGCAAAAAACTGGTGATACACTGGCACCCAAGATGTTAATAATTCGCCATTTTCTATAACTTCTATTGAGTGGTGTCGTGTAGATACGAAAATATGTTACTCATACGCCATGTTGCACAAATTTTCATTTTTAAGATTTTCTTCTACTTCTGAAGATTTTCTTCTACTTCTGTTTTCTCAGAAAAATTGTAAACACTGCTTTTATTATTTATTTATTTATTGTTATTTATTCTCCCACTACTGTACGTACGTATGAGTTTAAATACTACAGCTGATCGACGTACCAACAAATTAAATCATTGCTGATTCTCATAGAGAATGTGGCGAGTTTAACATGACCAAAAAAAAAAAGAATATAGTATTTACAATGATGCTGAAACGTGCTTGAATCGTATGTTTTTATGTATGTATACATATATGTATGTCTATACTTGTATGTACATACATATGTATACTATAAGTAATGAAAATTTATCGTAGTTCTAAATTATACACCTGTAACGACGTCGGATCATAGCAGTTAGTCTTGGAACTTTGTGTTATGTGGTTTATAATTTCTTACTACGATAGCGGCCAATAGTTTGCAAATCTCAAATTATTAAATATATTTACATATCTATTGTGTATTGTTGGCTGAAAAAAATAAAAAAAGGACTTTCCGTATATGTGGCGCGGTATTCGGTCAAAAGTGCTCTTTTAAGTGAAATACCACACAAATCGAACGTACAAAAGCAAACCAAAAGTTCCTATGAACAGAATAATATAAACTTGAATGTTATTAGCATTTTTTGCTTGGTTATTCGAAATGATTCACACAGCCAAACGTTTTACTATCGGCGAACCAAACGATGAGGATAATAACTCAGAGAAAACACCAATACGTCCAACGATAATTGTTGATGATGATACAGAGAATGGTGATGTGCGCGTTATTCCTGATTTTGAAATTGAATGTGATCCTGCTATTATCACCAACCATAATAATAATAGCAATATGAAATTGAGCCGCAACCTGTCCGATACGAGTTTATCGATGGAGGAGCGAAAGGAGCTAACTCTACTCTCACCAGCTCAAGCTCAAAGGACTTTAAAGTAAATAATCAGTGAATTTATTCTTACTTTGATTATACATATGTATGTACATACTATGTATATCATACATATATGTAAATAATACCTTGTACGACAGTTGTTCCACACATATTAGGGATGTGACGAGTCTCTGGTGCGAAAAGTAAATATTGCCTGTGAATAATTTTATTTTTTTTGTTAATAACTACTTCGACGGATGAGTGGAATATTTGCCGATCTCAGCATACGCTTAAGAATCCACGTATCTTAGACTTTGATTTAGGAACTCCCTAACTTCAAAGTTTAAAAGCCGACACAACAAATGTTTTCAGCGTTAATTAACGTGATTTTTATTATCTCGTATGTGTTCTAAAATTGCAGTTACATTTTTTTTAAAGATAATTAAATTGATTATATATAGATTTATTTATATAAGTATATGTATGAACAAAAGTAATCCTAACTCGGCCAATGACCTACCTACATCTCATTAACTTTCAGAATTGAGTATTTTTCTCTAGCATGTTGTTATCTTTTACGCTACTTCTGGCTATAATTTTTTAAATTATTGTTTTTGTTGCTTCTTTTGTTTTTGACCATTGTTCCATTGTTAAGACAACTGCTGACATTTTGAGAATTGTTTGTTACTCTTTTAGGTATTCGCTCTTAAAAAAAAATAAACATCATAACAAACGGGTTCACAGATTTTAAATACAAATGTTGCACCCATAGTTGCCATTTATTTATTTTTCTTATAAAATGTACCAAATCCAAAAAAAAAACCTTAAAATTGCTAACGGTATGTTCGCTATTATGTGATTTTTAGTTGGTAATATTTATTTTAATTGCTTTCAAGAGAACTAATTAAATCAAGTTATAAATTGATTATGATTAAAAAAATAAAGAATAATCAAAAGAAAAAAATAATCAAAAATACAAAAAAAAAATTTCTTAAAAAAAATTTATCAAAAAGTTTTTTTTTTTGATTGTATTCGATTTTTTATTTTATTATTTTAACAATCCTGAAAAACCAATGGGTGAAAAAAATGAATGAAAATACTGTAGATTTTCATAGATGCCCGGTTTCAGCTGGTAAGAAAGAAATAGTTTTGTAAATTTTTTAATTTAATTTACCTTTTTACCAACCGAAAATAAATGTGTAAAATTTGGCGCAATCGCACAAAAACGGCAACCATAAATACTGCTTTTATTGCATCTTTTTAGCTTCATTATTGTTATTATTATTATTATAAGTATGTATGTATGTATATAAATATTTCTTTAACGTTTGCCTCAAAGCGTCTTCTTTGTGCGTTTGTACCATAGAGACTGAGAGCACAAAAAAGAGAGCATTTTGCCATATAACAACACAAATGGTTGTTGTTGTGTTGTATTGTTTAGTAATTCGGTCAATTTACCATTTTCATTTTTGGGCAACAAAATTATGTTGTTTACGTGCAGTTCAAATTTGATCAGACACAACTTTAGTTAAAGTTAAGTAACCAATACGTACGGTATGCATAATCGTCTATCTTTCGGTTTTAGGCCGAGTATGTCGCGTGGCACTGGCCTTGGACAAGATCGCTTACAGGATCGTGATTTTCATATTGCCACACCAGAGGAATTTGTGAAAAAGTTTGGTGGTACACGTGTAATTAATCGTGTTTTAATCGCTAATAATGGTATTGCTGCTGTTAAATGTATGCGTTCGATACGTCGTTGGTCCTATGAAATGTTCAAAATTGAGCGTGCCATACGTTTTGTTGTAATGGTCACACCTGAGGATTTGAAAGCTAATGCGGAATATATTAAAATGGCTGATCATTATGTACCAGTACCTGGTGGATCAAATAATAATAATTACGCTAATGTTGAACTGATCGTTGATATTGCACTGCGGACTCAGGTTCAGGTAAGTGAATCTCTCTAGTTACTACTTGTATATACGTACAGATGTATATATGTACATATAATTGAAGTCATATTGAGTTCATATTGTTTACATACATATTTTAGTTCATTAGTCAATACTCAAATACATACAAACATATTTGCTCAATGGGCAGTTCATGGTTATTTATGAGGAGTAACTTTTAGGGATGTCACGGAGCTCAGATTTCGGTTTCGAATCCGAAACGTCAGAAATTCCTATATTCATGGTATGGGCTGTGACGGACCCAACATGGTTATATCGATGTTGACAGTCCTCAAAATTTTTGGCAACTATGAGGTGGATATAATTCTACATAGTAAATTGCTGTCAATTTTAATTGGTCACCTAAATTGGCTATATTCGGCTCTAGACATCGAGCCAAAGAGGCCGGGCATATTTTTATTTGTGTTATTTCAAATTTGACTGACATTGGATGCATTTTGTGTACTGCTTCGACCACCAATTTCAATTTCGATAATTCAAATTTAAAAAATGCGTTCCCAAAATACCGGTTCCAGTAGACTCACTTCCGTACCTATAGTACCTATATATGTATGTATGTATATCAAAACACCAATATACAGTCTGTCGCAGTCAAAATCGCATTTCAACTCTGCCTTTTTACCTCTTCACTTCCCCCTGGATTTGCAAGCCACCTCTCCAGCTACACCTCTCTATACTTTTATATCAACTTCCCTCCGCTGTTACTGTAGTCCAATAATCCATTAGCTTGGGTTTTTGTTTCATTGAGAGCAAGTGAGAATTGTGTTAACTGTTTTTTCATGTTGAGAGTAAGCGACTGTAAGCTTAGTGAAAACTCAACAAACCGGATTTCACTTTTAAGTTAAATTCCTATTGTTTATCTTATCCGATCATGCTTTTTTACACTTTTTACATACGAACGACCTTCACCTTTATCACACATACACACACATACACAGATGTCGCGTTTAATTAAAAAAATCAAAACGTCAAGACATTTTACCTAATAACTACAAATGAGTTTCTATTATCTATTACTTTTTAGGCTGTTTGGGCTGGTTGGGGTCATGCTTCAGAGAATCCAAAATTACCTGAACTGCTGCATAAGGAGGGGCTTGTATTTCTGGGTCCACCTGAACGTGCTATGTGGGCTCTTGGTGATAAGGTTGCATCTTCGATTGTAGCTCAGACTGCCGAAATACCTACATTACCTTGGTCCGGCTCTGAGCTAAAGGCACACTATAATGGCAAGAAAATTAAGATATCGAGTGAATTATTTCAACGTGGTTGTGTTAGTAATGCAGAGGAAGGCTTGGTTGCAGCAAAGAAAATTGGTAAGTCCCCATCACACAAAGGTTCATAAAACTTCCAAATTATCTTTATTATTACCACTGGAGACTTCGTTACCAAGCTCAATTGATTCTTCTATAGTATGAATTCCAAACCATTTTTCCTCATGATGTTAATCTTCTTGCTCTACAAATTAAACTTTAGATCTGTCCATTTTCTCATTAAAGTAATTAATGTTTCTTTGTAGGCTTTCCCGTCATGATTAAAGCCTCCGAAGGTGGTGGTGGTAAAGGTATTCGTCGTGTAGACACCACCGAAGAATTCCCAGCGCTCTTCCGTCAAGTACAATCCGAAGTTCCCGGATCACCAATATTCGTAATGAAATTGGCGCGTGGCGCACGCCATCTTGAAGTACAATTGTTGGCAGATCAATATGGTAATGCGATAAGTTTATTTGGACGTGATTGTTCCATACAGCGACGTCATCAAAAGATTATAGAAGAAGCGCCAGCAATTGTGGCACAACCGGAAGTTTTTGAAGATATGGAGAAAGCTGCTGTGCGTCTAGCTAAAATGGTGGGTTACGTAAGTGCTGGTACCGTAGAGTACTTATACGATCCAGATGGACAATACTATTTTCTTGAGCTAAATCCACGTCTACAAGTTGAGCATCCTTGTACGGAAATGGTAGCAGATGTAAATTTGCCAGCTGCACAATTACAAATTGGTATGGGCGTGCCTCTATATCGTTTGAAAGATATACGTCTATTATATGGTGAATCACCTTGGGGTTCGTCGATAATCGATTTCGAAACACCCGTAAATAAGCCACAACCATCGGGGCATGTAATTGCTGCACGTATTACATCGGAAAATCCGGATGAAGGATTCAAGCCAAGCTCGGGAACAGTGCAAGAATTGAATTTCCGTTCGAGTAAAAATGTTTGGGGATACTTCAGTGTTGCCGCTTCGGGTGGCTTACACGAATATGCCGATTCGCAGTTTGGTCATTGTTTCTCCTGGGGAGAGAATCGACAACAAGCACGTGAAAATCTTGTAATTGCGCTTAAGGAGCTTTCAATCCGTGGTGACTTTCGTACAACCGTTGAATATTTGATAACACTTTTGGAGACGAATAGTTTTCTGGATAATAGCATTGATACAGCTTGGCTGGATGCGTTAATTGCAGAGCGTGTACAATCAGAGAAGCCGGATATACTTTTGGGTGTAGTTTGTGGTGCATTGCACATCGCCGATCGTCAAATCAATGATGCTTTCAACAGCTTCCAAACATCATTAGAAAAGGGTCAAATACAAGCAGCCAATACGCTTACAAACGTTGTAGATGTTGAATTGATCAACGGTGGTTTGCGCTACAAAGTACAAGCTGCTAAAAGTGGCGCTAATTCTTATTTTCTACTCATGAACAATTCATTCAAGGAAGTGGATATCCATCGTCTGTCAGATGGTGGAATGTTGCTTTCATTCGAAGGTGCGTCCTATACGACATACATGAGGGAGGAAGTAGATCGTTATCGTTTAGTTATTGGCAACCAAACGTGTGTCTTTGAAAAAGAAAATGATCCTTCACTATTGCGTAGTCCATCTGCTGGCAAATTGATCAATTTATTAATTGAAGATGGTGCCCATGTTGCCAAAGGTCAAGCATTCGCTGAAATTGAGGTAATGAAAATGGTAATGACACTTACCTCACAAGAAGCTGGCACAGTTTCATTCCTACGACGTCCGGGTGCTGTGTTGGATGCTGGTACAATGCTGGGTCACTTGGAGCTAGATGATCCATCATTGGTCACAAAAGCACAACCCTATAAAAAACCCTTCCCACAATCGGAGCATACACAAGTGCCTGATAAGCTCAATCGTGCTCATAATATGTATAAAGCCATATTGGAAAATACCTTATCTGGCTACTGCTTACCCGAACCATATAATGCACAACGTTTACGTGATGTCATTGAGAAATTTATGGCAAGTTTGCGTGATGCTTCCCTGCCTTTGCTTGAATTACAAGAGGTTATTGCCTCTATATCTGGTCGTATTCCAGTATCGGTAGAGAAGAAAATACGCAAATTAATGACATTATACGAGCGTAATATAACCAGTGTGTTAGCACAATTTCCATCTCAACAAATTGCTGCTGTGATTGACAGTCATGCTGCTACATTGCAAAAACGTACCGATCGTGATGTCTTCTTCCTTACAACGCAAGGTATTGTGCAGCTTGTGCAACGTTATCGCAATGGAATAAGGGGGCGCATGAAGGCTGTTGTACATGAGTTACTACGCCAATACTATGAAGTGGAATCTCAATTTCAACATGGTCACTATGATAAGTGTGTTGCATTGGTGCGTGAAAATAGTAAGGATGATATGCAAAAGGTTGTCAATACCATTTTTTCACATGCACAAGTTTCGAAGAAGAATTTATTGGTTACTCTACTAATTGATCATTTATGGTCATTTGAACCGGGTCTAACCGATGAATTAGCGAATACTTTAAGCGAATTGACATCGTTGAATCGTGCTGAACATTCGCGTGTTGCTTTACGTTGTCGGCAGGTTCTTATAGCCGCCCATCAACCAGCATATGAGCTGCGTCATAACCAAATGGAGTCGATATTCTTATCGGCTGTGGATATGTATGGTCATGATTTCCATCCGGAGAATTTACAGCGTTTGATATTATCAGAGACATCGATATTTGATATATTACATGATTTCTTCTATCACACAAATCGTCAAGTTTGCAATGCTGCACTGGAGGTTTATGTGAGACGCGCCTACACATCGTATGAGTTGACATGTTTGCAGCATTTAGAGTTGTCAGGTGGTCTTCCGCTTGTGCATTTCCAATTTTTACTACCCACCGCTCATCCGAACAGGTAATTGCTATAACAGTTATAATTTTACATTTTCAGCAAACTCAAACTCAAATGTTTAAAAAATGTTTATGTAGTTGCTTATAATAATTTCACTTTCCGCTCACAGATTATATCCGCGCATCTTGCAAGAAGGTGAAGAGCCTGCTACCAAAGTGCTTGGTTCATCATTCATGCGTACTGGTTGCATGGCTGCTTTCGATTCGTTTGAACACTTCGAAATGCATTCAGATGAAATTTTAGATTTGTTGGAGGACTATGCATCGCCCTCCTTTGTCAGCGCAAAGGTAGTAAAAGGCTAAATGAATTAAAAGATTATACTTAAATCACCTAACAAATTTTGTTTCATTCAACTTACCTTCTAGATCTTGGAAGCCGTCGATGCAGTAGACTCCATGTCCGATGGACGTCTAAGCACTTCCATTAATGTTTCGCTCTCCGATCCAGTTACACGCGCAAATGCTGTCGAAGAGGCTAAATCCACCGAACCCATTCATATTGTGAGTGTTGCGGTAAAAGATAACGGTGATATGGATGATGTACAAATGGCACACATATTTGGAAGTTTTTGTAAATTGCATCGTGATGAACTATTCCAACGACGCATACGTCGTATTACATTTGCTGCTCTGAAGAAGTAAGCTGAACAGCTCACAAATTATACAACAAATATATTATTTCCATTCATGTATTCTTTTAAGACGCCAGTTTCCGAAATTCTTCACTTATCGCGCACGTGACAACTTTGAAGAGGATAGAATATATCGTCATTTAGAGCCAGCTTGTGCCTTCCAACTTGAATTAAATCGCATGAAATCATATCATCTGGAAGCTTTGCCAACGGCTAATCAAAAAATGCATCTCTACTTAGGTAAGGCCAAGGGCTCCAAGAGTTTAGAAGTTACAGATTATCGTTTCTTTATACGTTCCATTATCCGACATTCGGATCTCATAACAAAGGTAAATTAAAAATACTTATATATGAATATTTTATATTATGATTTTAACTCTTATTTTTTGTGTGAATTTTGTAGGAGGCTTCATTCGAATATTTACAAAACGAAGGCGAACGTGTGCTACTTGAATCAATGGACGAACTAGAAGTGGCATTCTCGCATCCGCATGCCAAGCGTACTGATTGTAATCATATATTCCTTAATTTTGTCCCTACTGTAATAATGGATCCAGCCAAAATTGAAGAATCTGTTACCAAGATGATAATGCGTTACGGTCCACGTCTATGGAAGCTCCGTGTGCTACAAGCTGAATTGAAAATGTTGATTCGACAGTCACCACAAGCACCGACACAAGCTATACGCTTATGTATAGCCAACGATTCGGGTTATTTCTTGGATATTTCTATGTATACGGAGGTTACAGATCCAGAAACCGGAATAGTAAGTAACAAATGCATCAGTTAAAAACTGTAGCCTATTTCTTAACATAGTTTAACTAATATTATTTATTTCTTCTATTATTACAGATCAAATTTAAGGCTTATGGTGAAAAGCAAGGTTCATTGCATGGCCATCCCATTTCAACACCATACATGACGAAGGATTTTCTGCAACAAAAACGTTTCCAAGCACAACAAAACGGGACAACATATGTTTACGATATACCCGATATGTTCCGCCAAATGACCGAACGCCATTGGAGGGAATTTTCGAAAGCCCGGCCAACTATTGACGTAAAAATACCGGAAAAAATTCTGATAGAATGTAAGGAATTAGTGCTGGATGATGATAGTCTAATTGAGTTACAGCGTTTGCCAGGCGAAAACAATGTAAGATAGCGGTATACTTAATTTATTTTGAAATTTATTTATGTGTTCATAAATATTAATTTAGTGCGGCATGGTTGCGTGGCGCATTGTTCTAGCCACACCTGAATATCCTGAAGGCCGCGAAGTTATAGTGATTGCCAATGATTTAACATTTATGATTGGTTCGTTTGGTATCAAGGAAGATGTTCTATTCCATAAAGCCTCTGAATTGGCGCGCAGTAGGAAAGTACCTAGGGTGAGTCCTATAAAATACCATGTAGTAGCTTTTTTGGGGACCGAGAGAAAGTGTGTCATGATATTATCAATACTCAGCCTAATTTATTTTATGAGACTACCCTTTCCATACTTAGTTTAAATCAGTTGGATCCCAGAAAAGGGATCTAAAATTCTAATCAGAATGTATTTATTAAACAAATTCCTTTTTTTTAAATTTCAGATTTACATTTCGGTAAATAGCGGCGCGCGTATCGGTTTAGCTGAGGAGGTGAAAGCAATGTTTAAGGTAGCATGGGAAGATCCCGAAGAGCCCGATAAAGGTTTCAAATATCTTTACTTGACCACAGAAGATTACAGCAAAATAGCAAATCTGAATTCGGTGCGTGCAATACTGATCGATGATGAAGGGGAACCGCGTTATAAGATCACAGATATTATAGGCAAAGAGGATGGTTTAGGTGTGGAAAATTTACGCTATGCTGGTTTAATTGCGGGCGAAACATCACAGGCGTACAATGAAATTGTCACTATGTCGATGGTGACATGTCGTACCATTGGTATTGGCTCGTATGTGGTGCGTTTGGGTCAACGTGTTATACAAATTGAAAACTCGCACATTATTTTAACTGGTTATGCCGCACTGAATAAGGTATGTAAATAATTATTTTGTTTACTTCATTCCCGTAAATTATTTTCTATTAATTACGAGCAGTTACTTGGACGCAAAGTATACGCTTCTAATAATCAATTAGGTGGTGTTCAAATTATGTACAATAATGGTGTCACACACAAGACTGAAGGTTTGTAAAGAGTAGACGACAGAATTGCTTTATGTATGAGAATTATAATTGTTGTCTTTCATGCTACAGCTGTGGATCTCGACGGTGTTTATACTCTTCTTGAATGGCTTTCATACATTCCAGCATACATCGGTTGTGACCTACCGATTGTATTGCCAAATGATCGCATCGATCGCTCTGTAGATTTTATGCCAACGAAATCCCCCTATGATCCTAGATGGATGTTGGCTGGACGTGTAAATCCTGGTAAATTTAGACATTTTTTGTTTTATTTTTTATGAAATTGGCACTTTTACACAACTCGGATGACTTCAGATTCGAGTTATAAAATGTGCACTACAAATCACTAAGAAACAAAAAAACAATGGAAAATACCTAGTACATAATTAATTTTTATTGCCAGCAAATGCAAATGAATGGGAGAATGGTTTCTTTGATCGTGAAAGTTGGGCCGAAATTATGCAGTCGTGGGCAAAAACCGTTGTAACTGGTCGTGCTCGTTTGGGCGGTGTGCCAGTGGGTGTTATTGCTGTTGAAACGCGCACGGTCGAAGTTGAACTGCCTGCTGATCCTGCTAATTTAGACTCTGAAGCAAAAGTATGTTTTTTTTAATATCCATTTCATTCAAGAATTCAAAGTGATTTATAATTTATTTCTGTTTTTGTTTAGACACTGCAACAAGCTGGACAGGTCTGGTATCCAGATTCTTCATATAAGACAGCACAAGCTATTAAAGATTTCGGACGTGAAGAATTACCGCTAATAATTTTTGCCAATTGGCGTGGTTTTTCTGGTGGCATGAAGGATATGTACGAACAAATTGTTAAATTTGGTGCATACATTGTAGATGGTCTGCGTGAGTACAAAAAACCAATTATCATCTACCTGCCACCAAACGCCGAGCTACGTGGTGGTGCATGGGCCGTTTTAGATTCTCTTATTAATCCACGTTATATGGAAACTTATGCTGATCCAGAAGCACGTGGTGGTGTGCTGGAGCCAGAGGGTATTGTCGAAATTAAGTATAAAGAAAAAGATTTGCTTAAGACGATACATCGACTCGACACGACGACCATTGCGGTAAGTATTTCTTTATTATTAATCATTGTACGTATTAACTGGATCACATATTATATAATTTTAAATAAAGCAACTCATATAATGTATTAAGTTGCATCTTTTGTGCTGCCCTTTGTCCTTGAACCTTCTAATTTTATATTTTTCTTATTTGTAGCTCAAAAAACAGTTAGAAGAACTGAATACAGCTGGCGATAAAATCAATGGTGCTCTGGTTGAAGAAAAGCTTAAAATACGCATTTCACAGCTGATGCACGTTTATCACACTGTCGCAGTGCATTTTGCTGATCTTCATGATACACCCGAACGTATGTTGGAGAAGGAATGTCTTAGTGAGATTATACCATGGCGTGACTCTCGGCGTTTACTCTATTGGCGACTACGTCGTCTACTGTTAGAGGATGCATTTATCAAGAAACTAATAAAAGCGCAAGAGACACTTTCGGTGGGGCAAGCAAAACAAATGTTGCGACGTTGGTTGGTGGAAGATCGAGGTGCAACAGACGTAAGTTAATATGAGTATGTAAGTTAGACTATATCGATTAAAAAAAAAGTTCGAAAGGTGTTGACTCAACATGATTAAAGCAGTTCGGTATTTTTATATTTTATGTTTAGACTGGAAACAAATTAATTTTTCATATTTCCGATACGTTACCTACACAATTACAAAATTATCTTTCAATTATCTTCTTTTATATTAGGCATATATTTGGGATAAAAACGAAGATATGGTACATTGGTATGAGCAGCAAAAACATCAAGACTCTTTGGTCACCAAGAATATAAACTCTGTTAAACAGAATGCGATAATATCCAAAATTACAGAAATGCTGGAGGTAAGGAAAATTTTATACACTCAAGAAACCAATTTTAAACATGTGTTAAAAATATATAAAAAGTTAGTACCTCAATGATGGAATATGAAAATAGTGTATTCGGAGAGATGGAGTGTTTTATTGGATGACTAAATCCATATAGCTGACAAATTTTACTATTTTAGATTTTTCAGTTAACAAATTATTTCATTTTGTTTCGACATCGAAAATAAGGGGGCGTTTTTCTACCGATTCCACGGAGAAACTATATCTACCTTGATTCCCTTTATGCACATTCAAACATTCCGATAAATGGTCCAAAAATAGTAAACAAACATATTCATTTGATTTGTTTTTTTCTTCCATAGGATTGTCCACATGTCGCTTTAGATGCTGTTGTTAGCATATGTCAAGGTCTTACACCAATGAATCGTGGTACTGTAGTGCGTACACTAGCGCAATTAGAATTGAATGAGGAGACGACGGCATCAAATACACAAGGATGATATCGCGCGTATTAATATAAGAAATCTGTTATACACACAACATATATACCATGTAGATCCAAGTCCTTGGCACAACCAACAGAAACTTAGAATCTAAGTAAAACTGTAAATAGTTAAGTGAAAGAATCCTAAAAGAGCTGGAAACCACCTCTACATTGATATATGTACATATTTCATCCAACAATGTTTCACATATACATATAAATATGTACATGGCATATATACATCCATATGTTTACTTATATATGTACATAAACTGTTTTAATTTAGTTAATTATGTAGATAGATTTTGTGTTATATTAAAAAAGAATTATTTTAATATACAAACTAAATATATCTATCTAAGGATATTTCATGAATTTGCCTTAAGGAATAAGAATTATCAAAAAAAAAAAAAATCACATTACATTGATTAGTTTAAATTTCCATAGTTTTTTTGTTTTGTAAAAATAATTTATGTACATATATACAAATGCAGCTCAAAATCGTGTTCAACTCTTTTTATGACATATTTTTGAATTGTTAAAAATGTACAAAGGAAAATGAAATTGTAAAAAAACTACTATTTAGTAATAGAAATCTTTAAATGCATGCATACATCATACAAACACTTATAGCTTTATAAAACTACAAAATGTGAATTAACGAACAAAATAAATTGAATGCAGCTATTGTGAAAGTATATCCAGTTATACATGAGACTGTTTTTATTTTCCCTCTTCAATTTCTGTTTTGTTTAGAAACCCTGTTCCAGAGTTTTATTTTCAATTAAACAACGAAATGACCAGGAGTGAAAATGTTCAATACCAGTAAATTAAATACTAAAACTAAAAAAAAATTTAATTTTCATAATCGGTAATTTTATTTAATTTGTGATCTGCCTAAATTCAACTCATAACCTAGTTTGGCAGGCAAATGATATGTCACATCGTTCATCTCATCAGGTGATGTGACATTTTGCTCACAAGGTGACGCGACATCGTCTAATTCTTAAGCATGATATCACATTATTTGTCCACAAATTATTATCACCAGGTGACGCAAAATCTGATATTTGTTACGGAGCTAAATTCGCATATTCTTGTTTGTAAAGTGAGACAATCAATCAGGTGATACAAAAATATTTGAGCGATATATATAAAAACAAATGTTAATTGATATCTGTGCGAATGTGGAATAATTGCTGAGTGTGTTGCTGGTTCTGCATTTCTACTTTTACTAGGCAAATTTGGATACTCTATACTTGCCGAGCTACCTTTGTCAAAAACTCAACACGAGCTAACCTACGCACATACTTTTTTATTTTAGTTTCAGCATAAAAAAGCTCTCATTAAGATTACAAAATTTAATTATAGGCGTAAATTCTTTTCCTAAGAAACATTTTTAGCCATATTTCGTATGTAGTACATGTGTTACTTGAAAAGCGATCTAATGTCTAAATCTAACATAATCAATTCATGGAATCTAAGGTATTCGTCATCCAATTCGGCTCTGCTGATGCTATCTTCTCAATAATTGAATTAACTTGATAGCACAACGATTGTATTTGACGATCCCATTGTGGCAGCACCTCACGGCATTCAAAATGAACAAGGCCTGCTATTTGATCTATATGCCCGTTCATACGTTCTTCCGTAATCATTTGCGAAGCAATATTTTCAGCTTTCGAAGCTGGTATATCTAGTAGTGCACCCAACTCCTCAAATGTAATATTATTATACAATTTACTAGCTGATAGTAAATTATGTTCAAATACAGCGCGATCTAATATGGATGAGCCATCAACAGTAATAGCTTTCTGGTGTGGTTGAAGTAATGCTTCGAACTCTCTTAATTCTGACCGTCTAATTATACGATCCAAATACATTTTTTCGAGTATAGAATAAGCTGGTAATTGTTGACAGCGTTCATCTTTGAAAAGCGTTGCAAGCATACGGGAACGTTGTTGTCCTGCAGAAGCTAATACGGTACAAATGAGGGCACTCCTCAGTGCCTCCATGCGATCACTTTCACTCATTGTCTTGCGATACGATAGTTCATTATAACGTTGCGCAGCCTCAATGAATTTTCGGCGGTAATCAAGGACATGGGCATAGCATTTTTTGTAAAGTACCTGGAAGAGATAAAAAAAACGCAGTCTTTTGAATTTAACAAATAAAAAAAAATTTATTTGAGAACGCCTTATCTCGGATATTTTTTCAAAACCGCCCCAAATTAGTTCGTTTGCAAAATTACTACATTTCTTCTGTTGGCCAGGAGGCACTATTTTCTATGATTCCTGAGGTAAGGATTTATTCTAATTGATATCACATTCGTTTGATTTTTACCTGTAACTCTTCATCGGTTGTCTCTGTTTGCAATAAGGATGCACGATTTATATAAAATTCAGCTTGTGCCGAATCGTCATCTTTCAAAAACAGGCTTGCAATTTTCAAATATGTTTTTAGCTTGTAACCGACAGGGTATTGTTTTTGTCCTGTTTCCAGAGGTATACCAACCAACACATTGGCAGCATCACGCCATTGTTGATTGCGCTCATAGATATCAGCCAAATGCTGGCGAATAC
This sequence comes from Sphenella marginata, assembly GCA_951509765.1. Classification (NCBI taxonomy): domain Eukaryota; kingdom Metazoa; phylum Arthropoda; class Insecta; order Diptera; family Tephritidae; genus Sphenella; species Sphenella marginata. The sequence goes on from OX608083.1 coordinate 24,695,673, forward strand.
CGGCAACTTGCTCCTCAAATGATATAACCCGTGGTTGAACTTTTTCTAATGTAAAGTGGGAAACTTGTCGCGAAATATCATCAGAAAGTTTACACAGCGAGTTGCTAACATCATTGAGAATTTGACGGGAAATTACCAAACTGACATGCTCATTGACTATAGCTTCGACGAATAATTTGAGTGTGTCCACCAATTCATTCCCGGTGTTGTTGAGTACCGTCATCAACAATTGCCGGTATTTGTCTGCCTGTTCTTTGTGAGTACCAGAAAAATTTGCAAGCGCCATAAGCTGCGTACGCAAAGCACCAGTTCCAATTGCCATTTCTTGTATATATTATGAAATTAATGTGAATATTAAACGCTAGAATATGTTTTAAATGTAATTGTTTTCCTTAATTCCGCAAATCTGTAATTTTTCTTTTCAGAAATAGACTAATATTGCCATCTAGAGAAAACGTAATCTTAATTTGAGTTACCAGACGTAAAACAAAAATGTAAGCGAAAAAAGACAAATATTCGCCGAGCGATGTGTTGACGCTTGGCCTCGTGTACATATGTACCTCTCAGAAGGATGTAAATTTTGTCTATTAAAATTTCGAATAGTGCTAGATATCCGAAATTTCCTTCTTTGCTATTCGCTTTATTGGGTAATCGTTGACGTGGACTACCGAGCGCTAATATTTACACAGGAATGTCGGGAGGGGTCTCAAAAGACGCGTCTCGGTCCCAGGATCACGAATATAACTCCGCTCAACCAATATTTTTAGTAGTTTGCGAGATATTTGCAGTTAAAGTTTATAATTTCCTGTCATTTTCATGTGGTTGTTGTAATCACATTACCCTGTGAGAAAAGAGTGGCACGCGGAAGGACATCACCGTGGCGGTAAGGTTTTCTGCACATAAAAAACATGGATCGGGCCCCTAAACCCGGGTCATTTTTCGGTTTTTCGCAAATATTTTCCAAAATAAGTAAAATATCGGTTGAGCGGAGTTATATTCGTGATCCTGGGACCGAGACGCGTCTTTTGAGACCCCTCCCGACATTCTTGTGTAAATATTAGCGCTCGGTAGTCCACGTCAACGATTACCTTTTATTGTGCTTAAGAAGCAAATTATTTGATTCAAGGTTTGACACCTTTTCCGATAATTTTGGACGTGTTTTAGCAGTTGACTGCTGAAGGACACAAATACCAAGGTTTTTAACAGGTGGCTGTTTTAAATTGTGAATATTTCCAACATTCGCCACCTTTGGGGATTCACAATAACACTGTCAGACAGAGGTAATTGTGAATAGTTGCGAACAAGAATGCCAAATTTTTTCATCTTTCGTGTTTTTACTACATCAACTTCATTCTTCCGACAGCTTTCAGTGCAAGTGGACGTGTTAGCATAATCATAATCGTTTTTTGCATAGTTGTGTGTGGCTTTTTGCTAGCTTCTTTTTCCGCCATCTTTGATATAAAATTGATTAAAATCCTTCGAGTAACACCATCTTTTACAGAAAACCAGGACGCTGGGTGAGTTTTTGTAATATTTTTGGGATCGTTGTGAGACTTTTGTGGAAATTTGTGGTTTTTTTTTTTTTTTTTTTTCTTTTTTCTGATTTTTTGAGTGAATAAAGCTGCCGCGAACGGCAGCTACAAGTTCCATCGCCGCAAAGGCTTCTGCGACTTCCATGTCGAAGGTGCCTGCGGCGGAGGATTTTGATGTACATTCCAATATTAATTTATCCAAGGGCATTAGACTCAGAAGAGAAAATGAGGCTAAAATTATTAATTCCTTGAGGAAAAATAATATGAATTTAAATACGCTGAAACAAAGTGAAGCCATTGAAGTGAAACAAAATGGCGCGGTGACGCGCAAAAAAGATATTCATGAGATGGAAGAGGATAGTGTTTTCTCAGAAACAAGTGTTGTAGAACTTTCGAGTGTAGATATGGGTACAGTTTCGCAGAAAATTTGTGAAAATCGTACTAATACAATAACAAATCCCAATGTAGGTGAAGATTTTGCGGGTGCAGCCAACGTAGCTGCTGGCATTAGTGGCTCAGCCAACACTGGTACAGCAATCGACCTTATAACGTATCCAATAGATTTTAAAGGTGATTTTTTTGTCTTGGTTGATGCAACCAATTGTGAGGCCTTAAAAAATAATAAAATTTCAAATGCACTACCCTTTTTTGACCAAATTAAAAATCTCAGACTTAAAGACTTAGATTTAATTACCCCGATTGGACGAACTTTGTATAAAGTCATATTCAAAACTGCCATTAGTGCAAACAATTTTATGCTATGTGACAAGTTAAAGTCTAAAGGCTTAAGAGCTTTTATTCCTCGAACTGCCATAGAATCCTATGGGGTAATCAAGGGTATTCCTCTCCATTTTTCGGAGCAGTACATTAAGGAAAATGCAATTTCTGATATTCCAATTAGGTCTGTTATGCGTTTTAAGCGTAAGGACAATGATGCCAATCAGTTCATCCCAACCACCACCATTAAGTTGGGTTTTTCGGGCAAGGAGATACCCAATTTCGTTATTTTTGAGTACACAAGACTAAAAGTCGAATTTTTTGTTCCACCTCTAAGACAGTGCCTTAACTGCGGGCGTCTGGGTCATACCCAGTATTCATGCAAAGGTAAAAAGCGTTGCATTAAATGTGGTGTGGTTGGTTGTGATTCCAATCAATGCGTACAAGTGTGTATTTTATGTGGCAGTGCAGACCATATTGCGTCTGATAAAAACAAATGTAAGGTTTGGGAGAAGGAACAAGAAGTCAATTTCATAAGAACGGTAAAGAGGCTGTCAAGAAATGAAACGCTAAAAACTTATTTCTCGGAAACTCCAAAAAGCGCAAATAGATTTGAACTTCTGGCAGTGGAAGATGAAAGTTTTCCACCTCTACCAAATGTAGATAACTCAGCTAAGGATAGGGATATGGAGGTTAATAGGAAACTAACCAAGTTCAAATATAATACGGTAGCCAAGAGGGCTCCTTTAGTTAATAGTAAAGTGACCAACGTACCTGAAAGACCTTTTAGAAGAGGGAATGTGAGAACTGAATCCCACTCAGTTCTTAATAAACCTGAATACCTTAGAAATAAGGTAACTGAGCTGGAGCGTATCCTTTCGGATATCTTCAAGCTGTTGCAAGGTTCCCAATCGGGAGGAACTCTTGAAAAAATTTTAGATCTTAAAAGAATGTTTGAAATTAGTGCTCTTAAAGATGATGTAGCTCTGATTAATCAGGCTAATTCAACAGTTTTAAGTGCACCATGAGGATACTTCAATACAATTCTCAATCGTTGAAATCCAATTTAAATCCAATTGAATTTTATTTGAATCATAATAAAATTGATATCGCTTGCTTTAGTGAAATTTTCACTTCTAATACCACACAACATCGCAAAATAATTAATTATAATATTCTAGAAAAAAACAGGGAGGATGGCTATGGAGGGGTTGCTATTGCAGTCACCAAGTCCATCAAGTTTCAGAAAATTACGTTCATTTCAGATTTTGACATATTAATTGTCAGAACCACAAATCTCAGACCAAATTTAGTTATATGTTCCACTTACTTTCCACCATCGATTCCTATAGGACCTTTTAGGGATGAGATTGAGAAACTCCTTGCCTTCTTAGAAAGTTATGAGAATGTTCTTTTACTTGGTGATTTCAATGCTCGTTCTATTTTTTGGGGTGATAGTGTTCAATCGTGTAGAGGTAACAACTTGCATGGACTGATCCTTGAACATAATTTCTGTCACTTGAATGATGGTTCGCCAACTTTCAAGAGGGATTTATCTTCGGGCAATGGGTCTGTTCTTGATCTGTCGTTTTCCAACTGTCAAATGCAATTTTCATGGAGAGTTGATCCCATCAGGATTGGTGGGAGTCATCATTTTCCCATAATCTTAGAAACTAAGTCCATTATGCGTAATAAAAGTAAGTTTTTGGCTCAAAATAAACTTTTAAATAATCTTAGTAATATCAATGTTGAACCCAATCTAGAGGATATCCAGGTAAAGTTCAATGAAGAGATTGCAGCTGCCACTTTTGAGATTACGGATAAGAAAAAACCAAAAGCTTGGTGGAATCAGGATCTGGAAAAGATGTACAGGTTTCTCAGAGTTGCGTATAAAAAATGTAATAAACACCCCACCCTTGAAAACCTCCAAATTCTATCTGACACTAAAGCTGAATGGAAGGAAATGATTGGTAAAGCGAAAAAGGCCAGTTTTGATCAAAAGATCATCAGTCTTAATGAAAACCCTAGTGCTAGGGAAGCGTGGAGGTTTGTAAAGTCCTTAAGAGGTGACTTTAAGCAGCAGCAGCAGAGTAGATGGGCAAGTGAGAATGACAGGGATTTCCTGGAATTTGTTGCCAATCAAGTTCCGGTAAATGATAATTGCATCACGATAAATAAGGCTGTAAGTCCATACAATGAATTACTCATTACTTTTGAAGAATTATATAAGGCTGTGCATGGTAAGAGTAGCAATTCAGCAGGTGGGGTCGATAAGATCACCTATAAAATGCTGAAGGCTGTTCCAGACACTGCGCTTAATAACATTCGTACTATGCTAAACAATTTCTTTTTATCAAATCAAATTCCGGATGCGTGGCGCACAATAAAAATTGTTCCAATCCCCAAAAAAGATTGTGATCTAAACGACTTCACAAATTTCAGGCCAATATCACTAATACCTGTACTACTAAAATGCATAAACTCCTGTTTAAAAGACCGCATATCGGGCTTTATTGAAGAAAATCAGGTACTGCCTGAAAGATCTTTTGCATATAGGAAAGGACGATCTGCTACAGTATGTGTCAATTATTTTTTGCATAAAGCTGAGGTGCTGAAAAGTAAAGGTTATAAAGTTACAATTTGTTCCATTGATATAAGCAATGCTTATAACTGTGTGAATCTAAGTAAACTAAGTTGTATTTTGAGTGATATTGGACTTCATGAATCGTACAAGGAATGGATAACAAATTTTTTGGCTTTGAGAAAGCTTCAGCTAGGTAATGAGACAATAGAAGTGAAAGATGGGCTCCCGCAGGGTAGCTGCCTTTCCCCACTTCTTTTTAACCTTTACACAGCTAGCTTACACAACATTGAGGACACAAACACCGAACTTTATCAATTTGCAGATGATTTCTTAATCATGTCTTTTAAAAAAAATCTAGATGATTCTGTTTGCAATTTGCAACAAAAGGTTGAACTATTTGCAGGTTTATGTCAAGCCATCAATCTATCCTTCAATCCAAATAAGACTCAGCTTATGTATCTTTGCAGGGGTAGTAAAAGTAACATCAATGTCTATATTCATAACAATAGGATAAATCAGGTAAATGAGATGAAATTTTTGGGCAGACATATTAGTGCTTCTCTAGCCGTTAACCAACACTACAAAGAAACCATCAAGTCCTCGTTTAGAAACTCCAATCTGTTTAAATGTTTAACATCAATTAAGTCAGGATTACATCCGCAGGTAGCTTTGAACTATTATAGAAGTCTTGTAAGGAGTAAGATTGAATACTGTCGCTCTTCGACAGCTGGTTGTTCAATAACTGTGAACAAGAAAATACAAACTTTCCAAAATAGCTTTCTTAGAAGATGCCTTGGTGCTACACCTAGCACACCAATACCTGTCTTGTATGCGTTGGCAAATGAATTGCCACCGGCGGAGAGAGCCAAATGGCTGGCAGCCAAAGAGCTGCTTTATGTCATTTCCAATGATACATCATTTAAGGACCTTTTATATCTCTATCCTAATGCAAAATCCAGTTATAACTATGTTTTTAAAGAATTTCGATCTGTTTTTGATAGGCTTAAAGTTGTTAATGAAACTGTTCCTTCCACCAATCTGAAAATTTATACCAATATACTTGGGAAAAGTAAGAGCAATGCTTCTGCAGAAGAGGCACAAGCAGTTTACACACAATGTTTAAATGAGTATTTGTCCAGGGGCTTCAAAATTTTATACACGGATGCTTCTGTAGGATCGGTGGCCACAGGTTGTGGCATATATAATATGTCGAATCAAACCAGTTTTGGTTTCAGACTGCCTTTCAAGGCTTCCTCTAGTTTTGGGGAACTAAATGCAATAAAAAAGGCTTTAGAGCTTGCCCAGGAGCTCAATTATATGGATTTAGTAATTTTCACTGATAGTTTGGTATCGTGTAAATTGTTGACCAAAAAGTGTACAACTAATTACTGTGTACTGGATATACACAAAATTATACAACAAAGTGGTTTTAGTAATGTAGCTATTGTATGGACACCTAGTCACATGGGTATAAAAGGAAATGAGAGGGCTGACCAAATAGCAAAGGATGCTATTGGCAGTGATCTCATTGTAGACGTTAGCCTATCTTTGGATGAGGCTTTGAATTCTATTAAAAATCAAATAATGGATAAATGGTATTCCGACTTTCAGGACTACTGTAATAATAAACCAAATCTATATGGTCAGATTTTTAGAAATCGAAAAAGGAGATCTTGGTTCTACAAGTGTCCTTTAACTCCTAAACAAATTAAGTTAATAAATAGAATCCTTACTGGCTTCACTTATGATAAAGCATATTTATTTAAAATTCGCGCGATTGATTATCAAACATGCAGATGTGGCCAATTGGATACATATGTACATCAAACCTTTCACTGTAGTCTTTTAAGTAATATAAGGAAAGATTTTAAAATCTTTCAAAATAACACAAATTTCTATGAATTATTACATGACCAAGAGTATTGCAAAATATCTCAACTAGCAGAATTTTTGCAAAAAATCGAAGCTAAATTTTAAAAATGTATATTAATTTTATTTATGGTTTTCTTATGGTGGTATACCGTCCACTGCATTTAATTTTTTTTGACATTTTGACGTTGACATTCAATGACGGCAAATATCAGCTGTCGCTAAATTACAAATTTATACCAAATCATACGAGCATAAGTTTCTGCGCGTTATCAAAATCGCAGAGCACTGAAGGAGGCACACAAGCAGAGGGATAACCTGGTGTTTTAGAGAAGCTTAGCTTTAACCATAAATCTCTAAAGTCCAAAAAAAAAAAAAACTACATCAACTTAAAAGTGATTTTATTTTCCAGTAATTACCAGTTGGAATGGTGTGATAAATTATTTGAACATTACAGAAAATTGCACTTAAACTTTTATAAGACCTAGAGTATATAGATTAGAATAGTTCGATTCATATGTGCGCCTGTTATGGATTGTATACATTGAAAATGGATACATATCCGATGAATATTACATATTTGGATGATCAATGGCCATATTTGAGAGACCTTTTGGTTATATACACAAACTTGATGATACCCAGACGATAACTTGCGTGATTGAGACAGCACAGGAAGTGAACGGCCATACGGTAATTACAGATTTAATTTTATAAAACCATAATATTTCAGTGGCATAGAAATTCCTTTACATCCATCCATAAACGAAAAACTGATACATACATATAAGAAAAATCAATAATTCGAATTGTTGTGAAGACGAAAGTGGGATGGTGTAGATATTCTATTCGTCTGCTATAATAGGTTAAAAAAAATATTTTTGATGTCATATAGTACATATGCTTGGCGATCCCAAGAACATAATTGTATATGCAAGTACTAACAAATTATTAAACATTTGCTTTTATTGTAGGAATATTTATTGCGTTTTCAACGTGGCCCAATTAAAGAAAACTCTTGGAAGATTTTGCGTCGCTATAATGATTTTGCTGAATTGCACAAATGTCTCTACATCTCTGGTATCGATCTGCCTATGCCTGGCAAAAGGCTTTTTGGTAACATGCGACCAGATTTCATAGCTGAAAGAAGACAAGCTTTACAAATTTACATAAACGCAGTTCTAATGAATCCAATTTTGGCATCATCGCTACCGGCCAAACGGTTCGTCGACCCGGACAGTTACTCACAATCCTTTCATGGTAAGATGGTATAACTTGTCAGTAATAAAGTTAAAGTACATATTTAGACGGATGCACATATGTATGTATTATGTACATATTTGCGTTCAAATAATAGATAATTGTCAAACACCAGGAAGTTATTAAATTTTTAATATAGCGTGGAAACTAATAATACATTGCTATTAGGCGCTTTCACTCCAACGTGCGATAAACAAGGTAGCATTTTGGGAATTAATTTAATTAAAACATGAGTATTCCATTGTTTCTTCTTAATCCTTTATTGCCAAAGGTTGTTTCGCCCTTCTTAGTCTTGGCACTGGCAGTAGCTGGAATGTTATGAATTTGCAATTTTTTTAATTTCTTGGTTTTTGTTATATTTACGACAAAAACACTCCCATTAAGATCAAAAATGTTTTATATGTATTACACAAATTCAATGATCCCAATCCTATGTGGGAGAACCAAGACAGAATATAATAACACATTTTACATCCCATCAATGAGCGAATTTTTGTTTGTTTTATATTTCTCTCTTAGACCAAGCTGTACAAAATGCTATGCTGTGCTTGCGTAGCGAAGGTATTTGGACGCTGGGTACATCCCTTGGTCCAATAGGTTGGCGCTTACGGAAACATTACTTTAAAGTATCACCGAAACCACCGGAAAAGTCTGGAAATAAGTTACTTGTAAAAAGTGGCTCACAATCACATCAGAGTAAACATTTTGCCGCTTCCAGCAGTAATGGCGGAGGAGGTGGCAGCAGTAGCGGTTCCATTGACGGTTCTAATTATGATCCCTCTGAACTAGCATTACAATGGATCGAAAATGGGCCAGATAAATATATAGACGATAAGGAAATGGGTGGAATTTTAAAAAGTTTAGTAGGCATGCAACATCCACATATTGAAGAAATTGTATATGCGGCTCACAATGAGAATGGTTGTGTAGCTGTACGAAGGTAAAACGCCTTTACAAAAGACGGCTCAATGAAATAAGCTCGAATATAATATCAACTCTTTTTACAAACAGATTTTACAAGCAAGGTACCCTGAAGGATATACTTTGTATGGCTACACCGAAAAATCCATTCCTTAGTAAGTACGGTAACCCTAAAGGTCGAACGGCACTTACAATGAAACAAGTGGCGGTCTATGGACGTCAAATACTCGAGGCTTTATTGTTTATACATTCAAAGGGATATCCATATGGTATATCAATTTATGCTGTTACTTTGTTAGAACATTAACTAAACTAATTATTGCGTTTTCTTTTTAGGTCATTTGCATGCTGGGAATATTGCGATTGTTGATGACTGCGTCAAATTATTAGACATCGAGAATTATATAGTAGGAGTTCCAGCCTTTTATCGCCCTTTTTTTGTACAGCATAGTAAAATACATACATTTGAAGACATTGATGTGTATAGTTTTGGACATGTACTATTTGAAATGGCAATGGGTTATCCACTGCAAGAATCTGTGGCACGACAAATCAACGAGTGTCCAGAAACGTTGAGTAAGTAATCAATAATGAATAAAGAGATTATTAATTTATAAATAAAAGAAGAAAGTAAATTATTTATCGTAATTTGAATACTGACTAATCAAATAAAACAGACAAATAATTGATAAAAACGTTATTAAGAAAATATAATTTTTCATACGAAAATTTAAATTTTTTTATTTAAATATATGGCGAACGGTTAGAACAAAGTCTTTAATCAAAGCTACAATTTTTTGCATTGACAGGTCATTCCTGCCTGCATCAATCAATAATATGCACAAAATTAAAAAAATAAGTAATAGAAAGAGCGCATTTAAAAATGTTATTTCTTTTTTATCCTCTTATGCAGAAAATCTTCTGGAAAGCATACTATCCAAAGAGGCGGTTAGAGCTGGTTTACCATCTCTACAGCAAGTTATGGGTCACCAGTTCTTTGCGCAACATGCTAGTAGTGCTGCTGGTGGATTTAGTTGCTGCAATGAAGATTCAAGAAGAACGCATTTTAAATTATCACTCAATGCTAAGGAATTGATAAAGCAAGCTACACTAAAATCGGAATTGAGATTACGGGAAGAGCAAAAATCTGTTAAAAATCAAAAGCGTATTGTGCGTGTACAAGAAATGATGAGTTCGGAGGAAGAGAAACGAAAATCAAAACAAAAAGCTGTATGTATTTAATACAAAAAAGTAATAATCAAAAAGACAATAGATTTTAAATCCTTCTTATGTTTACCCACATAGAAACTGGAGCATAAACAGTCAAAACTTAAGCAACAATGTTCATTGCAAGCGGGTAATGGACGGTTGTCGATTTCTGCAGCCAGTGGCTCTGCAGCGCTTACCACATTTGGTGGCATCGGCAGCAGCATCAGCAGTGGGGGTGTTGCACCTTTCGAACGAGCTGATAGCGTATTAAGTATACATATGCCAAAGGAATTAAGTAGTACAACGCCATCTGCATTGTCCACCGATATAAAATGTATGTAAATATCTAAAATTTAATATATTTGAGAAATTATAAATAAAATTATCTTTCATTGCTTGCAGCTCCACCGCATACGCCATTGGTTAAGCAATATCATACCGAACAGCAACAACCACAAAAGAACATTTCGTCAAAACCATTATTGGCAACTGTTGAACGCCAAGCATCCTCACCAAATATATTAACAGAAACGGAGCAGGATAGTGACGAACCTCCGCGTTCAGCGCTCTTAGAGTCTATTTGTAAATTTAATCGTGGTTCATTACGTAAAGTGCGGTCTAATGACTAATAAATTGTAAGATATATAGACATTAAAATTGTCAGATCAAATACAACAAGATAATATGTGCACTAGTACTATTCATATATTGTTTTATGCACAAGAACTCCAGCCAAAATCAATCACCACCTCTAGAAAAAAGCTTTTATAAATCAACAAAGAAAATTAAATACACTTTCTAAAATATAGTATCTAAATTTTAAATGACTTATGATTAAAAACTGGGAATGATAATCGATTAAATTATATAAATTTTACACGTGCTTATATTGATGTTAACGTATACATATATATACATAAATATTATAAAATACATATAAAACAAAATTATAAGAATAGGATCTGTTTTACATTAATCACTCACAAAACGTAAAGGGTTTACACAAAGTAACTAAAAATAAACACAAAATGTAATAGATGCAACTTGATAAATTATTCCGTGTATAAGTGTGGTATTGTTGTTGTAGTACATCTGTCCAATTTATACATATTTATTACACTCGAAGATAAGCCATATATACATAGTATGTGTTAAGACTAGTGATTTTTTAACTACATACATAATAAACTAAAATGAAATGAATAGATGGACATTCTGTAATTTACACCTTTTTATGTTACATTCTTAGTAAAGCCTGTGTATGTCAAAACTGTCTCAGAAACAATGCTTGCTTATCATTTGGCTAAACAAAATTGGACATTCGAATTTGGCATGAGTACTTTTTGATTTTTGCTTTTATAACTTTTAATCGGACGCTTGAACATGAAATGAGTACATATTTTTATAGATAATGTGCTTTGCGGAAGTCCTTCAGATTAATATTACTTGGTTATATTACTCAGGTCGATATGTTGCACCCAGCAAAACTACTTGCGTGTGCTTGTGAGAAAAAGGAAATTAACTCTCAAACTGTGTAATGTACATCGGTATTAGTACTATAAAATAAAAAAAGCTTTACTAGTTATAATTTTACAAAAAAAAATTTCATACGTAACTATCAAAGTTCTCAATTAGTATAGCTTAAAGATCTTTCCAATCCTGAATGTTCCAAGCTATTAGTTGACATTTTCACAAACAAACTTTTAGTACCATAAATGTTTAAATTTATACTTGTATATACATATTTTACTGATTTACAAAATTAGAAAATGCAAGTTCCTTACAAATAAAAAAGAAAAAAAAAAACACTCTAAATGCACAAATTGTATAAATACTTTTTTATAGCTTTAATTTGTTATTTTTCTTATTTTTTTCTTTAAAAAGTTGTCTTCACCAAAACCAAATAAATATACATGTTGACTGTCTATAATAAAGGAATAATTATTGTAACAAAAATATACAACACTTTCCCTAAACCTGTTGTGATTGTTTTTAACTGTTGCTAAAACGATAGTTTTTATTTCCTTCGATATTATCTGCCGTCGATACTGGAGGGACCATAAATCGTACGGTGAAGTTTTCTCTCGACTACTCCAAGCACCATTTTATATTCTTTAGACACTTCTACTTATATAATAGAAGACAATTCAATATTGATTGTGTTGAGCGACGGTAACGCCAGCGAGGGCAAAGAGGTTTGTGGTAATGCAATCGAAAAATTCAGTCTTGGTCTTGGTCTTGTAGTACAGCAGACGATCGCAAATTGGAACTTTAAGTAATGATAGCGAAAAATCCCCGTAACATTAATCAATATATATATATGTAACAATATAATCAAATATAATTAGCTATACGTCAAATAATTAAAGAAAAGCAATTTCATTGCATTAAAAAAAATTCCAGAAATTAGAATGTTAGCAATGCAAATCACCTAAAAACAAAGTGGTTCTATTTCGAGCGTCTATTATACTACACGCCAGCATAAAAAGATCCATTAAACTACATACCTCTCTGCCCCATGATCGGAAAACGTGAAACCAAATCGATGTCACTAACGCCAGACACATGTAGCTGCAGAATTATGGGCGTGCGTACTTTATACGAACTATCATCGCAGGAGCGCAAAAAAAGAAAGTTTAAGGTTAAAATGTCTGAGTTTACTGCTGCTTAAGATTAAAACGTAAGTCAACATTTCAATTAAACAAAATTTATATTGATTACATACGCACATTCCAATTATTTATTTAAGTTCACCAATGTGCCAACAATATGAAATTATAACTACAGTGGCGCTCAAAGAAGTAGCACAATTTTCACAATTTTTAGATTTGCTTCTCTTTTTAACAGTTTCATGTGATTGTGTTCAATGAAAATAAAATACATACTTTGCTGAGACTTAAGAAACAAAAGTTTAATCACCCCTATTCTGCATTTCGACTTGGATCGAAAATTTCTCCGCTTGGCAACTTTGGTATTCTGCGTTTCAATTCCGCTACGTTCAACTTCGAAACTTCCAATTCTGCTAATTCTGCACTTCGATCGTAGCTCCGTTTTTCTACGTTGGAATTTTGTTGGCGGATAGCTGCTTATTTTTTATTTTGCAAACAATTTACGATTAATTTCCGCGATTTTTTGTTGAAATTCTTAAAATTTAAGTAAAACGCGTATGTAAAAGTTGTAAAACGCTGTCTATATTTTGTTTTTGTGCTCTAATGATGTTCTTTGATATGTTTGCAGGGTAATTGTTTTCGACGTGTGCCGAGTGCTAATATTTGTCCAAAAATGTAGGAAGGGGTATCAAAAGACGCGTTTCGATGCCAGGAATGTGAATCCGCCTACGGAGATCTAATATTTTTGGACGCGCATTAGCATCGGCACCGGTTGTAAACAATTACAAATTGGACTAGCATTCAAAACACCAATCTCACAATATTACTACTGAAATTAAAACTAAGGTAATGGATTTGACTTTGCCATTATATCCAAACGTGCACCGGCGGCCACTCCACAGCACCCACTCACGCTCGGTAAACTTCTTTGTCAGTTCCGGGGCGGCCAATGTCTCCCCACAGCGAAAAGTACCACCTGCGGTCAGACTTAACCCTGACATGTCTAATGTTTGCTCGGCGTATGGTGTGGCCCCACGATGCGACGCCAACCATCTGTGTACCTGGTCGACAAAGCGCACTCTTCTAGCACTAACTCTATGGAAAATACCAGCTACCTACTGACGATGTGGTAACATCCACCAACAGTCTCCTCTTGCTTTTTGTTGGTCCTTCGTTGTCTGCTACAATCAGTCAATTGATCTATAAAATTTCACTCAATTTATTCAATAATGCTCAAAAATATACAATTAAGTTTATAAATCATAAAAAAACTTTACTTTTATTTCAAAATTAATAATTTGTGTAATTTAAATTGCTTTGTTATGTTTCAATTTCACACATTCCAAGGCAAACAGCTGACTTCGAAAAACTTATAGCTCTTCCTCTTTTTCTTTCGATCCAAGCGTAACTCAGAATGCATATTTACGATCCAAGCGGAGCGTAGAGCGGGAACGTAATTGTAATGCAGAATAGGGGTGAATGTTCTATATCATCGATTCTTGCGCCACCTACTGGTATTTTTTCTGCAAATATTTCATCGCCAAATGGGTCCTGAGAAGTTAATTAAAAATTGATCGCTAGATTACTAATTTCACACGTATTTCCTTAATAGTCGATACGTGCGCCATCTAGCGGAATTTCCAATTGAATGTTGCATTGACACTTGGTTCTGCCTTGCGTTTAAGTCTTTAGCTGACGGGGAAGTTACTCAAAAATCGATTGCACAATCCTTCGCTTGCTTTTCAAGCATTTTAAATTATTTGGAAAGTTGCCTAGAAATAAATCACAAGATTCCAAATCTTTTATGAATTTACCTATTAAATTTTTGTACTGAAATTTCATCTTGGTTACAGCAAAAGTAACAATCGATTATGTACGATGTTTGAAAATAAATATGAAGTTCACGGCTAACAACACTTGCACTTCTTTAAATCACACACTAAACTTGTATCCAACGCCTAATAATTAAAACTCGAAAAGGTCTGTTTCTTCAAAGCTCAACTCCGCACAACTTCTACGAAAAATCTAACAATGCCAACTGCAAATGCACCGCTTTAACTGCAATGAGGTCTGTTTTATGGAGACAAACATTTTCTGCGAAGTTATCGCTAATTGCAATGAAGCGATAACAAATGACAATAACGCAAATAAAGAGAAAATTGAATAAGCAAAAAATGGACTAGAAAAGTCCAACGGCCTATGGATATGAATGAGAGATATTTCGTTTGCTATCCAGAATGTCGAGACACTTTTGAGTGGTATGCAATTATTTGGTGACGTGCAATTGGTCGATCTGTGTTTGAGGCATCAACGAGATAAGTAATACATTGAACCGAGTGGGCTGATATCGTTATTTCCTGATTTGATTTTAAGTGAACTTGCGCTATTTGAGAATGAAATATTTGTGAACAGAATACATAATTTTCATTACGCGCATGCATTCCTTTGAAAACCGGCGTAAATTTAATTCTAAATCAATTAATTCTAAGCAATGATTACCGCAATAAACCACCAACAAATCTGAAAGTGATTTCCCTTAGGTTAGCTGGTTGAACATCGTCCATTACAGGGCCTACTTCTTGCTGTATTGAAAATCTTTAGTCTTCGGGTTTGACTTTTTTTTAGGGAGAACATTCTTTTAGTTAGTTTGACTATCGGGAGTCTCTTTTGATAGTGATGAAGCACTTACACAATTGATTATATGATCAAGATCACAGCAATAAAGCCAATCAGTTTTTTATATTTTGGTGCTAGTCCTCCCCGATATTTTATTTTAATCACAAGAACTTATTTTAAAGTAACAGTTTTCAGTTACTTTTTCACAATCTTCACACTCGAACTGTTTGTGAGCAAATACCGAGCGAAAAGTGAAAATCAATGCTTTTTATCAGTTCAAACTGATTGCTAAGTACCCCAAAACTGATTCATATTAGATAATATTTGATTTACATTAATTATGTGAGTCTTAATGAATCATTTTAAGCAAGGCACAAAACCGATTCAAATAGTGTTCCGGCTTTGGTTTTTAACTAAAACTATTACTACAGAAATGTATCTCACGTTTTATTGCTAACAAATATAAATCAAAATTTTTTGTTTTCAAGACTGATAAAATTGTGCCCAGTGTTGTAGAATCAAGAAATGAAAACGTAAATGCTGGCCATGGATGTCCTTGATTAGGAATTTTATAATGGAATTATATGAAAAAAATTTTACTTTGATCATGTTTTTCCACAAAAAATTCAATTCTGGTTCTATTTCGAGCGTCTATTATACTCCATGCCAGCATAAAAAGATCCATTAAACTACCTCTCTGCCCCCTGATCGGAAAACGTGAAACCAAATCGATGTCACTAACGCCAGACACATCTAGCTGAAGCATTATGGGCGTGCGTACTTTATACAAACTATCGTCGCAGGAGCGCAAAAAAAGAAAGTTTAAGGTCAAAATGTCTGAGTTTACTGCTGCTTAAGATTAAAACGTAAGTCAACATTTCAATTAAACAAAATTTATATTGATTACATACGCACATTCCAATTATTTATTTAAGTTCACCAATGTACCAACAATATGAAATTATAACTACAGTGGCGCTCAAAGAAGTAGCACAATTTTCACAATTTTTAGATTTGCTTCTCTTTTTAACAGTTTCATGTGATTGTGTTCAATGAAAATAAAATACTTTGCTGAGACTTAAGAAACAAAAGTTTAATATTTTTTTGGAAGACAAAAGTCTGTTGCTCTAAAATCCCCCGATTTCATTCATTGAAATTTTGTTAAATTTCTGTGAACTTGTATTTTATTACGTTGGCGGATGCTTTATTATAAATTGAAAATTAGCGAAGAAGTGCAAGATAAAAGCGTTTGCGAACAATTGAACATAAAAGTATTTTTAAAGGTATATGTATGTACGTAATAAAATCTGTATATTGATATAGAAATACATATGTACATAATAAATATTTATACATACATACATACATATATGGAAATTAGTTTTCAGAAAAGAAATCTCTATCAAAAATTACGTAGTAAAATAGAAAAATGATATGTACTTTCGAGGCTATCAAGATCTGTGGAGAGAGGATTTTAAAAATGGGTAAACAAAAATTTTCGGTACCCGGGCTTTTAAAGGAAATTTCAAGTTTTGAAAAAAAAATATAATTTGGTTTTCTTTTTTGGTTATTCATAATTCGCTAAGTGCTCACTAAAAAAAATCGGCTGACAAAAATATAATCAACAGATTTTTACTTTTCATTTATTCCTGGAAGACGATAAAATTTAGTAAATGTGTCTCTTTGAACGCAGTATGAGTATTATGTAACATGTTTCTAGTATATTTACACATAAGTATATAATAAGCATACATATATATGTACATATGTACTTTACATATACATATGTATGTATATAATTTAAATGTAAACTTAGTAATATGTACTTTTGTGTTATTCCATGTATAAGCATAGAACAAATACATAAAAAATATACATAAAGATGTACATACATACAGGTTTAAAATATCTGTTACTATCTGTCAGAATTGCGGTTATTCGAACTGTATTACCGACTGTTAATTTGTTCATAACCTTTAAGATTCAAAATTACTGGTTTACGCCATGTGTTTCGCTTGAAGTCTGGAATGAACATCAAGCCATCAGGAAGATTGTATAACGGAAAATAGTAACGGTCGGTAATAGCCGCGATTTCCGTGTACCCGAAAATGTTGCTAAAACGAAAAATGCTCAACAGAGTATTCCACCGCTCCCTTCTAGAGGCATTTTGTTTCTGATAATCTCAAAGATGTGTACTTCTGAGCATACAGTTTAAATAATTGAGTCATTATAGCGTGGTCCATACTCCCCTTAAACACCGGGGAAGTATTTTTTGCCACTACTCAAACAAATCAACATCGTTCGTTTGAAGATTACTCTTCTAGAGTGACCATCTGTTGAAGAACCAGTCAACTGCTTTTGACATAAGCAAACGTTCTCTGGAACACATAGGCATAGCGTGCAACAAGTTGGCAGTCACTTTGATGTAATAAATCGCGTTTTACAATCAAATAATGGTCAGGTCAGTAATGAAACTTACAACTGGGTATATACTTCAATTTTCTCAATTTATTTAAAATTGACTGGCATTCCTTCAAAAGTCTACAGTATATTTAATAACCATTCAAATTTATCGCTTTCAAAGAACAAACTTCATTTCTTATATTTTTCGAATTTTTAATTCTAAATACGTCTTCAACATAATATACGAATTTGCGGCATCATGGACAGCGCTCAAGGAGAGGTATGATCTCATACATTTTTACTAGTCGTATAATTTAGCAGTACTTATAGAAAACCGTCACAACGATACGCCACTTTGTTTCGAACCTGAGAGGACATGATTAGCGAGCTAGCTCTGAGAGAATTTTAGGTTGGAGAGAAAAAGAATTTTAGAATTTGAGCTGCTTGATCACTCAAAAAAAAAGAGAACTGCAAAGCTTTTTGTAAGTTTTTCAAAAAATACCAACTTGAAACAAGGAAAGGATTATATGTACGTTCAAATGGAAACGAATGTAAAATAGGCAGCTGTTGTTGTGAGGTGCAAAATCGGGCACAAACTCCATGACTTGTGAATACAACTAATAACTATGATGTAAAGGAATGTATAACCGAAAATCACATTCCCTCCCTAAACTCCCACTGCTAGTATGTATGGGTGTATGTTGTTATTGTTTTTCATAATATCGATTTAACATTCAGCGAAATTCGCAAATTAAACAAACAAAATAAAAAACATGTCAGCTTATGATTTAGTAATCAATGGCGGAAAATTGGTCTAACCTCGCAAATTTGTACCTAGGTCAGGAGCAGGAGGTATTGACAACAAAAAATTCTAATAAACATACCAATTTATACATGCATAATTTAATTAATGCGACTATTTACATAAATCGCGCACGCAAACATACTTGAGAACTTGTGTTCTGTGCATATTAACATGTCCTTTTCGCATTGGTAAATTTCGGAGTCACCGTAGTAAAAACTGCTAAGTTCACTTTTCGCTCCAAACAACTTCTTCGACGGCAGTGGGAAAGTTGGCAGTTATTGGTGAAAGAAAGAGATGTGTGCTTTATGCAGAAACCTTAGAACTTATTAAAAAGAAAATTTTTTTAATTTCAAAAAAGTGCATTCTGTTGCGATTTTTCATTATTTGCAAGTTTTCCTTAATTGAGTTAGCAGTTTTTGCCGCCGTAACGACGATTGGCTTTTTTATTTATAACATTCATATGGCACATATACAGTGGTGGTCCTAGATTTAGTAACGATGAGCTAGCAAATAAAAGTCGCTGTACTAAAAAAACTACTGAGTAAGGAGGAAAGTTGGGATGGCCTTCGGAGTATTGGAGAACAAAGTTCTTTTGATGTTCTGACGAGACGCTCTGAGTTAGAAAAAGCATGTGATATTGTACTCTTTTGAAGTTTTCAACTTATATCCTTTGAAGTTGTTTCTAATTATAGAACCACCACTGGCGTACATATGTATTTATGTTTGTAAGCACGAAAATATGCTAATGTATAGCAGTAAAGGTAATTGTTGCTAATCAAACAATCAACACACAAAATAATTACCGCAAAACACGCAAAATTTCTTCGAATATACCAAATTGGTTATATCATTCATATGTGAATATATGTATGTATGTATGTATGTATACCAATGTGTTGTTGTCAACATTTTGTGCCAATAACTAGTACAATAACATAATCGATATCAATTTGTTGTTTTAATAAATAAACACAATTTTATTTTTAACAGAGACGTGGTTCGCTCAAACAAAGCGGTGGACGTAGAATAAGTGCCGCATTTACAGTACCACAAGCGCGGGTAAGACAACAATGACTTTGTCACAAGAAGACAGTATTGTAAGTTCTGGAATATCTGTGTGTTTACAGCCAGTTTTAAAATATTTACCATCATATCGTTTGGAGCCAAAATATCCATTAAATAAGGAAGCATGCGAGAAAATTATTGAAGCTGTAATGAATAAAGCATTCGAAAATTTTAATTATTCACCAAAAACTTCGTTGACATTGTGCGCACAAATTAGTGAAGAAATCAAGAATCGTGTTAAATCGCAACACTATGACCGGTAGGTGTATTACGTATGTATGTATGTATGAATGTATGTGCATGTGCTCTGAAACCAATGAACATAACTTCAGTGAATATACATACATATGTACATATGTATATCAAGGGAAATGTTAGTTCCCAATTTGGTATGCGGGATTGTTTACCATTTGAAACTAAACTTTTCAGCCTGAGTGCGTGAATCGGATCATGTTTGAAATGGGTATGACAAGTGTATCAGTTAACTAAAATTAATTCAAAATTTCGTCTTTGGAAAGTCCAAAACTAATGAAATTAAATTATTCTTTTATCGGTCTTTGGAGGTACATATCTCAATAAAATCCATTACGGCCTATATTTCGTAAACTTCTTCAGCTTAAACGCATTGAACAACCCTTCCTTTCCTAAGCGAACTATTTGCAGATTTAATTTTGCGACATATGCATCTATTGATGTGATGATGGGACGTGATTTGGTATGCTCGAAATAGCGTGTCACGTAAAATGCAGTACTTAAATTTTCTTTGATAAATTTGTAACAGCCCAAGAAGTAAAAAAAAATGTGATTTACCGAAAAGAAATTTTGATTTTTTTTCTTGAATGATGAAAAAAATTTTTCCGTGAATGATATGATATGAAAACATTGCTATATTTTTTTTGTTTGCATTAATGGCATTTTCACCTGTATTGCGAGTGTCGAACATGAATAGATAATCGACTACTAAGCGGCTAGCGATCATCGAGCAATTGCGAGTGTCGGCCCGATCGATCTACGAGCGACTATGAATGCCCAATCGATCATCTTTCTACCAAATCGACACTCGCAATGGGATGTTTGATAATTTTATAAATAATTAACAAAATGAAATTATTTTGAATAAAAGAATTTCTCTTTTTTTTTAATTTTTAACGAAATAGAATCGATTGTTCGTTAAGCACCTCCCAATCAAATCAATTTTTTTTTATGTATGTACCTATAATGTAAAATGTATTGTTTCTCACTTGCCGTCTCCCTTCCTCCTCTGCTTTCCTACCTTTCTATTTCATTGTTCGTTTGCCTTAAATTTCGCTCCACGAATTTTTCCAATCACTGAATACCGAACACGCCCTCTAATAAAAAATCAAGTTCGTTTCTTAAGTCTTTCGTTTAAATTAAGAACTTGATAGCATTCATAAATAGCTAATTTTTCGGATTTTTATATTTCAGATACCGTTACGTTTGCATAGTAAGCATTGGTGAAAAGGTAATGCAAGGCTACTGCTCCCTAGTAAACTTTCTATGGGATGCAGAGAAAGACGGATACATTTCTTATGTTCATGATACACCCAAACTGTTTGGTATCGCTACGCTTTATTATCTCTATTATGACTAAATATAATTATTTTTTTCATGTATACATATGTAATTCAAATAAATCTATTATTGCGCAATAATCATTAACCAAATGCATTGATTTATCATTAAGGACTTGTGGGTAATTTATGGTAGGCAATGAAACTGTAATAAAAAATGTGTTGCCTTTAAATTTAAACGTTTTGAATACAAGCACCGAAGCCGCATCCAAGAATACAAATTTGGTTCGGTCCCAAGTACTTCTGGGGAGTTTTGAAAAATTAAATTAGCCTAGACGTTCTGATTTTGTAATATTCAATACCTCGTGGGATATACCAGGTTGAAATCTAACATACAATTCTAATGCTGCTGTGGAAAAAGTAGCAGCGTTTTTTTTGTATCGCGAGCCTAACAATCTAAAAATTAGTTAACGAAGGGTATCATATCGCTTGATATTTTCGAGTAATTCCCCGAAGATTAAGGAGAATTCTTTGTAGGATATGAATCCGAAATCGTGCCTATCGGCTGTAGCCAAGATATTGGAGATAGTCCTACTCCAATACTATCCCACAAACCTGAGTGGTCGGCAGTCGGCTGTAGTAATAGTTGTTACACCTCGGGGCTCCGTCCCTCACCAAAAGTAGTCTCGATCGTTTCGTTCGCAGACGATTGCACGATAATGACATCGGTGCTTCCATTGGTGAGCTTCGATCCATAATAAATGGGTTTCTCTCAATTTTGTCGACTAAGCATATACTACATAAAAAAATTACTTGAGGTCTTCTTTTGAATGTGCGGTTCAACTTCCATCGAAGATATCTTCGAATGTGCTGTAAAATGTAGAATAATTGAAACTTACCTACTGAGTATTCGACTTTAAAAGGGGGTTATCATCAAAGCAATCATCAAACCACATTCTATCCTAATAATATTAAAAAAATGGTTTCACAACACTCCACACTCCACTATCACATCATAAAACACAAATTGGGTAGCAACTATTTATTGGTTTATTTAATAAGATTTTACGTAATTCATATGTACGTTTACTACATTATGCGCACTTTTAAGCTGTTTATTTCTTGTTTATTTGTTGTTGTTGTTTTAGAAGGTAAATAATTTTTTAAGTTACAAACATGCTTTTATAATTAGCCAAATCAAATTATTATCTATGCATAGATATATGTATGGTTGCATAACTTTAATTAACACAAGAAAAATAAGATATTGCATTATTTTAATTTTTTATACAAATCATTTGAACTTTTTTTGTATATTTTTTTTTTGAAACTTCATTTATGCAAAAACGTGAATCTAACAAAATTATTGGGCAAAGACAGCAAAAACTCACTTGAAATTGGACAATATTTGAAAAACGATGGTGCTCAAATTTAAGAAAACAATGTAGCATTCGTAAAAGCCTTCAATTTTAGCAATATATTTTAAACAAATGCTACATGTGGTTCTCTTAGCATGGCTCTGAAGACATTAAAAAAACACCCACACAGACATTTTTGAAGAAGTTGTCGAACCACAAGAGTCCACTGGATTAGCCGAACACACAAACCCATTTGTTTGGCACTCGCGTCGAGAATATGCGACAGGCAAATATATTTACACAAATGCATAATGAACTGTGGTGCAATTTCAATTTTTATTTTTCTTTTAAAAGCATTTAAAGAAATGTTTAACTGCGTTTTATGGCAGTACAGTTGTGCCATCCTAATAAGCCACTTTCAAAACAAACTGGAATTTTCCTTTATTTGCACCAACAAACACAACACCCTCTTCTCTCATTTTTGAAATTTGTTACTGGGTCGAAATTAAGTACAGATTTTTTGTCGCACCATTATAGTATGTAAATATGTATGTTAGGGTAGTTCACAATCAGTTTTTAAATGGGCACGGACACAATTTGCCTTTTGAAAGGGATTTTTAATTTCAAAGACGAATCTATTTCAATTTTCATGTATAGGAAAAATCGCCGAAAACACTAAAAGTAACACCCACGACACACTAACACGTCAATATAAAATATGTGCAACTAGACTAAAATACTAATTTAGCACTTTGGACTGGGACCACCTTCTTCGAGTACATAACACCTTGACGGCACTAAAACTGTGTAGGAGAGTTGTTTTGGAATAAAGGCGATAACTTCACTACATTTGTATGTATTACATTTTTGAACTGAACATGTGTTTTGTCATTAAGAAACTATGGCAATGAACTTCACTTTGTTCTAGCTGAAATATGTCCTTTATGCTTAATGAAAAATTATTTTTGTACAATTAATACAATTTTTTTATAGATATTTTCATTCCATTTTAAAAATATATAGCACAAACTCAACTAAATTTAGAGAAAAATAATTAACACAAACAATTGTTCTCGTCAATCAATCATCACTTATGTGTTCCTTCCATATTACACTTGTTGAAGAACAAAGCTTATCACTGAAAAATGTTCAATGTGCTGAACTGCATCACCAAATTTAAACATAAAATAAAAAAATAAAAAACGATTTTTACGTATGTATGTACACATATATTCACTACGCGTACAAAATTGTAAATTAATCATTTGTATGTACCACATTTTTGCAGTAGAATTTTTCACAAATTTTCAATAACGCATACCCAATAAACATTTTTGTTTTTTAAGTTGAAGATATTTGAAAATAAAGCTCAAGAGAAGTTTTACCCATGTTTACTGGGCATGTATTTTTGTTTTTCGTTTGCAAATCAAAGCACTGATTTCTGGCCCCCACTGCATACGGGGTATTCCGTGTAAATTCAAAACTTATCTTTGATGGCAAGTGGTTGAATAAACAAGGAATGCAACAAAGGAACGGTGCACTCAGACTTGCAAGGTGAAAACGCTTTTTCAATTCATTTTCTTTTTCAAAACTATCAGCAGGAGACTTTCAGAAATTAACTTTGCCCTATCAATTTAAAAATCGTTACTATTATTTTCAGAAAGTTCTTTCCTTGTTCAGTGTGAGTGCTCCATTCGATTAAAAAAATCTAAAGTCTTAAGTGCATACACTAATATGATAAAAATGAATGTTTTTTATGATGATTAATTTACTAGTAGGTAGTGTGTGCTAAAATGAAATGTTAATTTTTTTAAGTTTCAAACCTAATCGTAAGTATTACTGTTTTATGGTAGAATTTACATTTACTGAAATGTAGGAATATCATTAAATAAGTGCATTGCAAATTGAAATTACTTATACTGGTTCATTACTTTTCCCCTGTTTAATACGCATAAATGTGTGGACGTGCGTACTAAGCAGGTGGTACATTTACAATAACAAAACATACACTAGTTTCAGTGTTTTTAGTTATAAAGAATTATAGGAATGCGGGTACAAACATGAAGGATATTATAAGTCTCCACTTTATACATTTCAGTAAAGTTATTAAGTGTTAGCATAATAAGTGTAATTATTACACATTTAGAGAGGAGTAAAATATTACATGATACTAAAAATTAAATTTCAATTGCTGCCCTCAGCTAACATTATGTTAACTTTCCAGTGCATATTTTTAGTATTTTTTTCTGGATCTTAATTTTTACTCATCCCTTCGTTATCTATGTATGTATATAATGCATTGTTTTGAAATTTTTTTTCAAAACGTGGCGCTTACGTGCATCTTAAATTAAATTAGAATTAATTTGAAAATAGCATAGAATTTAAAATCCTAATACAACTTCAACGCGTTTGAATGGCGTTTCCATTTCTAAATATTTTTTGCCGTACTACAAGCGATTAAAAATATTTAAACAAACAACGGCGTTTATTTCACCAACCCACCGTGCGAAGTTTAAGCTGATCCACCTCGTACAACCACGACGACCAGATGGTCTTCCTTTAAACCTTCCTCAGTCACACTCTGGCATGTACGCTTCAAAAGTTCTGTGGAAAAATCACATGGTGGAAAAGCATACAGCACGCCAGTAGCTTCAGTATCTTTATTTAAAAGCGAGATAACCCCAGCTGCCTCCTTTTGTTTCAAATAAGACACTAAATTTCGTAATGGACGCGTTTGTACACTACTATCTTCTAGTGTTGTAGCAGCCGACGAAGCCAAACCCAAAAATATGGCATGTGATGATGATGAGCTAATACGTTTCTGTACATCTTCCAATTTTGGTGGGTCAAGACGTAGGCGTTGTGTTATACGTAAATTATGTTTACCCTCTTCGTCGCGCATTAATGAATCAACAATATCTGCATCGCCATCGGTCATATGAAATTTAGCTGGAAACAGAGAACTTTTCAAGATAAGCGCTCCTTGCCAAATAACGGTACATTTGCGTGCAATGTCTGGTAGAGTGCGTGCGGTACTTAATGCACCATTTCGACGCGAAGAAGAATCGGAATCCGATTCGGGTGAGTGTGCACGTTTGTGTGGTGATCGTGAACGTGAACGATCAACACCTGGCTCACGTGAACCCGAACGAGTTCTTTCATATGCATCGCCTGGTGGACGGCGCCATTCATCTTCAGCTCCAGCTGGTGGAGGCATTGTAGATATTGCGCTATGATGGGCATGCATCGGGCGATGTACATCATTGTGATAAACATGATAAGAACCGCGTCCACGTCCCCGATAACCACCACGTCCTCTATATCCACCGCGTGGTGGGTATGGTGCATAACCACCACGTGGTGCATAATGGTGTGGTACTTCTTCGTAATGATAATCATACTCCGGGCGCCGATATTCAGGAGCTTCGTCATAAATAGGTTTTGTTTTAAATGGTGTAGCTGGCACAGTGCCCGGCAATTCTGCAAAATCTGTACGCAAACGACGTTCCGGTCCGCCCAAAGGGAAGCCCCGCATTTCTTTAACTGCAGCAGATGCTGCCTCAATTGTTTCATATTGTATATATGCAAATGTATCACCCTTTTGATATTCTATCTTCTTAATTGCACCAAAACGATCGAATTCCCTCTCCAATTGTGTAACAGATGTCCAAGCCCCTAGACCTCCTATCCATATGCGAGTAGCTGGGGTAACTTTACCATAGCCGATTTTACATTGAAATTTGCCAATATATTGACCGGAAAGCTCAATTTTGGCACGATGAGCCATATCTAAATTTTGATAGCGCACAAAAGCAAATGCATTCCCAGTACCTGGAGGTGGTCGTTTTATATCAATGTCGTCAACTACTCCATATTTGCTAAATATACGGCGTAATTCGTCATCGGATATATTTACTTCTAAATTACCAGCAAAAAGGGTACGCGTTGCTAGTGGATCGTCTTCTGGTTGAACATGATGCAAGTAATTTGGGAATTTATCCTTCTTACTTTCGGGCTTTTCATATGGCGCATGCGGCCTCGGCCCCATATGACGCATAGGTGCATATTGATGCGGCGGTGGTGGTCCGTGTAAATGTGGTGGACCCCGATGCATGGGTGGACCGCGTGGAGGAAGCGGATACTCATGATGTATTGGACCACGATATTCGCGAGAACGACCGTGGGGATGGATTGGTGGGCCATAACGTTCATACGGATCGAGTGGAGGGCGTCGGTGTTCTATTGGAACAGCCGGACCCATTGGAGAGCGCGGATAATGATAGCGCTCATATTCAGGTGGAGTTAATGAACGTCCGCGAGGTCTAAAACGATTGGAAAAGAAAATATATATGTACAATTATGTGCATTTCAAAAATTATAAGTTTTCAAACAAACCTATATTCATTATGTGCAGATGACTCATAAACCGGTTCAACTAAAGCCATTTTATCGTAGAGCACAATACGGGGCTTATGGTGTTTTGCCTCCCGTGCATCTTCAGAAGTTCTAAAGCAAACGTATGCAACACGCTCGTCAAGGTCATGTGATATACGAATGCTGAAATCACCAAATTTTTTGTATTCGCGATACAATGTTTCCTTAATGAAATCGTCCGATGCTTTGGGATGCAAAGCGCTTACACATAATACTTTGTAAGTTGGTCTATCAGCCACCGGTGGTGGTGGGCCCCGTAAATACTCTTCTCTATGGGGAGAAACACCATAACGTGGACGTGGACTAGGTGATCTACCTAAACGGCGACGCAACCGATCAGGAGACATGCGTTCCGGGGAATCCCCTGGTATGCCACCGCCATTGTCATAACCACGACCCATTATTGTTCTACCGTGTGATGAACGTGTTAAATGATTTCCTCTAGTTGGCGAGTCTCCTGAAGCACTACGTTTCATATTATGTACTTCCACAGTCAAATTTTTTATTTTAGCTCACTACTGGAGAAACGCTCATGAGCTGTTGATTCTATCTGTAAAAATTTTCACCTTTTCCAAGCAGTAATATAATGCCTAAAATCCTGCAAATAATTAAAAGGCCGTATTCGAATTAATCATTATTGAAATCAATGAGGTATTTAAATTCCTGTTATTTGTTTCCTTTAGGAGACAACTGCTAAAACATGACCAAGGGAGAGGTATCAAATGATTTTTTGAAAATATGAAGTGCAAACAGGAATTGATCATTTTGGGGATCAAAAAATGATTGCACTTTCTTTACAATATCTTGTTTGGCACTTATTTTCCTAAGCAGTTCCCATTATTTTTTTTTTACAAAAACCTGTAATTTTGCCGGATGCTCAAACTCCTGCCTCTTAAATTACGTGTAACTTTGAAACTATACTTCTGATTCAAGCCAAATTTTAAAGGAGACTCAGAAAACATTCATATTTCCATTAGTGTTGCTATTTGAGAATATTTTTTGGGGATTTGCCTATTAATCCCAAAACATTGACATACTGTCCGGCCACCAGCGCTGTCCGGATACTGGTACAGTTGCCCTACATAAGTAAGTGTTTCAGTGATAAAAGAGATGTCAATCATAGTTCACTGTTTTCTATAATATTCATGTGGTTGTTGTGCGCGAAAAGAGTGTGTTCTGCCCGATGATATGTTATTGGGATGGCGTAGCTTGTGTTGGACCGGCTGAGGGTTATATGAAGCGCACAGAAGGGTGATCTGCACATACATAATTACCCTGGATAGGGCCCTTCATTTGGGATTTAATACGCTCGCTTATTGCTTCTATATTCTTTGCAAGTCGAGAGGACTGGAATGGTCAACAGTTTTCAACGAATCGTGTGCCAGTCTCGACATTCCCTGATCTACATCTAGCAGGGGACTGCTCACATTTTAGTTATATGGTACCCACAAAAAAAAGGTAATTCCATACGACCATACGTAACTGCTAATACACGTCCAAAAATATGGGGAAATGTACCAGAAGATGCATTTAGGTCCCAGCAACGAGAGTCTGCCTTTGAAAATCAAATATTTTTAGTAGTTTGCGAGATATTTGCAATGAAAGATCACAATTTTCTGTCATTTTCATGTGGTTCTTGTAATCACAGATTAGGCCGTCCGAAAAGTGTGTGCGATGCAGAAATTCTGGGGATAGCGTAACCGGTGGTGGTCTGTCTGAGGGTTGTTTTCTGAAACGCGGAAAGCAGTTCTGCACACGATACGTACGGTCGTATAGGATTAGCAAAAAAAAAAAAAAAGAGTGGATAGTTTCCAATCTACTTAATATTTTACCGGCCGTCTATAAATTTATGAAATGTATGTGCGGCATGCAAGCCGGTGAAAATACAGACATATGGATGTACATATATCTGTGCATACATAACTCAAGGGGTACAGAAATCTTTGTAAAGTGTAAAATGTGTATACTATGGGATCTTTCCTAGAATTTACAATTTTGACGATTAAATATGTTCCCTCAATTCTCTTGAATGTGCAAATACTTAAAAACTATGCATGATATAAAAAGTGACCATGTAGATAATAAAAGGCGGCTACTCTGCAATTTTCAATGCTTTATCAAACTTATGCAGTCGACAAAAAAAAAATATTATTCGAATATTACTTTAGAAATCACTACCTATAATATTAAATTTAGGACATGAAAACTCCATGGGGCTTACATAAATGCCTACAATTGCAGCGAAATTTTCTGTATACGCGTTTCATGAATTTTTTCAAAATGGCGGCGATTGCTTTATCTCAAAAATGAATTAATACAATTGTCGCCTGTTTTGTACAATGCAATCAATAACATTTAGAAATCAAACACTCACCGTTTACAAAACCACAAATTCCGCAAATTTTCTAACACCTTTTTCCCAAAAATTTAATTTTTTCACTAATTATGCGCAGAGCAAGTCACAAAAGAATTGTTAAGGATTGCAGCGTTGCCACATTTATTCAACTGTAGTACAATGCCACCATGACAAAAATTTTTGTAAGATGCTGCCACCTATGAAAATTTTGATTTATGAATTGTGAAAAAATTAGCAACTCTACAGGAACGGTATCCTACCCTACCGGACAAACCTGATGCACACCAACGCATGCAGACATCTGAGGCCTCAGCGACAACTCAGCTGATATTCAGGTCTTAGGTAAAGCACATATGGCGTGTTCCAGTTAAACACAAACCCAGACCTGTATAAAATTTTGCATGTAAATGCAACAACAACGCTGTGATCTTGATATTTTTCTGGGTCAGTTTCTGATCCGTAGTAGTAGATTTTTTTGTAGTAGATTTTTTGACAGCCAACCCTTATTTGCTTAGTAGCACAAGCATGCATATGTATACACACTTATTTACAAAAACAACTCTCATGCAGCTGACCCGCATCGTTCCTGTTAAATTATGACCGTGACCCGACCCAGGTCAGCAAACTGGAACGCAACTATACACATACACAAAGGGGTTACATGTGCAGAAATGTTTTGATAATATTTTGCACCACCGCCATAGAAATATTATCACAATTCTGACTGCTCATTACCTAAGCCCTGAGTATCAGCTGATTTGTCACTGATCGAACATAATGCACCAAATGTCCGGTAGGGTACCCTACCGGCAATCCTGACGCTTACCAACACATATAGACAATTGTTTGACCGATGACAACGCAGCCCATACTCAGATCTTAGGTACCCATCCGAATTCCTGCTAGATTTCTAAGTGGAGCGTTTGGATTATGTATGCAGTGGAAGGGTTGTTGTCGATTGGCGTTGAAAAGATCGAAAACAAATTCTTTTCATGAACACGAGCTGACAACATATCACATAAATCAAATGAGATATACCTATGTAGGTTGTGGACAACCAGTAGATTCTGTAACGTAACTGTAACGAGTGTTAAACCCTCGTTACACGATCCAGCATTGCAGGTCATGCACTGTATTATATGTGTGCGTTTCGTGTGCATGACGTAGCCCTTACACGTTCATGCAAATGTATGTCATGCGCCATTTGAATTGAGTGTTCGTAGCGTGCGCACGTAATATGCCGTCGTCGGAAGATGATTTTTTGTGAGGGGGGTTAGGTATTTCAACTATTTTTATTCGATTTTAAACCAGCTTATAACTAATTTTATTCCATTTTTTATTTAAGTTAAATATATATTTAATATTTATAGTAAAAGTTGATTTGTAGTGTAAAATCAATTTATTAAATCTTAGTACAAACTTATTTTCTTCCGCACACTTGTTCATCTCGAATGTCAGCACTCAACTGAGGCACTATTGCATGTCAATCAGGCTGCTAAACGTTCAAGCAAAGCGCAAAAATCAAAAATTTTTGATTTTCATCATGCAAGAACCGACAACAAGTACGTGTGACACGAAGAAAGTACGTGTGAAACACGAAACGCACACATATACATTGCATGACCTGCATGCTGGATCGTGTAACGAGCGCTTTAAGCTTGTCTCCGAATTTTGGCGTTTGAAGTTAACGCTAACACTTGGCGTTAAAAAAGTTACCGAATCGCGCTACAGTACGGAGTATTTGAATTAGCTTTATGAGCATACAAATTCTACTGAATAGTGTTCGACGCCTCAAAACATGTGCAGGGAGAGAGCACATTTTGATATTTCTTCAAAAGATTTTTGAGGTGATCGGCACCACATAACAAGACCGTCTGATCCAACTATGCACCGAGTGGCTCTCAGTCGATTTGATCCATAGCTTCAAGCACTTTTTAATTACTTGACGTACCCGACTTTTCTAATACAATTTTTATTTGTTCCTACAAAAGACGTGTCTTGACCTCCGTAACAATAACCTGGAGGGGGAAATCCGATATTTTGTTTCAGTGAAAAGTTATTAGTGAAAAACTGAAAACTTACCCGGGTCAGATCCCCAATTCGGGGCGTGATCCATGGTACTTATGTGCAGAACACCTGGCAACGTGCCACGTACGCACACTTTTTCACTTTTTTGGCTCAGCCTAATGTGCCATTACAACAACCACATGAAAACGACAGAAAAATTGTGAACTTTAACTGCAAATATCTCGCAAAATTCTAAAAATATCGGATTTTCCCCTCCAAATTATTGTTACGGAGGCAAAGACGCGTCGTTTGATACCTCTACCTAGATTTTGAGTATTTAAACATTGCAGGCGAATTTTCGTGGCGAACAATTTATTACGGTCTAAAAGCGACAATCACCGAAAATATCTCGGATGACTAAAAGAACAGAGCTTTTTTCGAGTCGATTGCCTACTTTTATTTATTAAATTTATTTTTAGAGATCTTAATATAATTAAAGCAAAATCAGTAAAATATATGAAATAACAATGCGTAAATATCATCAATTATCGCTTGTTTTAATATCTTGCATTAGTGTAATTGTACTATTCACTTACAAAATGGAAAATTCGCGTTTGAAGGACGTTTTAACTGCAGTAAATTTTTTTAGTCGCAAGGATGTAGAGGAATTACGGTTGGTAAATAATTTTACAGCAATTTATGATGGCGAAACTGCATTCAACCGTCCCATGCCACTTTGGCAGGTAATAGGAGACGCTTTCCATGCATATGCCTCATATTGGCAGCGTAACGAACTTGTCTCTTCAGGCGGTCATATACTAACTTTGGTAACCGGCAAAATGGGTGCTGTTGTGAATTTTCGTTGTAGTGCATCTTATAATGATGGACGGTTGGTACAAGGGAAATTCCGATTTCAACTATTAAATGTACGAAAGAATCAAAAGGAGGATCTAACATCGCTTGGTTATACAAATTATATATTCTTCTGTCGCCTCAAAAATGATATTAGCGAGCCCAAAAGTGTTGTTTATAACGATTTGAGCGGAAATAATAATGCCGAACATAGACTAAGATTACGTCTTATAAAAAATGCGGAATATGACAGTAATATACCACATATACAACTAGCAGCTTGTGTTGATCTTGTCTCTTTTAACATGAGCAGCGATTTTGGACGTAATGAAGTCAAACTATTGGAATTCTTCCTACATCATTATGTGCTAGGAATCAATCAATTTATTGTTTATAACGGCGATGAATTGTCCGAAGGACTTTTGCAAAAGTTAAGAAAGCATATAAATTTACATATACAATTGTTACCATTCAACTTTCCCTTTACAAGTAATAATGTTACGGCTAGTCATTTACGTAAACTTATTGAAACAGATTGCTTGTTACGTTGCATGCATAAAACAAAACTCGCGATACTATTGGAACCAAACGAATTCTTATTTCCAAATGCCAAATTGAAGGATGATCAATCTGTGGTCAAATCTCTACATTCATACGGCCCCAATAGCAATACATTTATATTACAAACTTATTCCGTTTGTATGGATTCGAAAAATAAACTTTTAACAAATAATAGCCTTTACGATCCAGAAGTCCTGCAACCACACAATATATACATTTATAAACCTTTTGTGCCTACCTCAGCGGTGTCTACAAGTGCTGTTGCTGATATAGCACCATCTTTAGCGTTGGCTCATAGGTATATTGACTGCATTCATGTCGGAAAGGATGGGCTACACAAGTGGGATAAAGCGTTACGCCAAAATTTCATGAACAGTATAAATGAAATTCGATTAGAAGTAAAGGAATTAATGTATGTGTAAATAAGTTTTATTTTAACATTTGTAGATTAGCAATTTAAAATTATTTATTATTAGCTAAGCACATATTGGCGGGTTGCTTGTTAAGGGGCGAGCGATGTTTTTACGTACGCAATATGTATATGTATGTTTAGTTAAATTTCGAATGTAACCAATTATGTTACATGTTTGGATAGATCAGTAGAAGACGGTCCATTCTCTATAGGAAACATCTCAACGAAAAGTTATATCACAATTGTATATTTCTGTTCGGGATAACTTCCAGCTGGACCAGGGACCGAGTAGTTCCACGCGTAATGGTACAACTACTACACTTTTCGGGATGATGATATACGTGAAGAAGTAACGGAGCATAATCGATAGATTGAGTATTAACTGCCATTTTTAAACAAATCAGTCAGTTTCTACTACTGTGCCTGCTTATCATCATATATTATAATCATAATAAGCTTATATGACTGACATATTATGTAATTTTATATCGTACATTATTCAATCCGTAATCATACTTCGAAATTTACACATTTTTAAAATTGCATATTTTGAACAGTTACCAAATAAAGTTGTTTTATATGATGAATAATGTCATAAAATAAAACAATAAAATACTCACATATCTGATACTTAAGTTGTTTTTTCTTTTACGGTCAAGCTGTTACAGTTCTCATATAATATGTATATATTGCCATTACATTTTTTTATTAAGGTATGTACCATGCAATGTTTTCGTATTGAAAAAGTTTTACAAATACAGTATATTCAGTTGAGTTCTTGCCCTACAAAAATCTCCGTATCTAATAATTCAATTCAATCTTTGCATTATAGATGCATTTCTTAGACCAGCTGTTTCAATAGTTGCCCCTTCATCTGTCAGTTCACGTGTAGGAAACGATGATACCAGTCGAAAGTTTCCGTTGGCATATTGTGGCCTTGCACTGCAAAACAAAATTATATAAGATCTAAATTCAAAAATTTGAGACTTTTACTCTTTCTTACTTCATTATATAGCCTATTATGTCTGCAACGGTGTGACTTAAATTAAATTGTGCTGTTAGACGTGAACCATCAGCTAAACGTATTTGCAATGTTGTTGTTGGTTGGGAGGCATCAAGCTTCAGCTTATCTTTAGCTGTATTTTCAACATCTGGCGTGCAAGCTGGGGTGCTTGGAGCTACCGTTGCTGCTGCTGCTTGGACGCATGTGTCTGCTGCACCTTCAATATTCGGTGTTGGGCTAAAGTAAAAAATGATATACCGAAGACTCATTTTAAGTTTTATAATTAAACCAAAAATCAAAAATAACGACGAAAGTAAAATTCATTGGATAATCTTCGGATATGTTAAATGAATTAATTACCTTCCTAAAGTATGACCAGAGCCTTTAAATTTAGGCATGGTTGATTTTCTTTTGTAATCCTCGTGGCGATGATCCTCAACATCAACATTAACTAACCATCCCATTTCAAGTAGCTCATGTGGTATTTCACTATATAAGTACATATGTACATGATAAAGGAATTTTGTATAAAGTTAATTAAAACAGGAAATTCTACAAATATATCTTTACCCGCGCATCACAGTTTCCAAAAACTCTTTATTATCTGGATCATCATAAAGACGCAATTCGCCATCGTCAATAGAAAATCCTTGACTCCACAATTTCAATACGACAACAGGCTTTTTCTCTTCGGTGGCGTTGTTGCCATCATCTTGTTGTTGTGGTGTCACAACAGAATGATCAGAATCAGTCATGCCCAAACGTACGCCTTGGCCCCATTGCACAATTCCAGTTGATGTTGATGGACCAGCTGATGCGCCTTCACCTGTGCTGTGTTCGTGAGCCATGCGAAACATATCAGTTAATTGTTCGCGAAAATTTTTACGTTTTGGTGGACCTAAAACTTGTTGACCGGAACGTTCAGAGCCGCCTGCATAAAAAGCTTGCCCTTGCTCATCCTCATTTGGAGAGCGTTTGGACATATCATTTAGGGTTGCAACTCTATCAAAAGAAAATGATAACACTTCTTTTTTAATGTTACGAGCAATTGTGTTTACCTTGGTCTTTCAGTGCTCTTTCTGGTAAAACTGTCTGCAGCTGGTTCTTGCCGAATGCGACCACTCGAATTTGTTGGTACAGGTTCCACAGTTTCACCACCAGTATTTCTGCCATTAGTTGTGTCTTCACCACCACTATCGCCGTCCACTTGATTGCCAAGAAAATTAGACAGGGCATCCTAAAATAAATATTAATTTGGTTTATAAGGAATTGTGTTTTGTGTAATTACCTCTAGAGACCAATTGGAGCTGGCTAAATAAAATCTGGCAACATTTTCATCTCCACCGCTTATCTCTATAAATTGTGCAATCAATTCATCGTTATTAGACATCTTTTAAGCATTCAAAACTTATTTATTTTCTGCAATGACGACTATTAGAAGTAAAACAATGATTTCACAGATTTAACAAATTAAAGATGTACAACGTTAGTCGATAGTTGAAGAAAGTTGGTGGTCAAAGAATGGTGATCGACTAAAAGTTGTTAAGGTTCAATCAAATAAGGCTGGCGTTTCAATTTGCTAAGTCCGTAAAAACATAAAATCTATGGTGGCAAATAAATCACACAAATAAACTCACACCCATGCATTGTGCATGTATTTCGTCACATCTGGAGATTTTCAGGAGTATTTGTTGATAGTGTAAAAAATTGAAAGACTCGTTTAAACTTTTCTTTTATTTTGTTTCTTTTTAAAACCACTGTAATAAATAAAATATTTTTTGTTGGATTTTTGCGGTCTATTTTGTTTACATATTTGTAAGTTTTTGCAAGCTCGAGACCAAATAAACAATAATTCGTAATGAATTTAATTGTCAGTTTTTTGGGAAAAATTGATAATTGGAGAAAAATTACAAAGGAAAAATCAACAGCGATGGATAGGATTACATGTTTCAGAGTTTCCAGGCTCATCATCAGATCCCTTTTCGGACACTGGGATGCGAACCCGTGTCTGCACCAAAGCCGCTGTTAGAAAACTCTAACACTAAGCTATGATGCCCTGTGACGTCACAATGTATTCGTCTCCACTTCAATTAATTCCCTTTAGTTTTGTTTGTTCTTGCCAACTGTATACACAAAATTTCTTAAGACATGCAGCCTTTATGTTATGATGTGTGTTGGTCTTGTTGTTTGTACATATATACATATGTACGTAAACCCGTGCTATGGTTTTAATGTATTTTGTTGTTGGATTTTTGCGGTCTATTTTGTTTACATATTTGTAAGTTTTTTGGTCTCGAGCTTTCAAAAACTTATAAAATATTTTTTGTTTAATGCAACTAACACACACAAAGGTCCATGAGCAAATTCCCCGAAAGCTGTCATAGTAATAGCATGTCCGGTTACTCGAGTAATATACGGATAAAATCACTAGCTGTACTGTCAACCCTAATAGCTTAAGCAGATACAGTACGACAGCGTCAACTTTGCCGTATCCGTCGTATCTGTTGCTACGCACGCAAACACTAAACACTAGCAGTCTACTCAACTGTCAGCTGTTTCAACGTATCGCCGTGCTGTACCTGCTTAAGCCATAAGATCCTGTATAAACTTTCGACAAATGCATGTTTAAAGCTGCCTTTAGCTTGGTTCGAACTTTTTCGACGTTGCCATATAATTTATTTTGTTGTATATACTCAACAGTAAATACAAAAATAATGAGATAGTTGTTTGACCCTACTGGACAATCCTGATGCGAACATACCGTAGTCACAAGTACACGATTCTTGACATCACATTTTGATATTCGCCTTAAGAATGTGACGCAAAGCCCTATTAGTTGGGTTGACATTTGACTGGGATACTACAATTTAAATCTCTTTATATTTTGACAGTACCCATGCTTCGGAATCATACATCGTTACAGGTATGTTGATAAAGGATTGGCTTGATTGAGGGCTCAACAGTTGCCTACTTTAACAACTATTCCCAACAGCCATTCCTTAAGTCCTCTAGCGCCATTTTAAGCCATTCCCATACGGGGCTGGTATCGAATCCAACCCCGGACCAAGAGACTGGATCTGCTGCGTCTGCTGGAAGAAAATATGCGTCAAACGTTTACATTCCGTTCAATGCAGTAAATGCAAGATATGGCTGCACAGATCTGGATGCTCAGGGCTTAACCCTGCAATCCCCAGAACCCGTACTTTTTTCAGTACTTTTGAGGCACCATGTTGTTCGCGCGCAAGTGCGCCCCGCGGTTCTCGTCGCTCCGGCACCCACCATCATCAAATGGACACAACAGTGGCTGGTCTCCACGACCAGCAGCTTTGCTGCTCCCGCCTCACCTCAGTCCCCACTCTCCTCCCCCCCTACTTCCAGCATGTACGTGTGTCAGGAACATAACCTCCTCGTACCTTTCACCACGTGCACTGTCTGCCGGCAAAGATTATATACGACTGCGGCATCGGTAAAGTGCAATAACTGCCTTGGCCTATGCCACATCCATATGTGCTCTGGGCTTGCAAACAGAAACCTTTGGACGGATGCATTTATAGCCCCTTGCTGCAGAACTCAGCCGCCCTCCACGCCACACAACATCGGCCAAGGCACGCTGAACCCTAGACTGCGACACCGCTTGGGACTAAGCCTACCTCCATCTAGGCAACCACATCCGTCCCTTACCCCCAGCATGCCTTCACCTTCCCTCCCGACACACTTCAAAATCCTACAGCTGAACTGCAACGGATTAACTGGAAAGATCGCGGAGATAACAGACTTTATGAAGTCGAACAACAGTAAACTGGCCGCCATTCAGGAGACCAAACTGAACGCTAACTCCCAGCGGTCATGCGGGCGGCCTTGCATTTATCACACACCATACTGTACAGTATAACCTATTTGCCCCGGACATTGACCCCAGGGACTCTACCCTTGAATGCCAGGGCATAGCAGTGCGGACAGGCGACGTCGACCTGCGAGTGATAAATATATACATCCCCCCTGTTACGTGCTGTCCCCGTGATTATCGCCCTGATATTAGTGCGTTGCTAAGGGGCGATAACTGCCTCATCCTAGGTGATCTCAACGCACATCACGATCTCTGGTACTCCAAATTGCCAGCAGACAGCAGAGGGAACGCACTTGTAGAGCAAATAGACAACTTGGATTTCTGTACACTGAATGGAGATGCCCCCACTAGGGTGGCAGGCAACTGCCACAGCTCGCCAGACATCTCCATTTCAAGTGCGGGCCTTATCAACCACGTAAACTGGCAACCAATGCTTACATTGCCATGAGATCACCTACCCATCCTACTAAACATCGAACGACCGTCCGACTTCATCACGACAGAAAAACGAACGTACATTAACTTTAGCAAAGCGGACTGGGACCGCTTCACGAACTTTACAGAGCACCCCTTCGCTGACCTACCCACACCGACGGGTGGTGAAAGGTGAGAAAGAGTTTCGCAAAGTCATCGATTCAGCCTCCGCCCGCTTCATTCCTGCTGGCAGAATAACGGAAATTCGGCCGAATTTCCCTGTGGAAGCAGCGGCAATGGCAAGAGAACGTGACCAAGTGAGACTCTTGATCCCCGCAGATCCAAGAATAAAGGATCTCAACGCGGAAATCCGTCGGACTGTCAATGACCACAAATTGACAAAATGGAAAGAACACCTAGAGTCATGCAACCTCTCCGGCGGTGTCGGCAAACTATGGTCGACAGTCAAGGCCCTATCCAACCCGACCAAATACAATGACAAGGTCGCCATTGCTTTCGGCGACAGCGTCAAATCGGACCCCAGGAAATGCGCGAGCTTATTTTGCCGGCAATTCATACTGAATTCTCCTGCGGATAGGGCTAAGAGAAAAGCCGTTCGACGTGCGCTCAAACACAAACACACAGCCGCGCTCATTGTCGTCTCCCTCGCAGAGATTAAGGAAGCTATAAGGAAGGCGAAGATGCTGAAACACCTCGGCTACGAGGGGCACAAGTACTTGGCGGCTCTATTCAACCTCTCACTGATCATATTCGTTATACCAGATATCTGGAAACATGCGACTGTGGTCTCCCTCCTAAAGCCTGGGAAGCCGGCGAATCAAGGAGATTCTTATCGTCCGATATCTCTCCTCTCGCCGGTAGTGAAGTTGTTAGAGGCTATCTTCCTCCCATACTATACTGCAAACCTGCATCTGGCCAATCATCAACATGGCTTCCGGAAAAATCATAGCACAACATCGGCATTGAATGCCATCACGACGCAGATTAACTTCGGTTTGAACCAGCACCAACCAAACCACAGGACGGTTCTCGTGGCACTCGACCTGTCGAAAGCTTTCGACACAGTCAACCATGCCACACTCCTTAAAGACCTGGAGGAGACACCGCTTCCTGCCGGCCTAAAACGATGGACCGCCAACTATTTAAACGGTCGGCTGGCGTCAGTGAAGTTTCGAAACGAGAGATGTAGACCTAGAAGAATTAGACAAGGGGTTCCGCAGGGTGGTTTCCTTTCTCCCTTCTGTTTAACTTCTACATCTCGAGCCTCCCTCCCCCACCAGAGGTGGGTCTCCATCGTTTCGTACGCTGACGACTGCACCGTGATGGCCACGGGCAAAGGACCTTCCACGGACGAACTATGTACAAGACTGAACTACTACTTGCGCGATCTTTCCAGCTTCTTCACAGAGCGGAACCTTACACTGTCCCCGACTAAATTGACAGCGACCCTATTCACTACGTGGAATGCGCAGATGGGGCAGGAGTTGAATGTCCACGTAGATGGTGTTCCACTACCTACAGTCAACCACCCCAAAATTCTAGGGGTTACATTC
The DNA here is from genome assembly GCA_951509765.1 of Sphenella marginata. Taxonomy (NCBI): domain Eukaryota; kingdom Metazoa; phylum Arthropoda; class Insecta; order Diptera; family Tephritidae; genus Sphenella; species Sphenella marginata. Next base: position 24,735,613 of record OX608083.1, read on the forward strand.
GACAATAGCCTCACCTTCGCTAATCATGCCACCGCAATAGCTTCAAAGGTACAAAGCCGCAACAAGATCCTCATGTCACTGGCCGGCAGTACTTGGGGCAAAGACAAAGAAACGTTGCTGGTCACCTATAAGGCTATTGGCCGACCGGTTATTGATTATGCTGGACTGGAAACTGGAGGAAATTGCGGGTCTGCCAAAACACCGCAATCAGAACCGCGACGGTCTGTTTGCTTATGCCACCTGAGTCTCACCTTCACCAGGAGGCTAAAATACTCAACGTTCGCGAGCATGCGGAACTTTTAAGTAGGCAGTTCCTTCTGAACTGTCATAGCCAGCCATCCAAATCGACAGCTATTGGCTGAAACTCCGCCCCCCAGAGACATAAGGAAACATCTCCGAAAGCATTATGATGAGATGCGGCATCACATCTCGTTGCCGTTTGATCTGCGGGACCATAGGCGGGCCCTAAAGGACCTCCACACCGAGTCGGTGGACAGATCCCTCAGATCCCGGCCTGTGAACTTCGTTATTGGTACCCAACCCCCTGTTCTTGCTGAGGGAGACTAGAGTCATGCAGGCACATCTTCGGTCTGGATACTGCAATAGGCTGAACTCCTATCTGTCCAGACTGAACCCCACCATACCGAACAAATGCCCTGCATGCGGTATGGCCCCCCATGACACGCAACATCTCTTCTCCTGTTCTTCTGAACACACTCTTCTAACACCCCTATCACTTTGGTCCAACCCTGTTAAAACTGCGCGTTTCCTTGGACTTCCGTTAGAAGAGCCCGATGACAATTAGGAGTGTACTGGCCCTTTGGGCAGGGCGAAGCACTGCTAACAACAACAACAACCGAGAAATTGCGCCCCTCCCAAAATAATATATTTTTCAAATGTTTTCAATAATTTTTATTTTTACATATAAAATAACAATACATATTAAATACATACATATTAAATAACATTTTTAGATGGATATATGTACATACATATATCTAGGGCCAGTATACTGAATTTTTCAAACACAGCATCGAATAGTAGCTATAACTAAATTAAAAATATTATTTATTTGCTTTAATTTTTACATCAACGAAAAATTATCATTTCCTATCGTTACCACCCTGAAAAAGTAAAAACATCAAATAAAGAATATTATGGTGGAAATAAATATACATTTAATAAGAAAAATATATTTCTAAAATTAATCAATTCTTTATTAAGATAAAAATAGTCATCTACATAGATACATATATTGCATCCTAATTCAAAATCATACTGCAAATATTTGAATTTTAACATTTAAATTTGCCAATAAATATTAGCAACCAGCTGATGTACTATCATCACCTGAATTATTCCACCATGATTGTGACTGTTTTTGATTTATAGTGTTACATGTTTATAAAATTAAGCCCATTAATTTTAGTTTACAATTTTCCATGAAGAAAAGAATGAGCTTACATCAAATAAAAATTACCTGTAAATTTTTGCATCACAAAATTATACTACGAGTACAAAAATTAATGCATATCTAAATATGAATGTACCATTTATGTATATATGTATGTATTTATAAAATGTATTGTGTAGATGAATATGTCGACACCAAAATGATGAAGAAATGCTGTGCACCATTGTTTATGTTTGTGCATAAAAGTAACCCATCAAAAGTTAGTAGGATCCAATGCGCGAACCATTGCTTTAGCGTATAAGTGATTTGCCCTTTAATGTGAATAAATGATTTAATTGCATATATGTTATATGTTTCTAGCCCAAGTGCCAATCGCATGAAAATTGTTAAGTTTGACAGCGTGAAGGGAAATTCTGACATTTATTGCTGTATTAATAATCATATGAGTTCAGGTGAATTTATATGTCAACACGTTATCAAACCTTCAAATATAGTTCAAAGCGAAAGGAATACGAAATATAATGACAAAAAAAAACGTTAATTCATATGTCAATATTTACAACTGTCAAAATTCACCTTTTTATTTGGCACATTAACATGGAAGATATTTTTACACCATATAAAATTTGTTCAGCTCATTTTTCCTATGAGTAAAACATTTACAATTACGAGTAGCACACGACCCTATGTGCTGGAAGAATTCTGGCATTTAGGTTTATTACGATAGATGTCAGAAGTTTCTTTGGCTACGTCAAAATTTACAATTTTCAACCGTTTGGAACAGAGCTTTAGTTGCTCTGTTAATTGGCTTCGACTTTATGAGTACCAATTTATTTTTATCAAACGGAGGAGTTTGGCGCATATTAACTGATAGTTTAATATCTGCTAAATTTTTTTACATCGACAGTGTTTTGAAGGAAAAATGAGATCAGTCCAAAGGAAATCTCAACTAGCAGTAATGGACTACTAAAAATAAATATTTACGTCTTAACTAGTTTTTTTTTGCCATTCTAGTCCAGTGTATAAATATGTATTATAGTGATGAAAAAGTTATGTGTGTAAAGACAAATGCAAGATATTAGAAACCCAAATACAAAAAAAAGTATGCAACATTACTGGGAAAAATGGCAGACGCATTATTCAATATTTTGGAAAAACCTCAAATTTTAGTTGAAGAAACCCCGTTGTGTAAAAAATTCTGGCGAAGAGTGATCTCAAACGATTTTTCTCAGTAACATGAAATAACTAAGTATTATTCAATTTACCTGCATATAATGTGAAACTAGAACTGTAAGTCCAATACCCAGACCAACAGCTAATAAATGCGTAAAATAAAATTTGGGGAATGGGCGACGTTTGCGTAGTAATAATCCCAGAATTGTGGATTTACGATCTGAATAAGGCGGATACCGTCCGCTGAAAATGGATTCTTATTTTAAGAATTTATTTTACTATGTAATGAGAAAAGTAGATACTTACGAGCCAAGGAGTTCACCGATTGCTTGTAAATTCTTGCTAAGGCAGGATTTTTTGTGGGTAAACGTTTCAAAGCCATATTTACCATGGTAACTTCCCATACCGCTGGATCCAACACCGCCAAATGGCAGGGTATCAACTAAGGTAAAAAAAAAAATGTTATATTAGTAGAATTCTGTAATATACTAAGCTTTTATAAATTACAATATAATAATAATATATTTTAGCTAGTAAGTTCTTCATGCTGTTTTTAATGAAAATTAAACAACAACAAAAGCATACATATAAGTATATTAAAATCGGAAAGCATGCAGAAGCTAAGAAAAAGAAGAAAGTTCCGGTGGGAAGATAATCTATACAGCTCAATTATTATTATTGAAAGACAGCTACAATGAAAAAAATTCAGCTGTATCACACGACAAAAATAGCACGAGTTAAGTCGGGTTCAGAGGTGACGTATCGGTAACCTTATAAAACAGCTGATTCGACCAACCTTATGAAAACCAATGTAATCGATTATTGGTGCTACTATCTGTAACGTAACCTTACCGACCAAATGCATGTTGGTTTTTCTCTTACGTTAAGGATACGAATACAGCGATACGCCTACTGCACCAATGTCCCGGCCTTTACACTTACAGCCAGTAACACTGTCTTATCCTTATAGCTGGAATCATATGTGTGTTTTAGTCAGTCGTATCGCTGTAGTCGTATCCTTAACGTAAGAGAAAAACGAACATACAATTGGTCCGTAGTAGATTGCATTGTTTCTCATAAGGTTGGTCGAATCAGCTGTTTTATAAGGCTACCGATAACGCACCAATAATTCCAGCTTATGGATTTTACTAGTAAAGCTTTACTCAGCCAAGCCGTTACACTACATATTATAAAACAACTCGGAGTAACATTCAATTCTATCGATTGTTAAGGCGCGTTCCGATATTGTGCTTCAAGCTAAATTTTTTTTTTTTTTTTTTTTTAGATTCCGTAAGCTTTTATCAGGCAATTGTTTAGTTTAAGGCCGATTTTCATAAAAGCCGTTTGAACCTAATCGGCCTTTACTTTGACGGCTGACTGTACAAATTACGACAATTAAACTTCGGTTAGCGGTTATCGGATCTTACGAAAGCGGCCCTAAATGTATTATTAGTTAATATGTTATATATATGTCCGGTGTAGAAGGTTATATTTTATGTAGGACTGCTGAAATAAATAGTTAATTTTTTAATTGAAATTGTTAAACATACTAGATCGACATAGCCCGTTAATAACAGCTCAACCTAATATATGTAAACGCACAGCGTTTGCGGACGCACAGAAGTTTATACGCAATTATTTGAGTAACCTAAATTAAAGCCCGTGCGTTGCTTTTATTGGTCTAAATATGAATAATTTTATGTATATAGAAGGTAAAATTTGTGTTTACAACATTTGGTTGACGTGTTAAATTCAGATATTTGTCTAAAACAGTTCTCTAAAACAACGAAAATGATCAAACAATAATTTGTAAAATTACCATAACCTCAATTCAAAACGTCACGCACAAAAATCTTGGATTTTGAGTTAGCTTTTAGCGCACGCAATTCTATTTCGGTTACTCTCATACAAGTTGTATGGGCATGAGACAAGTTTGACAGAAAACTCACGCTGTGCGTTTATATTAGGTTGAGCTGTAAGGACGTGTAAATTTTTTTATTTTCACAGTTCATTCAGCCATGACTACACCACATTGACATCAAATCCATACAGACATCTGTTTGATCAGTGCAAACTCATATGATACTCGGGTCTTAAGTAGAGCGGCACATAAAAATTGCAAACGACTCACACGACAGAAATGTTGTGAGTAGGCCTGGGCATCAGCTGAGTCATCACTGATCAAACAGCTGTCCGGTAGGGAAGATACTGATAAACACTGAAGTATACACAATATAAAAATCTTAGCTAGGCATCGTCTGAGAAACCATTTGGACACATTTAAGACAATCTTCTCTGAGATTTTGCGTATCGTAAAGGACAAAATGTGTGCTTCATACGAGTATAATATATAATGAAATTAAATACAATTTAAAAATTTGATATGTGTGTATGTACCTACATATGCAAGTATGTGTGAATATTTATATATTTTTTCAAAAATGCTCTAAACTCGTTAAATAAAATAGAGACATAGATATATTATACTTAAAATTAAACAAATATTTTCACTTCAATACCTCCACAATGCATTAGGGTCTCATTGCTGCTAAATCCGCCGCTGCTTGTATTTTCTCTAATTTCTTTAATTACTTTTGAGTCATCGGAGAATACGTAGATCACTAAAGGTTTCTCCCTAATTTACAAAAATTCATAAACAAAATTACAATAGCAGTATATCAACATCAAACGAAAGAAAAAAAATCTACTATGAACATTAGGGTGCGCCAGCTTTGTAAGAAGCACAAATGAAGGGCTCAGAACCAAAAGGATCTAAGTGAAATTTTTTTTGAAATTGAGTTATTCCCATATTTGTATAGTGAAATATGGTGTTTATTTGTTGGCAAAGAGATCCGAGTAATTTCGGATATTGTAGTGCCATCTATTTCACATGCAATAAATGCCCTACCCAGATTTTAATAAATATATATATAATATAATATATAATCGAATTTTCAAAAGGCAGTAAATTTTAAACTTGAATATCTCAAATCAATTTCGGAGTCACTTAGACCCTTTTGGTTCTAAGCCCTTCAAATGTTTTTGAAATCTGCATCAAGAAATTTCCATAAAAGCCTTAGAAAGATACAAAATAAAACGCACCCTAATGTGCACATGGATTCATAATTTAATGAGCACAACTGAATAATGTAAATAATGGCGATGTTGATGACAAATTTCTGCGTTTCTACAATGATGCAACAATAATCACAAATAATAAATCACAAAAAATTAAGAGAGTCAAAAGTTGATTTGATAATTTTTTAAAAGTGAATAAATAGCCTTTAGCGATAACAAACATTTAGATGTTGGCTTGAAGCATTTTTGAAACAGTTTACGAGCTTTTTAAAAAATTTCAGCTGATATAAAACGAATCTATTTTATCGGTATTCAAGTGTGAACTAAGTTCGGTTTAAAGATTGACCATTCAAATTGCTTATGGAAACTCGACGTACATATTTGGCCTTTTTCCTTATTAGAAAAATTATGCTTTTTTTACATTTCATTTTCGAAAATAGTTTATTTGCAGTGTTTAAAAAAAGAATAAATCACATAATGCTGTAGCGATGTGTCTTTTATTAAACTTCGAAAACATTCTATGAAAATTTATTGGGAGCGTAATCGTAATAATAAACGGTCAATATTTTCGTAAATGTACTAAGTAGAAAGGACTGCCAGGGCGTATGAGCAACATATTGACACGTAATGGAAAATGAGGATGGAGGGAGCTTTACATTTCTGGGTTTAGCAAAGTCACTGCGTATAATATTTAAACAACATGTTGGGTGGGTAAGAGGAAGGAACTACTAATTCCAAAAAGTTCCAATACCAACTCTATAAAAAAAAATTCGAGAGGTTAAAACTGTTTTATTTTTTTTTTTGTTCTTTTAAAAGTCAAGGCAACATTTTCTCTTTTAAAAATGTTTTACTTATAGTAAAAATGTAAATAGCTTGATAAATATGTACGTATGTATTACCTAACATCACTCTACACTTTTACACTAATTTAGTAGCACCAACTCCAATTTACTTAATACCATCTTAAACACAAGCATTCACTCAATTTACAGGGAAACTAAAAACTCCAAGCACCATATAAGTATGTATATAAATTTAAAATATCTACATAAAATCAAATATGTTTAAATAATAAAAAGCAGAGGTAGAGGGCAAATTCGCCGCACCAACACCACGTTGTTGTTGTTGTTTTTAAAATATTTGGCATTATCAACAGGCAACTTAGTTCAACAGGATTGAGGCTTTGATCGAGCACAATAACCGCCATAAAAGTGCAGGTAGATACAATGCGGCTTCAATACACTTTTAAGTAGGATTTAGTCTTCGCTTACCAGCATAGTGCATTATCGTGTCATTTAGACACATTCCGCCCGCTTTGATGTCACGAAGAAATAAATTTTGTATTGCAGTCTCCGTTGTGAAAATATATGCGGAAAGTGGTGCCTCTCTGTGACGGATGCATACATATGCATGATATGTTATGTGTATATACATATGTATGTATGTATGTATGTTGTGGAAAATTTTGAAATTTTGATTTGTGTCAAAAAGTAGTTTGTTTGGACGGACACGAGATGTATTGGCGATTTGGAGTGAATTAAATAAAATTAAAAAAATTTGGAAAAACAATGAAATATGTTGATTTTGACAATTGATAAGAGCCTTGGTAATGACCAAGTACTAGGGATATCGTACACTTAGTCTTCATAATTGTATCGAAGCAATAGAGATTAGAGACAGAGAAAAGGCGGATGGTAGCGCTTAGCAGGGAAAGAGGTGTAAGTGAAAGCGCAACTGAACACGGAATACTCAACTGAAGTTGTGAGTTACAGAACCGAAAAACAAAATTAGAGATCGAATGAAATGACTAGCTAAAACTAGGTTTTTTATTCGACTTCATCACACTCCCCATAATGGTGGAAATTTAATAAAAAGTATAGACCAAAACTTTAGAATAGCTCAGCTCATTTATGTATTAGCGCAAATTTAAAAGTGAGCTCGCTTTGAACTTCTAAACACTTTGTCCCATTCGGATTGTTGGCATGTGCAATGCGAGGAATGTAGATTTGAAGAATTTCCCTAATTCGTTTTTTTGTTTAGTTCTTCATTTTCAAAATTTCTAAGTGTACGATATCCAAACAAGAAATGCAAACGGACGAAATTTATGTAAAGTCTGAAAAACTAAGAGTTCTCTTAAATTACCTGGAATTGATGAACTTTATTGCATCGTACGCATTGTCTACTGTGAGAATTGGTAAAATTGGACCAAAAATTTCTTCTTGCATAACGGGATCGTTTGGTTTGACATCAACTAAAATTGTGGGCTCTATAAATCGTTCCGAGGCATCATAGTTACCCCCAACAGCGATTTTGCCGTTCTTCAATAAGCCAAGCAGGCGTCTAAAAATTTAAATTTAGTTACAGTTTTGATTTTACGGTTATGGCGAGCAACTCGTTACTCGTTTAAATTTTGAGCACGAGCAACGAGTCACCTCTGTTAGTGGCACATAGTGGTTTGCTTTAAACAATTGTGTGAGTAATTTGAATAAAAAGCCAAAAAACACATTCATTAAAATTCCCCACTAAGTGTTTTAATGAGCATTATAGATATTTACTGAAAATGATTGTGATTGATAATACGGCTGAGATCTGGACTGCTTTTAATATCATCACCATACCACTCCTTCAATAAATCTTTAACCTCAGCAACGAATTTATCTTGTACTTCCTTCGAACAAAGCACATAATCGGGCGCAATACAAGTTTGACCACAATTAATTAATTTGCCCCAGAGTATACGTTTTGCGGCTGTGCGTAATTCTACTGATTTATCAATATAACAAGGGCTGAAATAGGAAGCAAATGTAATCAAAAATATAATGTATAAAATAATTTTTTTTATTTTGAAATTTTTAATACCTTTTACCACCTAGCTCTAAAGTCACTGGCGTTAAATACTTGTTGGCTGCAGCATGCACAAGTTGACCCACTTTCGTGGATCCCGTATAAAATATGTAATCGAAACGCTGTTTTAGTAATTCGGCAGTTTCTGTTGGTCCGCCGCACACTACTGGATAGCAGTCCTGTTTTGCATAGAGAATGAGAACAAAATATTTTGTAGTTATCAAAGTTTTAAATTTTTATTTTGTTATTTGATAATAACTAAACCATAGAAACTATAGATTTGATCCATAGTGCATGAAATGTGTAACATCTGTTTCTTGAAAAAGTGGGGAATTAAGTGAAATAACTTGGCATAAAATAGGAAAATTAATAAGCAATTTCGAATAAATTGTTTGCCGCTACCGCATTTGCATAGTTTTGTTTACGATTGTTTTATCAAAAGCACAACAGCTGCTGGTTTGACAGACATCTCAGAAGTAGCAATAATTTCTATGAGAGAAAAACTCTCTATTTTATGTGCTCTCATTAGTCAGAGAAGCCAGTATGGGATGCAGTTTAAGTAACTTCTGACTGGTACGGGATCACAACAGTTATCTGTCAAGGCTCAGTCAAAGCTTTTTCACTCCATAAATTGTTTACTTACGTTATCCAAATATTTTGGTACTATGTCTGATACAAATTTAGCACAATTGGCAGCAATTTCACTTGGTTTAATTATAACACAATTGCCTGCGGCTATAGCGGCTGCTACGGGTACGAGTAATAGCTGGAGTGGATAATTCCATGCACCAATTACCAATACTACGCCATACGGATCATTATAAATGTATACATCATCCAGTAAATTTGGCAACGATTTGTCTGGCTAAATTGTTATGATGGAGTAAATGTATGAAAAAGATGCATGCAAAAATATCACATATGTAAAAGCACTTACCATCTCTGGTTTGACCCAATCATTTAAATGATACAAAATATGTTTTATATCATTTTTCAAAAATTCTGTTTCAACAACTAAACTTTCTTGTTTGGGACGACGCAAATCTGCATCGAGCGCATTTATCATTAAATTCTCATGTTCCTCATACATTTTTAAAAGATTTTCCAACTGTCTGCGCCTAGAAAAAAAGTAGAGAATAACGAGAAATCAATAAGCAATACAATTGTACAATGAAAACGTATTGATTTTTAAACGATTTTCTTTTCGTAAGCACTAATCGAGTTATGAATAAAATAACAAACATCAATTTTAATTCTTCAAAATATGAAATCTAAAAATCAAGTACAAGTCTCTTTATCACACATGAATCGGTGGGTAGACTTTATAAGTACATAGGTGGCTTTAATACTCTTACAAAAATCCCTACATAAAATGTCGACTATTGCACTGGTACATTTCACATGGAATGCTCCACATTTATTTCGGTCAGTGCCTTCGCATATTATTTTGCAAGTAAATAAAGGTATACAAGTAGCTGATCCGTCGAATAGTATACTCTATTATTTGGATTTCCTGTGCTTTCTTGTTTCCTATTTTTTTATTTAATTGTTCCCGAAGTAAATTTAGAGAGGTTAACTTGGGGTTACTCTTAAATAATACATTTAAATAATTAAAATAGCAGTAAAATAAAAAAGGCATGACTGAAGCGCATACACACATTCATCAGCTGTTTTAGTGATATTTTTTTTTTTGCATTTGCTAAACGTGTTTTTATCTAGTTTTGTTATTTATTCATTTTAACTTAACATTGACCTTGCCTTTGCTTGCTACTTAGTAATATTGTTTTTTTTTTACTGCTGTCAAATACCGTTTCAAACAAAATAGTTATTTTTGCTATTTGCCTGTATGTGATTACCTTAGTAGATACATATGTACATACATACGAGTACATATGTATGTATGTACTTATATGTATGTATGTATATTGGCTACCCGTTGCTCTTTTTCGAATATGCTCTAAGCTCAGTTTTTAAAGCTAATTATTTATTGAATATTTTGTAGATGAAGTAAGACTGGACAAGCTTCAAAGTTCGGAAGCCGGGATAGAACTGTAAGTCAAATACAAAAGGGCAACAAGATAAGCAAACAATACGGACGTATACCTTTTTGGCTCAACTTTATTCTCTGACTCAAGTACATAGATAAAATATTTTGTATAATTATTACCATAAAAAGCGTCACAGCTTGAAAAAAATATACATATTTATGCATGAGTAAAAAAATATATTGTGATGAATATATGTACATATGTATGTGCATACATATGCAACTGCAGATATTAGTGACGTGCGATTACGAGTATTAATTGAATCGGTTTTGTAGAGTGCGACTACTCAAACCCGGTTGTAGTTTCGATTCAACCAGACATATTTTTTTAATAAGTAGATTGATTATTAATTTTAGTAGTTGAAGAAAATGAATACTCTTGACGCCCTGAGCTTTAACATCAAATCAGCTCAACTAGTTTGGATCCACTGTTCATTTTACCATATTCCTTTTAGTAGCAGATAATATCTTGTTTTTAGAAAATTTATAGGGCATGGGAAGAGAAGCACGCAATTTCAATGGTTAGTCCAAAGTATCAAGGCCACTAATAATGATTTTTATTTTTTCTTCTTTAAAAAAATTTTTGTTTTTTTTCTGTTTTTATACCCAGCGTATTAGTACTAGTACAAGGGTATTATAACTTTGTTGGGATAACGGTTGGTTGTACAGGTATAAATGAATCGAGATAGATATAGACTTCCATATATTAATATCATCAGGATCGAAAAAAAATTTGATTGAGCCATGTCCGTCCGTCCGTCTGTCCGTCCGTCTGTCCGTTAACACGATAACTTGAGCAAATAATGAGATATCTTCACCAAATTCGGCATGCGTACTTATTTGGGTTCAGAATAGATTGGTATTGAAAATGGGTAAAATCGGACCATAACCACGCCCCTTTTTCGATATCGAAAATTTCGAAAAACGTATAAAACGGGTTAATTCAATATTAGAAGTAGATACAATGATAAAATTTGCAATATGTATTGAATTCGATGTTCTAAGGCCGATTTTATCAAATTTTTTTAAAAGGGGCGTGGCACCGCCCACATATATTTGAAGAAATTTTCAAATTTTGACTCTCAATAACTTCAGAACAGTTTGTGCTAGTATAACGAAATTTTGTAGAGAGCATACTATTGTTGTGTTAAATTCAGTTATAGAAAATAAACGAAATCGCTTCGCGACCACGCCTACTTTGTCATAAAAGTTATATTGAAAGGAGTTGGAAATATTGAAAAGTCCATATCTAATTAACTGATACCGCTATAATAATATAATTTGGTACATACATCAATTTTCATATTCTTTGTATTATTTTTGCAAAATTTTGGAAAGTGGGCGTGGCACCGGAACGGTGTGAGATAGATTTGCCAAACTAGGTACCAGGCATGTTATGCTTATGTAAAGTACTATCACAGAAAATAAGAAAAATCGGTGAACGACCACGCCCACTTTTGGCCTAAAGTTCTCTAAACGAGAGTTAGGAAACCGGAATATGCAATATCTGTTTAACTGATAAAGATATAATGCTAAAATTTAGTACACTTATTCACCTGATGATGTTATTAGTGATGTTTAAAGGTTTTTTGGTGATATTTTCGAAAATGGGCGTGGCACCGCCCACAAGTGAATAAACAAAATATCAACATTGCACTATTAACAAGCCACTGTGAAAGTATCATATAGATCTGCAATGAAAACTGATCTTCAAATAGGGACAAACAACATAATAAAATCCGTGGGCGTGCCACCACCCACTTTTTTTAAATTATGTAAATATTGATAAATGGACTCATATATCCGTATATCAAAGTTATATATAGGACATGGTATAACCCTTGAAAAGATCGATTGAGTACTTTTGGCTCTTGAAAGCGGTTAAAGCTTTATAAGCACGGGGGGTGGCCGCGCCCACCAAATTCGCTATTGTTTAGGCTCGGAATAAATTGGTTTTTAAAATTGGCGAAATCGGATAAAAACCACGCCCCCTCTTTCTGAAAACTAACGCTGGGTATTTAATGTTCGGTTCAACCGAACTTAGACTTCCTTACTTGTTGTAATTAAAGTTATTAAAAGAGAGAATTTAATAAGATATAATGCTGGGAAAACGGCCAAACGTGTCTTATAGTAAATTTGAAATGTTGAGTATTTTATAATTTTTAATTACTAGTACCGATGTATTTGATAAATCCGATTTCGTTACTCTTACTACCTAAACATGCCTAACACAGACGCACAATATGTATATGACGTCTTAAGAAATATGAATATGTATGAAATATGGGAGTACATAAACAAGATATCTTCATATACATATGTATATAATTACTAGAAGGACCCGGCAGACGTTGTTCTGCCCAAATTTAGGGAAAAAATCGCACGATAAATAAAAAAGTTTGGAATATTTCGGTCCCTGGTCCACTTCCCGGAATAAAACTTTACATAAACACTCTCCGGATTCCTACTGAGCTATCCTGTAAATATGAACAAAATCGGCGCGGTAGTTCCGGAGTCTATAACATACATACACACATACATACATACATACATACGTACATACATCCTATTTTATACATGTATATAGAAGATATGCTTATCTAATCATGTATTTATATGCCCGACTGTATATACATACATACATAGGTACATATGTATGTATGTATGTACATACATGTATATGTATGTATGTGGATATGCATTTACCATGTTCTTTCATCGCTATCGAATTCTAGATATTTTTGCTTAACTTTTCTCAAAAATCTTAATTGCGAACCTTGAATAAGCAGACTCTTTAGACACCAACAACCGCGCATGACAAGAACAAAACCCATACATGCAAATTTTATAATACTTCCGTTAGTTTTAGATTTGGAATGCGAATGCTTTAACGATTTGATTTAGTTATTCGAGTTTGATGCTAGTTTTAGCAGCTGTCTAAATCTGTTGTCGATAAGAAAACCTTCTCAGCCAGAGCTTATTTGCTCATTTGCATAGCATGATCTAGCCAGCGAAGATGATGGTTGCGCGTCATACTTCACGGCAGGTATGTAGAACTCTAATGACATTTAGGCATTTAGAAAATTGTTCAAATGTGACCCAGAGCTTGCATGTTGGTTAAAAATTAACACACTTTAATTTTCCGATTTTGATTGTTTTGACCCACGCCAATGCACCAATAAAACGAATATTATGTAAATAATTATAATGAGAGATTTGTATGCATAGCTTTTGTTGCAGTTAAATGCAACTTTCGATTGCAAAATGCCGGTCAAAAGCCTAATATTTACATATGTAGTTACATATACATACATATACATATATCTGTTTGTTTACTAAAGTGCCTGCATATAAATTAGAAATTAATTTAAAATATGGTATATAGTTGAATGAAACAATACAAAATCTTAATATACCCGTTTCAAACAAGTTAAATGCTATTAAAAGGTTATAAGCTGGCATACATGCATACAAACATTCATATTCGAGTGAAAAATTTACAACCAACGCTTAAAGTAAATTCAGCATTGACGCTTTGATTACAACCAATGGGTAGCTTTGTTTTTATTTATTTCTTTGTAAGCAAAGTATAATAACAGCATATCGGTTTGCGCACGTTAGTAATAACAGCTTAAGTCAACTTAAGCAGTAAGTGTTATTTTGGTTTTTTCTTTAGAAAAGAATTCTGATATTCTGTCTTTAAATTCAAGATTGGATTTATGCCAGAGAGACATGCCTTAAAATGTTTGAAGTAAATAAACTAAAATGAAGGGTTATCATTTTTTTACTTTTATATTTCTTGTAATAAATTTTTTTTTTTGCCATTCCTTTACTTTCCTATAATCTCCTCATTTCCTCATTTTCCCTTTTAAAAATTTTTTTTTCAATTTATTTTTTCCATGTAAATAATTTTGATTTTATTAAATTTTTTTTCTTTGTAATCCTTTTGTATGGTTTTGTTTTATGTTATTTTCTGTTTTTAATATATTTTATTACATTTGTTTTAATTTAATTTTATGTTGTTTTATTTTATACTAGTTCAATTTATTAAATTCAATATTCAATTGTTTTTTTTTTTACTCTATTCTTTTAATTTACTAAATTATATTTATTTGTTTAGTTTATTTTTTTAATTTATTTTGTTTTATTTTTTTTTTAAGTTATTTCATTTCACTTCATTTCATTTCATTTAATTTAATTCAATTTAGTTTAATTAAATTAAATTAAATTAAATTAAATTAAATTAAAATAAATTAAATTAAATTAAATTAAATTTATTTTATATTATTTTATTTCATTTTATTGTGTTTTTTTCACTTTATTTTATTTTTGTTTTATTTTATTTTATTTTTCATATTTTATTATTAAACCTGTTTTTATTTTATTTTTTATATTTTTTTATTTCACTTTGTTGTATTTTACTTGACTTTATTTTTATTTATTTTTGGATATTTTTTTTAATCGATTTATTTTTTTTACTTTATTTTATTTTTATTTTTTTTTTATTTATTTTTTTATTTTACTTTTTTTATTGTTTAATATTTTTTATTTTACTTTTAAATTTTTTTCTTTGTTATTGTTTTCATTTTTTTATTTTTATTTTTACTTTGTTTTTTATTATCAGTATTTGCAACAAAGCCCAATAATTTTCATTATAAATAAAATACGTATAACATATAATTTTTTCGTAACCGGATAATCAGTTTTGTAATAATGGCCAATTAAAAATTTAATAAACAATTAACTTGCCAACCGATCAAACTTTGTCATAACAGGCATGCAAGGCAAAGTTTAGTGCTGGATTTTTATATTGATAACATATGCAAAATAATAAGTCAGAGAATTAATTCATATGACGCCTGCTAAATTATGTGATCGAGCCAGTTGTTAATGATATTTGAACCTTTAGCCTTGAAAATAATAATTTTAACAATTAAGCAGAAACCAAACCATATATGATATATAAAGGTGTGCACTTTGGAAAAACACTACATACGACAGATAATCGATATTAATGCCTGAATCTGTATATCTGCTAGTATTGAATTTCCATCGGAAGCCCCGGAGAGAAAAAGAAATAAAGAGAACTCATACGATTTTCTTAAAGTTCGAATAATCAGTCTTTGATCGCATGGTCTTCCTCATCAAGC
The DNA here is from genome assembly GCA_951509765.1 of Sphenella marginata. Taxonomy (NCBI): domain Eukaryota; kingdom Metazoa; phylum Arthropoda; class Insecta; order Diptera; family Tephritidae; genus Sphenella; species Sphenella marginata. The sequence continues at coordinate 24,751,319 of OX608083.1, forward strand.
GGGATAAAGTGAAGAAATGTCGCTTTGATCGTGAAGAAAACACACCAGCGAACGATAGTTCAAATATGTGTCGTGGGCATCATCAAAAAGTTAGGAGTATTTTTCCATTTTTATGTTGGAATCAATACGGATGGTACTATAGAAAATTATGTAACTGATTTTCAGGCGTTTCATACAAAATATTCCATTTTCAATATAAGTGTAGGACGTTTATTGAGCTCAAAGTGCTTAAATCATTTTGATTAAAGTCCAACGGTCTTAGTAAAATGTTAGAGATAACGTTGCACACAACAGTAAATATGTAGCTATAACATGTACCAACACACATTTTAAACTTTATTACGAAAGTAACAGATATGGAGCTGTGCATGAGACGCATGGATACATGGAAAAATACAAAATAATAACAAAAGCTCCAATCACGCAATAATCAACAACTTTACCGGTTGGTATGTTTATACATATATGAATATTGTATGTTCATTAGGGTGTTTAATTTCCAGCGCATATTTTCATAGAGCTTTATCTGATCGGAGCATGATGTATGGTTTCTACTCCATTTCCCATCAAACAAAACCAGCATCGGCGAGAGATCCATTAAATTCCAGGCAGTGATCCCTTAATGTTTTAGCGAGCTCAAAATATAAAATTTTCAGATAAAACAAAGGCAACAACTAACATTTGAAAATGAAACACCCTAATCTGTATACAATACAAAAGCATGCAACATTTACAACTTTGTTATACAAGACCTAATGCACTACTCAAGTGAATTGCAAGAAGCCAAAGTGGTTGTGTCCACTTAGAAGCTATGCAACTACTAGGCAGTGCTGGAAAAACATGGAGGTTTACGTCTCGCGATATGTTTTTTTTTTGGGGAAAAACATCTACATACATATGTATCGATAATTTAAAACACAATTTTTTTAAACTCCTACTGCTTTCATAAATTTTGACTTAAATTTTTTTTTTTTAATTACAAACTTTAATTTCTACAAACATATATGTATAATAGATTTGTAACAGATCGATGTATATGTCACTGTTGACAGATATAAGGCTGAATATAGAAAGAATTCAATAGAGAAAAAAATGCTTGGTCCCTTCAAAACTTCAGGTTGTTGGCTTGTTTAACGATTCTTCGTCCTGAGTAGTCGGATTGAATTGAATGGCACGCTTTGTTAGAAGACGTCTAGACGACTTAGCGCCAATTAATGAATGAATATAAAAATTCGAAACTTATAGCTGCAACAATGTAAATATTTTAAACATAAAATAATGCAAGTCATAATTACAAATCATCAAAAATTTGGCTTATCATCATCATCATCTTTCTATTGATGTAGTAGTGGAATATTTATATATGTATGTGTATGTATGTATATATGTACCTACATATGCATGTACATACATACAGTGACGCGTAACGCACAAATGCTCAAACTTCATGGAAAAGTTCCCGTCAAGATCGATTATTTTAATTATTTTCCAACACCAGACATCTTTTTGAGAGCAGCTAATTAAGCTGTTCTTTGTCTTCGAGAAGTATTTGTGGGGTTTAAAACTACAGCAACACAGTTTGATAGCAAAGTTTGTAAAAAGCTTAACCTTAAACAAGAGTTGAGCTTTGCTTAAGAACTGCGAATTGATCTTTTACTAGTTGAAAAACTGAATTTTAAGCGAAGTGATGAACGTAACTATGTATTTGAAGTGTTCGGGCATCACTGTTAAAATTTTAATTTTGTAGCTATTAAGATGACCGACAGTGTACTTGCTTAAGGGCCGCTTTCATAAAAACCGGTAACCGCTAACCAGAGTTTAATTGACGTATTTTGTATGGTTAGCTGTCAAATTAATCGCCGATTAGGCTTAACCGGCTTTTATGAAAGTGGCCCTAAGTAGACTAACGACTTATTCACACAAATATTCTAGACGTACATATGCAACAACCAAAGGTATTCGAAATTTAATTGTCCGAATAACATGTTTACTACTCTTTTTATAGTTTATACTTAAATTGAATTTATAAAAGAAAAGAAGTAATATTTTTTTTACAGGAATTTCAGGTGCAATAACTTCTTTGAGTAGGTATGCTGTGAGACTTACCTAAAATTCACATCTTTTGTTTTCCCACTAGCGAATGCGGTGCGGCATCTTTGCACAATCTGTGTGCGTGCGTGAGTGTGTGCGATTCATTTCGTTTTTATATTCGTGTTTGAGGTATTTTTTTTGTTGTTTTTACGTAAATCCATGATGTCAATTGTTGATTGCACAAAAAGAAAATACAAAACGTGATAATTAAAGTTTTTTAATATGTGTACCCGTTTTGTTTGATTGTAATTTATAAAATAAACACTAAATAACAACAAGAATAAGTTGTATGTATATGTAAATAACAGGAAAAGCACTCACATCTTCGAAATTTGCCATTTTGTTAATGGGATCGTTATAGACACTGATTGCGTTATCTGCAAAAGGAAAAAAAAAAAAAACAAAAACAAATAGTAGCAACTTTTGCTTAATCTCATGCTGCAACTTAAAGACCAAGCAGTCAGATATTCGTTTGCGCGTTTTTAGCACGTTTAGTTTTCTGAATTAAGCTCTTTTCAATTCAGGTGTACGATATGTTAATTTGTATATTTTTATATAAATTAACATGTACATTTTTAATGCGTTGAACATGTCTTTACTTTGTTTAAAACATTCTTAGCACATACATATGTAGGTATGTATGTAGATATGTATTTTCATATGTATGCAAGTAAATAATTCACCTTTTCTACTTAGCGTTTTAAAAATTTAATTACTGTAAATTATATCAAAATATTAGTCAAGCAATGAAAATGTAAAGTATCACCGGTCCGTTCACACTTTGCAAACACAAAAAACATAAAAGTCAATATTGATTAAATGTTTATTTTATGCACGAGCACCCGTTCATACAAATTTTACTATAGGCAGATTGAAAAACAAATGCTAACTAGTCTAATTGGAAATACAGCTCTGACTGGCTGAATAAACAGCTGAGCGAATAAGTGTTGCCGTGTTGAGTGTATTGTCAAATGGTATGTACATGTGCATACTTATGTCAAGTTCAGCTTGAAATTCCTCAATATAGCACTCGTGAGTGGTGGATTTTTTCGAAGAGCGTTTTGTGATTGTCTATTGTTTGAGTTTGTATTTTACTCATTGTGATCATGATTCAACAATATACATATGTATATATTTCCGCTGTTAATATATCATCTTCTCTCTCCTCATCCACAGCTTATGTCAAACTATCGTGTCTTTGTTTTTTTTTGTTTACATTCTTTGTTTACAGTTGGGAAAGGAAATGTATGGAGCTCGTTTGCGTAGTTTATTGATTAAAAAAAAAATTCGTTGTGAATTGATATCTAGGTATGACCTCCATGTTGGGAATAAAGCGTTTTTGAAACCGAAAATCCCAAGAAGTAAGAGAAATGTATATTTTGTATAGTTTATAAATTACTGTTACCACAAAAAAGAGCCTCTTTGAAACTTGTAACAAGCTGTACTACATAGTAGTAACACAGGGCATTCTAATTCGGCCTATTGATGGCTACTCATTCGCGTAACAAATGGTTTTCATATTAACCCTATTTTTTGGAGTTTTTGGCATTTACTTCATTCAACTAAAATAATAATAATTGTTAAACATTTTTTTATGAACTAAATTTTAAAACTAAAAAATATTTCTATATAAAATTTGCATTGAGACCTTACTGAACTTGAATTAACCTTGCTGATATAATCGCTTGTTGAAAATGGTACTAGTAGTAGATTGCATGAAACAACTAATGTATTGTATATTTAATCTTTGCACCGATTAACTACTCTGCTCTAAATGGCCACATGAGTGCAATAAATTGAACAAAGCAAGGAGGGAAAAAATAGTTAACCAATGTTAGTTACCAAAAAAAATGATGTAAAAATTTTAATTATTACGTTTATATAAATACCTAGATAAAAAAAACAGCAACTGCCGAATTGTCCTTGAATTTTGATTAAAATAATAAATATTGTGTCTATGTAATCTATATAATTTAAATATGCAAAAAATGCCATCAGTCTAGGATGCATTCGGGATGAATCGCAAAGGAGGATAGAACTAATATCAGTTCTGATCGTTTTGTATTGGTTGAATTGGACGCATTTGGTTGAGCATGTCCTATGAAGAGAGCAATTGTACCCATTTATACTTGAACGAGTACGAAATGGTTAATCCACTTTCTAACCAAGCGAGTACTTTTAACTCTTAAAAGTATGAGGCAAAAACTTAAATTCACAAAGTTATTATGTTGTAGGTTTGCCGAACATCTGCGTTCCTTAAGCTCCGCTCAGATTTTTTCCGAATATTGAAATGCCATAGCATCCCTAATACGAGTACATACATATGTATACTCATAAATATGGCAGGGTGAAATCAATTTGACAGAGTGTTACGATACTTCTTTGAGGGTAGCCACTAGCAAACATGGTGATGAAAATACTCAGCAAATCTCTTTCAGCCTATTTTGTATAGTTCGCTTGACAGAGAAAAAAAATGTTTAAACGGTTTTTTGAACTCTAAGGGCCGCTTTCATAAAGGCCGGTAACTACTAACCGGAGTTTAATTTATATATTTTGCACGGTTAGCTGTCAAATTAATTACCGATTAGGCTTAACCGGCTTTTATGAAAGCGGCATGTCATTTACAACAACTGATAGCATGAATAAATGCAAGTCATTTTCCTATGATGTTTAAATAGAACTGAACTTGTTTATAATACAGGTCAGATTTAAATATTTGAAACGTGACTAATTATAATTACATTGTAAAGCTATTTATTTAGCTGTAATTAAAACTACTCTCAGATTGGAGTGACGTTACAGGTAACATAAAAAAAATCTTTATTATGGTAATTGAAACTGCTCATATGTGATATGTAAATATATGTACATTAAGGTGCCTCGCCAAAAAAAGTTGCACTGTTTCCACCGGAATTTCAAAATTCACTCTTTTCAAAGGACTTCCCTAAAATTTTTTAAAAAAATATTAAGATTTAATTTTCAAACTTTTTTATGCTAACCTTTTCCACTCCAGCTAAGCTAATTCATCATCTCAGGCGATTTTTATTAAAAAATATTTTTTCATACTCCTTTTATACATAAAAAAGGATATTTTTAGCGTTTTTTAACGCAGTTTAGCTTCAGTAAATCTTAATATTTTTTCGAAATATATTGACCAAGGTCTTAGAATACATTGAAGTTTATAATTCCGATGGAAACTAGGTGTCCATTTGTTTGTATGGAGCGTGAGGCGCCTTAATGTATGTACATATGTATGTGCGCTTGTTTACTTTAAGTTCACTCACCTATTTCTATCACTGCAGCACCATCATTTATGTTGTTTTTGCGATTATTTTGAGATTCTGCAAGGAAATACCACATTCTTTTATTATTCCAAATTTTTTATATGCTTTTAAGTATTGAAACGAATAAATGTAGAAATACGTAATACTTTTAGTTTAGACTGTAAAAGTATGGAAAATATTTAATTACCTTCATTGTTGTTATTGTTGGGTATCATTATAGTTGTAGATGGCACAAACAATTTATCGTGTTTATCTAAATTTATGACACTACTCATTTTGTGTTTAAAACAATTTATTTAGCTCCGTTGCAGGTTTACTGTAAATTAATTAATTAAAATAAACAATTAATAACGGACGTTAATACTCTTAAATATAGATATACAGTCGAACTCCCTTAACTCGAACTTCTATAACTCGAATTTTCTATAACTCGAACGAAAATGGTTGGCAAGTAGCGTTAAGAAAGAATTTACATACAAATTTTGTTCCATAACTCGAACTTCCATAACTCGAAGTTCTCCATAACTCGAAAGAAAATCCATACACATTCCATATAAAGCATTTCTATAACTCGAAGTAACGCATATTTGACTTGAATTTCGCTTCACAATTCGGGGAAATCCCTTTTTGTACATGAAATGCTTTCTTTGGAAGTTTGCTTTGTAGTTCGGGGAATTCCTTTTGTGACATCGAATGTACGAATCGTGGCTAAAAGCAAACGATATAACAACCAATGCCAGTCCTCAAGATTATTTTGAAGTAGATAGCGAGCTTTGCACAAGTGGCTTCCCTACAGAAAATGACATTGTGGAGCAATACTGCCCTGAATTGGAGGATGCAAACGTAGACGTAGCAGGAATCGAGAGTGATGAAGAGTCTTCGGAGGAAGAAACTATTAATCAGCCTTCCAGAATTGATGTAGAAAACTATTTTCGAACATTGAGTTTATATTTGACAACCAATGACACTACTACTGATGAACATTAGAAGGCCTTAAGCACATTGGAGTCCTTTTTTGCCGAAAACAACCAAAAAAAAGTTATCTTTCAGTCATTAATTTCAAAATATTTCCCTGCATTGTAACTTTCTTTAATAGTTTTTTGTAAAACAATGTTTTAAAATAAAAATTGCCATTCAAATGTAGTTTAAAAATACAAACATGCATGAAATTGAATTTTTTTTTACTTAAAATTAAAAAATTCTATAATTCGAAGTCTCCGTAACTCGAACTTTTTTGTGGGATTTAGGCGATTCGAGTTATGGAAGTTCGACTGTATAAGAAAAAAATTAATTTTATATGTCAAAATTTTACAGCTTCTTTTTCTTTTCTGTTTGCTTATTTTTTTTGTTGCTTTCAATTGTATCTACTCCTAGAAATAAAAAACGAACATAATTTTATTTTCATTTCAATTGTTCACACATGCAACTTATTGCTGAATCAAAAATTTGACCGCTATTTGCTGAGTTTCCTGCAGGGTAGTGATTCTGTTCGAATTTTAGGAACCCGCCTGTAACTATGCAATGAGTTTTATGTGGATGAGTGAAATGGCTGCCATACACACACGAATGGATGCATGTGTACAGTTTCCAGTTTAAAAATTACAATGCATTAGGGGGTTTAATTTTTAGACGAAAGTTGTATGCACAACATGATATTATTAATTTATCCCAATAACGAGTGAGTGTAAGTCGATGATCGCGTTAAATACCCTCATTAGTTATAGGAGCTTCAGAACAAGCTTAGGTGAGGCAAACACTGTGAGAGACTGCATCTCTTTGCACTGAGGCTGAGAAATTTAAACGAGAAACATTTTAGCTGACAAATGCTACTTGGGACTGTGCCTACGGTTCAATTAATTTAAACTCTGAGTCTAGTTTGGCTTGGGCACCCTCAAAGTATACTAATCGCTAGCTACCGTTGTGGGTATATTTTATATTTTAATTCTACGAACCAAGTCTTAAACGACTTCATATCCTTTATTGGATTGAAAAATCCATTTACATTCTTAAAGGTCAATTAACTGAACACTATTTTCAAATCAATTATTCATTACTTTTAAATGTTAGTTGTGTCTTTAGTAACAAGTCTTGACACCTTAAATTTTGCTTGGTTGGTAATTAAATCGTAATTCCCACAATTATGGTGCCACAGCTTATTTAGCTCTTGTTGAACCTTCAATTGGTTATTAATAATTAAAAAGTAAGAAAGGCAGGTGTACAAAGGTCACAAGCGCCGACAATTCAGTTTTCATAGACATTCGATAAACATAGAAACGACTAAATTACATACAATGGAAAAAAATCAATTTGAATATTTGATAATGGCTTGTTTATATGCGCAAATGCATACTCGCATCTAAGTATATATTTACATATTTACGTATGCACTCCCCTAAATATGGCAAGGAAGGTCAATAGGTAAACATAACATTTACTTTTCACCGCGTATACGAAATAAGTATGCGTAGAAAAGTTTAGTTATTGTATAAATAATTTGTTTACTTATTGAATATTTGTTTAGAATTTACTGAGTATTTTATGTGTCATACACTTTGGTTTTTGAAACGCAATATAAATAGATATTAGACTGTATCAAATAAATTTTTTTTTGTTTTTTAAAATTGTATAGAAATTATTTTTCAGTATGGCGAAAAAAATACAATAAATAGGTACTTGTCATAATAATGACTTCTAAAGGTCTATCGTTGCTATTGTAAAACCACGTGAAGAAAAATTTTAATCAGATAAGCCGTTCCAGCGTAGTAAAGCTGTCATATCATTTTTTTGTATTCGAAATTTGGGAAAAAGATAAAACTAAAGTTAGGCACATGATAACTATAGATCCTTAAAAGTAATTGTATGCTGAAAGCGAACCCACCATGGGAAAAAAACACCGAGCCACGTTCCGTTGAACCAATATTAATGGCGGATTTGGATTCAACCCATCAAAATACGTCGTAAATTATGCAAGAAAAATATTTTTATTTGGCCCAGTCTTATAGATACACACATACATACATACATACATATGTATGTATATTCTGCTTTGGGTCTAATGAAACACCACACAGTGCAATGCAGCCATTAGTTTTGTTGTAGCAGTAGGTATTTCGATCTGCATAATCGGCAGTTTTGAACATAGTGAGACCATAGCGAGTTCTTTAAGGGGGCACACAACATGTCTTTTTCGGGCCATTCGTCATGACTGAGAGTAGCTAAAAACCAGAAGAAGGTAAATAACCGTGAGTTGAGAATGAATTTCTTTGTCCACCAACCAGCCGAAGTACCTTCAAAAGAATCTTCTCAGGGAAAGGATAGTTATATCCGCTCCACTTCGGGCTAAATATAATTAATCTATTACCAATAGAGACTAATGACCCATACAGAGATAAAATAATTCGAACATGATTTTTCCATAAAATTTTTTGGAAAAATTGGTGTAGCCATGCCCACATACGAATTAAAAAAATTCACCGGTTAGCAAATTCAGAGCCATGTGCCATAGAATGACATTGGGAAGCGCAGGCTTACTACGATAATAGAAAGGATGAGCGAAATCACTTAGCGACCACGCCCACCTGCAGCTGCAACCTAAGTTGCTTACTTAATGTACGATTGCTTAGACATTCTTACTTTTATTTATTAACTTCTATTACAAATGTAGCTACCCCTACTACACATACAAGAAAAAAAAAAACACAGAAAAATAAAAACATTCTATAAATATTTATAAAATTCTTCTATTTCAATCAACTTTTTAAATTTCACTCACGCTTTCAATCATTAGAGTTAATTTGCTCGTTAGAAGCAATTTCTTTCAAGCATTCATAAATAGAATAGGATATGTATACTTGCGCGATAATTGTTGTTGTTAGTTTCTATAAATTTCTTTAATTGCAATGTAACAAGCGCTTTTTTATCTACAACATGATTCGCACTACCGTTAATTTAATGAAGCTATGATTGCACTTTTTTAGTAAAAATAAAAACAACAAAAATTATTTGCAATGCACGATTTTGTAATTAAGCGATTGATCTAATTTGGTTTTACGTGCGTTCTTAATTATTTTATGCAAATTTTTATTGCATTTGTTGTTTTTGTAACTAATATTATAATTTTATAGCCTTCCCGCTTTCAAATAAGCTATAACGAATTGCCAAATTTGAGTATTATTGATCGCTCGATACGCTTTATTTATGTGTATGTTTCATGAATTAGCAGCAATAAAAGAGCTCGCGTGCACCGATAACTGAAATCAAAATGTAACTGACAGCTTATTGTTTCATGACCAGGTGATAGAGTAATGTTATAGCATATGTAGATATGTATGAATGTTTGTATGTTTGTATCGCATGCTATAGGTTTGTATGCAATGTACAACGGACGGCACTTAACAGCGCCAGTTTGAACGATACGCAAGCAGCAGCAGCTTAAACGCCGGCGATAGCAACGACAACAACGAAGACGAATTCAGAAATAATTATAGAAAAAATATAAACAAATGGGGTACGTATAAGTACATTAGACTGGTTTATAATTTAATTAATATGTTGTTGGGTTGATCTTGTTTTGTTTTAAAACTGTCAAATATTGAAGCAACGAAATTTAGTTGCACAAAAATTTTCAGGATTGCAGTTTCAGAGTAATCAAGTTTGAGTAATCAATATTGTTAGATTTTCTGATTGAAATTTGTTTTTTTTTGTTGGAAATTTGTTAAAAACGCAAAAATTCTGTAGAAAAAAGATAAACACAAATTCTTAAAGAAAATCGTATGATCAGAAGTATTTTCTTTTAAGTTCCTTTACAAAATTTATTTATCAAAAAATTAAACAAAAAGTAATAATATTTTTTTTTTTTGCTTAAATTTTGACTACTCTTTGGAATGAGTTCATATCTTAGCGTATTCCACTCAAATCGGTTAAAAATTTTCTCAAATTCATCCTAACCTCAAAATAACAAAACCAAACAACTGGTGTTTTTTTGGCGAATGTCGGCAGATTGCTATATTATTAATTTCAGAAACTGGTTTTATTTTTTTTCGAAAATTATCAGTCACATATTTTTTGAGATCAGTTCTACAAAATCTTTACTTGCAGTTATAAACCTCTAGTAGGGATATATGTAAGTTTTGTAACTAATACAGTATTTTTTAGCCATTATAGATATCCGAAGGCCAGCGCTTTTACTTAGCGTAATAACTATTCATAGTTATTCCTCTTTAAATAAATAAATAAAAAAAAAATTCCCAAAAAAAAAAAAAACAAATCTTTTATTTGGTCCAGTCTAATGTAGTGCGATACCTGCATATACCTGTACATATGTATGTATGTATTTATTTATACATATCAATTTTATTATATACTTACATAGCTATGATAACATGCAATAATATATGAATACGAGAAGTCAGGCTTTGTTGTGCACACGCACACATATTAGGGTGGGTAATTATTAATGGGCGCCTAGACGCGTATGCGATTTTTGCCGTTGCGTAACAAAGCCAACAAAGTCGATGGACCCCAAATTATAAATTGAAATTTGTTCAAATTCATGAGAGGTTAAAGCTTCGTGTTTTGTATTTTTTTCGAACCACCCTAATATCTCCCGTATTTATATTAACAAAAATGCTAATATCAAATGCAGAATGCGTACGGCATTGGTCACATTACACCCGCTTCTTTTTCTGCTGTTTTTTTTTTCACCCACAGAAATATTGTTGCTTTGCCAGCATTTTTCATACACAAAAACGTACAATTGTATGAACATTAGGGTGTTTAATTTTTTGACATCTTTTTTGCTCTAATTGAAAATGTGATTTTTCAAAAAAATTGTTTGTAATGAAGCTTAAAACAAATTCAGGTGCTTTAAAGTATTCGCTGCTTAAAAAGTTTTAATTTGTAAATTAAACATTGTATTAAAAAATGTATATAAAACTGAACCATTGCAAAGCGAATGTATGTATAACAATCAACTGAACCAAATATCGCAACAGAGCAGAAAATATTAATAAATTGAGGCAGCACTCGAAAATTTATCTGAGTAAAATGTATTTTTATACCTTTATAACTCAGAAAAACAGCTGGTCATACGGCTTTTTAGCAAAGGAGCTTTCTTGTTCGGTATAATAACTGAGTTTTGATACAAAAAAATATATATATTTATCTAATGAATTGAGCCAGTCAGCACTTTCAGATATGATAAGCAGAAAAAAATTACCTCAGAACGGAGCACCCTAATACCCATATATACTGGTGCAATAGGCGTTGGTGTAGGTATTGTAATCAACTCTGACGTTGGTTGGATACTTGAGTACTTTGAGGAACCCTCAGTTGACGACTAGTACCTACAAGTACATAACTTGGTAAAGGCAGGTATTAGACTGGCGGAAAAAAAATTTTTAAATTGTTTTAGTACTAATTTTTACAAAAGGCCTGTAAAAGTTTAAGATCACAATTTTTATTTATAGATATCTATCATTGCTAGTTTAGCTTTTTTACAACCGTTGTCATTTGTGCTTTAAAGCTGCACTAATAGCTTATGAATCTCAAAAAGAGCTTTCAAATTCTAAATTCGTATGGAAATGTCATTTTAAAAAGCTTCATAAACGAAGAAAAAAAACATGTATCAAGAAAACTAGTACCAATATAATTTAAAAAAAATATTTATTATTTGTCCCGGGCTAATGCAAATAATGGAGAATAACAGTACGCAGTGGCGATGCGTGAATAGCAAAAACAAACTTTGAGTGACGATCCATCAATCCGTAGCTGCATTTATTTTTACAATCTTTTGGTTTATTATGGTTGTGTTTAAAAGCGTTTTTGTATAAATCAGCAAAATACGCAATGTGAAGTGTTTTCTTAGTTGCTGACCTCCTACAATGTAGGGCCTCTTTACCTATTTTAGTTATATGTATACGCGGCTTGCGCTAGAGCCGACGGTATTATAGATTTGTTAATATAACAAAAACTTGTGGGTCAATGACCAATTTTATTTTTTTAATTTTTATGCGAAGACTTTTTGAATCCTGTGCGCTCAATTCGGTTTGCCTTATTGCGCCTTAGTGAAGCTACTGAGACTTGAGAAAATGTGAGATTGAATACTGAGCACTCATAGCAGAATATGCAGTAATAACAACAAAAACGTATATAAAAGAGTGCCAAAGACACGATACAGCAACAGTCCAAATAAGTACTTTTTAGCAACAGGGAGTCTGGGTTGAGCTCAATGAAATTTATAAGTATCAACATTGGCAAGTATGTATGTAGGTCAAGGCACATACACGTGTATTCGACTTTTTTTTCGACATCAGTCAGTATGTCGTTTGGATTCATTTCAATACCAGACCCACTTTTCGCGCTATCAAAAACTGCTGGGATGTAGAGTTACCAGACGAACATGCACTCGCACTACCGTAGGTCCCAGAAAGTGCAATCCTATATTTTTTTTAATGGCCAGAGAGAGTGGAGTAAAGTTCGTATACGGCACTGAGCTGGCAAGCAAAGTCAAACACCTAGAGATGGCAAATCATTGTACAGCTGCTTTTCGCTTCTAACTCACCTTGAAGTGGCTAAACGGTTAAATGGCAATCAAAAAAAAAAGTGGAATGTAAAATCTTGTTTAAAGTTCTTTTGGTCTTAATTTTATCTTTCTTGCATTTGCCGCATTGAACTTGAATTTAATTTGTATCATTGAATAAGTAATAGCCAAATGATTTTCTGATTTGATAAAAACAAGTATTTTATAAATGCGTACATATTAGGGCTGTGCCTTTATTCGATTTATCGAGTAAGTTGATTAATCAAATTTTCAATTAATCGATTACTTGATTAATCAAAATTCTGAGTAATCAAAACGAGTGTTACTCGAGTATTTTCAAAAATGATGAATCAAAAATTGATTAATTTACTAATTTTTTATGTGAAAGTTTGCCTTGAAATAGTTGAAAATAAGAAAAATTAAAAACCAAACATACTTCAAAATATTAAATAATAAAAATATTTTAGAAAATTTTGAGATGTCCGATCGCGAATGGGCAAAATGTCGAAGATGCAACAAATGGTTGAAGTATTAAGGAACTTCTAAATTTGAGCCGTTTTAATATATGTATGATTAATCATTTTATTCAAGAAACGATTAATCAAAAAGGCGATTAATCAATTAAATTTCATTTTGATTAATCAAAATCTTGATTAATCGAGTAAACACCCTTTTTGATTAATCAAAAATCATAATTAATCAATTAATTGTGTAATCGAATTTATGAATAATCAAAATTTTTATTAATCAATTAATCGCACAGCCCTAGTACATATGTATATACCCGGCAGCCAACCCAACAAGCTGTAAAGTACTTTGAACACCAAAACCAATTTGTCAGCCTGCATATATCTACACCTTTTCCAAGAGTACTTCAGAAACAGTAAAATGTACTTCAGAATAGTCAATTGTACTTCAGAAATGGTAAAATGAATTTCAGAATAGCCAATTGGACTTCAGAAATTGTAAAATGTATTTCAGAATAGTCAATTGTACTTCAGAAATGGTAAAATGAATTTCAGAATAGTCAATTGTACTTCAGAAATTGTGAAATGTATTTCAGAAGCTGTAAATTGTACTTCAGAAATGGTAAATTGTACTTCAGGAGCTGCAAAATGTTCTTTAAAATAGGCAATTGTACTTCAGGGACCGTTTTTAGCTGGATATGAACCCGGTTCGGCCCGGTACTTCCCGACTGGCTTAATAAGCAGTGAAACATTCTAGGATCTTAAGGAAGGTAAGATAGGTATTGAGGGGTGAGAGGCCTCATATTGGTTGATCAACCATAGTACAATTTTCGATCTCTGAAGTACATTTTACCAATTCTGAAGTACATTTTACTGCTTCTGAAGTACAATTGACAATTCTGAAGTACGTTTTACGGTTTCTGAAAATCATTTTACGCATTCTGAAGTACACTTGGAAAAGGTGTAGTTTTATAGAAAATTAAATTTCACACAAAAAAAGGTGAAAAGGACAATTTTCATTATGTGGGCTATTCCAGAGTAGTCCAGGTTTAAACATTGGTGTGGAAAATGCTTAAAATTGCTATACAAAAAAGAAAAATACAGATTTTTCAATCAAATGCAAACGGTATTTGTAATGGTTGTATTTCTGCGAAGCATCAAAGAAATTATTCAATGTTATGAGGGGGCGAGTAGTTTTTTTTTTATTTTAATTTGAGATTTTCATTGTTTTTATTTATTTAGAGTAGATCGGGGGTGTGCGGGGCACATGTTACTAGGGACGATCTTTGGGAAAATTATTATTTGATGATTATATTTAATTTATTTGTTTTATAATATATTATAGAACTGGGAGGGTGCAGGGCACCTGTTACATCTTGTATGTATTCAATAAGGGTGAGCACTGGCTGCTCTGGGTAAAAACGCGGGATGGCCTCCTCATTTTTGCTTGGAAACAACCCATTTGAGTTATGCAGCGCTAAACTATATCTTCAGAATATTTCATAAACTCCTTGAAATATGTAAACGAAAGAAATTGCTTAAGTCGCTTAAACAATTAGAGTTAAACCTATATAAAAAAGGTAAAACGATAATCTTTATATATGTACATTCCAATTATTTCACGCACTACTGTAGGTAATAATAGCATTTAAGAGCGTAACAACATAGCAGAATTATCCAAGTAAATAGATATGTATGCAGTCGTAACATGTTAAATGATTTGATTTGATTTAATTGACTAGTTATTTTTAAAGATTTAAGTGTTGCAGAAATTTTTTATTACATGACATGACAGTCAATAGTGGATGCTATTAACTCAGCTGTGATACAGAGTTTATGCAGAACATATACAAATTTGTAATTGAGTACGTCTTGCCATATGTTTATATGTTCGTATGTATGTTGTTATGTTAAAATGATAACTTTAATAATAATGTATCTATATTTGTATAACTATATTGTACAATAAAGGTAGGCATACATATATACGTATATTACTAGCGAAGACTTATGACATCAAACCATCTATGGCGGTGGAAATTAATTGTTTTACCTTGTAGGAAACTAAGTAACTTGTAAGACACATTTTTTGTTCAACACTAGATCTAAAGTATTAAATGAGAACTAGTTTTTAGTAGTTTCTTTGACGTAACGCTATTGTCGTATCGTTATCGTAAGAGAAACCCCGAAATGCCATTGGTGTACCTTACCGACCACGAATTAATAATCGATTACATTATTTCTCATAAAGTTGGTCGAATGAGCTGTTTTATAAGGTTACTGAATTATAAATACTACCTAAATTGTATTCAATTATTGCTATTTGGGAACTTACAATAGAGTCCATATGACGCACTGAGTCTGCAATAACGCAAAACTCCACAATCAATATTTCGAATTTACTGCTTATTTGAAATTTTACTACTAAACGGACTATATTAGAACTATGAGAAGGGTACTGGTTCCGAATGCACTAGAAGCGCATCAGTGCCGTATTTTCCCTATAGGCTATGCATTTGTATTTACGCATGAATATCTACATAATTATAATTCACTTTTAATTGAACAAACTGGTTTTCTTCGCGAATAGCAGTAAAAGAATCAGTCATTTAGAAAATGTCAAAAAATGAAACACAAAGATAAAATTAAATTTTAATTATTTCTATCTATGAACTTTGAACATTTTTGTAAGACCCAAAATACCCTTGTACTATATACCCAGACAGTGGCTGATCCCAAATTTTGGGAAGGAAGGAGATCGACATTTTTTTTATAAAATTTTAAGGCCATATTTTATTTGCAATTCCTGAAAAGTACAACTTTTGTGGATTCCGAAGGGGGGTGGACCACCCCCGTGGATCCGCCCCTGTACTCAGATAAGAAAACTAGGTGGGAGTGTAAGTGGAAATATATTTACAATAAAACCCAGCATATATTCCAGAAGGGCCTTTTTCAGCTGAAAATGTTCAAATAGAGCGTTTTTGAAAGTTATTCTGTCATAGAAAAAATCTAATATAGGGCATTTTTAAAAAATATTTTCAAAATTTGGCGTAAGCAAAAAATATTAATGCATTTCATGTTTAGTTGTTTAAATTCCTCTATCCAAATGTTAGAATAAAAAATGTCTAATAATGAGGTAAACTGGTTTGTTGACTACCCAACTTTTTCATCGTAATGGGTTCAATGTAGACTCGTTGACCTTTCAGCCAGTTTGAGTGGCCAGTGGCTCGCGTGATAACCGTGACAATGATCTAGACACTGCAATGGTTCTAATATACTATGTATGTATGTACCTATGTGAGTAAAATTTTTTTTTATTTGTTCTGCTTGCTTTACCTCAATAATGACCTTGAACACAATCATGTAATTTAGTAATGTTATGTACATATGTATGTAATACTCGTATGTATGTAAATATGTATTTACTTTGGTGATTCAAAAGAAAAAAAATATTTTTCTTGCATAAATTATGACTTCATTTAAAGATTGGTTAATACCTAATGAGAGATTTAGTTATAAATGTTCGATAGGTCGAAATTGAATAGTTAATCTAACAATAAATAGCAAACGAGTGAATGTTTGCAATACAAAATAAACAAAACACCGAAGAGCATGACAACAAAAAACCATCGTTCTAATAATCTAATGGTTAAAAGAGAATTCCAATTTCCAAAATTAATTCATAAGAAACTCTATGGCTGTTGTCTCTAAATTTTGCTTTTCTATTCAAATAAAAATAGTTGATTAAATTTTTTAAATTTATTAAAAAAGTGGAAAAATAATAATTTTCGTACATAGTATTTGAAATTAATTTCAATACATTTTTATATTGTTACTAGAAGGACCCGGCAGACGTTGTTCTGCCCAAATTTAGGGAAAAAATCGCAAGATAAATAAAAAAGTTTGGAATATTTCGGTCCCTGGTCCAATTCCCGGAAAAAAAGAAACCCCGAATTTTAACAAAAGTAGAGTGGTACCTTTGTACCAAATTTGAAGAAAATCGCACCATAAATAAAAAAGTTTGGAAAATTTCGGTCCCTGGTCCACTTCCCGGAAAAAAAGAAACCCCAAATTTTAACAAAAGTAGAGTGGTACCTTTGTACCAAATTTGAAGAAAATCGCACCATAAATAAAAAAGTTTGGAAAATTTCGGTCCCTGGTCCGCTTCCCGGAAAAAAAGAAAGCCCGAATTTTAACAAAAGTAGAGTGGTACCTTTGTACCAAATTTGAAGAAAATCGCATCATAAATAAAAAAGTTTGGAAAATTTCGGTTCCTGGTCCGCTTCCCGGAAAAAAAGAAAGCCCGTATTTTAACAAAAGTAGAGTGGTACCTTTCCAACCTTCTTTGGAGTCAGGCGATAGTTCATAAGCCCAACAGGCAACATCCCAGGTACGATCTTTTTCTTCGATTGTTTTCGGCATGAATGGATTACAATCTGTAAATAAACAACAATCGCCCCTATTACGGTCGTCGTATCAATAGCAACGTCGCGTCAATGCAATACTGGTACTTAAAAGTATTGACAACCGTAATAGGGGCGAATATCCAACCTATGCAAAATGAATAATAAATACATTCAGAGGCATTGCCGAATCAATCATAACTGACTAACGGTACTTTAAAAAATGCTAATATTCCCTTTAGTTGAAATATCATTGAAATGCTAGAAAAATCGAATTACGCTCCATTGAAAAATTGTCAAAATGCAAAAAGTAATGGAATGTCCGAATTGCCTACTAAAAAAGTCCCAACTTTTGCTATATTGCGGGCCTCCGTTTAGAAGTTATAGCCATTTGAAAAATATGATAGGAAAATTGGCACCACGTCCACAATTTTCATCGGATTTTCAAAATTCAAGTGGAGAAATATTGCCAAGTTATATATTTTCACAAACAATTTATAATAGGAGACCTTTGGCATCGCTTCCTATTAAGCTCCGTAGGTCATTTTGTAATATGTGCTAAACCTCGTCATTTGAAATCGTGAACCCAACAAAAAATATTTATTTAAAACTTTAAATGATATTAGCAAACAAAAATAAAATCTACTAGTGTGTAAACAGTGCACTGCCGATGCGGCTCGCGTGACTTGTGCCATGTATGTATGTATAAATGTATAAACATCCGAGTATTTCTCAATTTGAAAAATGCTGGGTTTGACCCCTCTCCGATCAATACTTTAGAAGATATGGCACTTTAAAGATTTCCAATGTTCAAATGGCCATAACTCCCACAATTTTGCTGGCAGTGCCATAGTTTATACATTTTTGGATAGCATGGGTAATAGCCTTTCCAAAAATGTATAAACATCCGAGGATTTGTCAATTCGAAAAAGTGCCGACTTTGATAGCATGGGTAATAGCCTTTCCAAAAATGTATAAACATCCGAGGATTTGTCAATTCGTAAAAGTGCCGGTTTTGATAGCATGGGTAATAGCCTTTCCAAAAATGTATAAACATCCGAGGATTTCTCAATTCGAAAAAGTGCCGACTTTGATAGCATGGGTAATAGCCTTTCCAAAAATGTATAAACATCCGAGGATTTGTCAATTCGAAAAAGTGCCGACTTTAATAGCATGGGTAATAGCCTTTCCAAAAATGTATAAACATCCGAGGATTTGTCAATTCGAAAAAGTGCCGGTTTTGATAGCATGGGTAATAGCCTTTCCAAAAATGCATAAACATCCGAGGATTTCTCAATTTGAAAAATGCTGGGTTTGACCCCTCTCCGATCAATACTTTAGAAGTTATGGCACTTTAAAGATTTTCAATGTTCAATGCTCATTTGGATGGGAAAATTGGCCCCACGTCCACAATTTTCATCCGATTTTCAAAATTCAAAAAGTAATGGAATGTACGAGCTTCCTACTAAAAAAGTGCCAACTTTGGCTATGCTGCGACGTCCCGTTTAGAAGTTATGGGCATTTTTAAATTTGGATGGGAAAATTGGCCCCACGTCCACAATTTTCATCCGATTTTCAAAATTCAACAAGTAAGGAAAGGGCTGTCTTCGGCTGTGCCGAAGGCTTCATACCTTTCATGAATACGCATAACTTTTTTAAGTGTCCGATCCTTACTTACAATTGGTACAAACTCTTCAAAACTGTTAATTTGAAAATACATGGCCCAAACCAGAGTTATCGGAGCAATCGATTATATGGGAGCTATATGTTATGTTAGTCCAATCTGTATGATTTTCACTACACACATCACATATGTAATAAGTACCAAACCTGCAAAGTTTTACGTTCCTAGCTTCTTAACTGCAAAATCTATACCCCAAAACCCATTTATCGAAACTATCGATTATATGGGAGCTATATGTTTGGTTGGTCCGATTTGAGTCATTTTCACTACACATGTTACTTATACAATATGTACGAAAAGTGCAAAATTTTGCGGTCCTAGCTTTTTAATTGCAAGATTTATAGACCAAAACCCGTTTATCGGAACAATCGATTGTATGGGAGCTATGCTTTGTATCGGTCCGATCTGGCTGGTTCCGACAAATGATTAATCCCATGCAAAATGGCGGCCCTATACCAAATTTCATCGAGATAGGTCTAAAATTGAGGGACTAGTTTGCGTTCAAACAGACAGACGGACAGACGGACAGACGGACGGACAGACGGACATGGCTAAATCAACTCAGCTTATCATCCTGATCATTTCTGTATACTTAATGGTGGGTCTATCTCTTCTTCTTCTCATACTTACAAACATCGGACCAAAGTTATAATACCATTTCATGTTCATGAAAGGTATAAAAAGTAATGGAATGTACGAGCTGCCTACTAAAAAAGTGCCAACTTTGGCTATGCTGCGACGTCCCGTTTAGAAGTTATGGGCATTTTAAAATTTGGATGGGAAAATTGGCCCCACGTCCACAATTTTCATCCGATTTTCAAAATTCAAAAAGTAATGGAATGTACGAGCTGCCTACTAAAAAAGGGCCAACTTTGGCTATGCTGCGAAGCTCCGTTTAGAAGTTATGGCCATTTTAAATTTAAATTGGCACCACGGCCACAGTTTTCATCGGATTTTGAAAATTCAAAAAGTAATGGAATGTCCAAATTGCCTACTAAAAAACTGCCAACTTTGGCTATGCTGCGAAGCTCCGTTTAGAAGTTATGGCCATTTTAACTTTAAATTGGCACCACGGCCACAGTTTCCATCGGATTTGGAAAATTCAAAAAGTAATGGAATGTCCAAATTGCCTACTAAAAAACTGCCGACTTTGGCTATGCTACGAAGCTCCGTTTAGAAGTTATGGCCATTTTAACTTTAAATTGGCACCACGGCCACAGTTTCCATCGGATTTGGAAAATTCAAAAAGTAATGGAATGTCCAAATTGCCTTCTAAAAAACTGCCGACTTTGGCTATGCTACGAAGCTCCGTTTAGAAGTTATGGCCATTTTAACTTTAAATTGGCACCACGGCCACAGTTTCCATCGGATTTGGAAAATTCAAAAAGTAATGGAATGTCCAAATTGCCTACTAAAAAACTGCCGACTTTGGCTATGCTACGAAGCTCCGTTTAGAAGTTATGGCCATTTTAACTTTAAATTGGCACCACGGCCACAGTTTTCATCGGATTTGAAAATTCAAAAAGTAATGGAATGTCCAAATTGCCTACTAAAAAACTGCCGACTTTGGCTATGCTGCGAAGCTCCGTTTAGAAGTTATGGCCATTTTAACTTTAAATTGGCACCACGGCCACAGTTTCAATCGGATTTGGAAAATTCAAAAAGTAATGGAATGTCCAAATTGCCTACTAAAAAACTGCCGAGTTTGGCTATGCTACGAAGCTCCGTTTAGAAGTTATGGCCATTTTAACTTTAAATTGGCACCACGGCCACAATTTTCATCCGATTTTCAAAATTCAAAAAGTAATGGAATGTACGAGCTGCCTACTAAAAAAGGGCCAACTTTGGCTATGCTGCGAAGCTCCGTTTAGAAGTTATGGCCATTTTAACTTTAAATTGGCACCACGGCCACAGTTCCCATCGGATTTGGAAAATTCAAAAAGTAATGGAATGTCCAAATTGCCTACTAAAAAACTGCCGAGTTTGGCTATGCTACGAAGCTCCGTTTAGAAGTTATGGCCATTTTAACTTTAAATTGGCCCCACGTCCACAATTTTCATCCGATTTTCAAAATTCAAAAAGTAATGGAATGTACGAGCTGCCTACTAAAAAAGGGCCAACTTTGGCTATGCTGCGAAGCTCCGTTTAGAAGTTATGGCCATTTTAACTTTAAATTGGCACCACGGCCACAGTTTCCATCGGATTTGGAAAATTCAAAAAGTAATGGAATGTCCAAATTGCCTTCTAAAAAACTGCCGACTTTGGCTATGCTACGAAGCTCCGTTTAGAAGTTATGGCCATTTTAACTTTAAATTGGCACCACGGCCACAGTTTCCATCGGATTTGGAAAATTCAAAAAGTAATGGAATGTCCAAATTGCCTACTAAAAAACTGCCGACTTTGGCTATGCTACGAAGCTCCGTTTAGAAGTTATGGCCATTTTAACTTTAAATTGGCACCACGGCCACAGTTTTCATCGGATTTGAAAATTCAAAAAGTAATGGAATGTCCAAATTGCCTACTAAAAAACTGCCGACTTTGGCTATGCTGCAAAGCTCCGTTTAGAAGTTATGGCCATTTTAACTTTAAATTGGCACCACGGCCACAGTTTCCATCGGATTTGGAAAATTCAAAAAGTAATGGAATGTCCAAATTGCCTACTAAAAAACTGCCGAGTTTGGCTATGCTACGAAGCTCCGTTTAGAAGTTATGGCCATTTTAACTTTAAATTGGCACCACGGCCACAATTTTCATCCGATTTTCAAAATTCAAAAAGTAATGGAATGTACGAGCTGCCTACTAAAAAAGGGCCAACTTTGGCTATGCTGCGAAGCTCCGTTTAGAAGTTATGGCCATTTTAACTTTAAATTGGCACCACGGCCACAGTTTTCATCGGATTTGAAAATTCAAAAAGTAATGGAATGTCCAAATTGCCTACTAAAAAACTGCCGACTTTGGCTATGCTGCAAAGCTCCGTTTAGAAGTTATGGCCATTTTAACTTTAAATTGGCACCGCGGCCACAGTTTCCATCGGATTTGGAAAATTCAAAAAGTAATGGAATGTCCAAATTGCCTACTAAAAAACTGCCGAGTTTGGCTATGCTACGAAGCTCCGTTTAGAAGTTATGGCCATTTTAACTTTAAATTGGCACCACGGCCACAATTTTCATCCGATTTTCAAAATTCAAAAAGTAATGGAATGTACGAGCTGCCTACTAAAAAAGGGCCAACTTTGGCTATGCTGCGAAGCTCCGTTTAGAAGTTATGGCCATTTTAACTTTAAATTGGCACCACGGCCACAGTTTCCATCGGATTTGGAAAATTCAAAAAGTAATGGAATGTCCAAATTGCCTACTAAAAAACTGCCGAGTTTGGCTATGCTACGAAGCTCCGTTTAGAAGTTAGGTCCATTTTAACTTTAAATTGGCACCACGGCCACAGTTTTCATCGGATTTGAAAATTCAAAAAGTAATGGAATGTCCAAATTGCCTACTAAAAAACTGCCGACTTTGGCTATGCTGCAAAGCTCCGTTTAGAAGTTATGGCCATTTTAACTTTAAATTGGCACCACGGCCACAGTTTCCATCGGATTTGGAAAATTCAAAAAGTAATGGAATGTCCAAATTGCCTACTAAAAAACTGCCGACTTTGGCTATGCTACGAAGCTCCGTTTAGAAGTTATGGCCATTTTAACTTTAAATTGGCACCACGGCCACAGTTTTCATCGGATTTGAAAATTCAAAAAGTAATGGAATGTCCAAATTGCCTACTAAAAAACTGCCGACTTTGGCTATGCTACGAAGCTCCGTTTAGAAGTTATGGCCATTTTAACTTTAAATTGGCACCACGGCCACAGTTTCCATCGGATTTGGAAAATTCAAAAAGTAATGGAATGTCCAAATTGCCTACTAAAAAACTGCCGACTTTGGCTATGCTACGAAGCTCCGTTTAGAAGTTATGGCCATTTTAACTTTAAATTGGCACCACGGCCACAGTTTCCATCGGATTTGGAAAATTCAAAAAGTAATGGAATGTCCAAATTGCCTACTAAAAAACTGCCGACTTTGGCTATGCTACGAAGCTCCGTTTAGAAGTTATGGCCATTTTAAATTTAAATTGGCACCACGGCCACAGTTTCCATCGGATTTGGAAAATTCAAAAAGTAATGGAATGTCCAAATTGCCTACTAAAAAACTGCCAACTTTGGCTATGCTACGAAGCTCCGTTTAGAAGTTATGGCCATTTTAACTTTAAATTGGCCCCACGTCCACAATTTTCATCGGATTTGGAAAATTCAAAAAGTAGTGGAATGTCCAAATTGCCTACTAAAAAACTGCCAACTTTGGCTATGCTGCGAAGCTCCGTTTATAAGTTATGGCCATTTTAACTTTAAACTGGCACCACGGCCACAGTTTTCATCGGATTTGGAAAATTCAAAAAGTAATGGAATGTCCAAATTGCCTACTAAAAAACTGCCGACTTTGGCTATGCTACGAAGCTCCGTTTAGAAGTTATGGCCATTTTAACTTTAAATTGGCACCACGGCCACAGTTTTCATCGGATTTGGAAAATTCAAAAAGTAATGGAATGTCCAAATTGCCTACTAAAAAACTGCCAACTTTGGCTATGCTGCGAAGCTCCGTTTAGAAGTTATGGCCATTTTAACTTTAAACTGGCACCACGGCCACAGTTTTCATCGGATTTGGAAAATTCAAAAAGTAATGGAATGTCCAAATTGCCTACTAAAAAACTGCCGACTTTGGCTATGCTACGAAGCTCCGTTTAGAAGTTATGGCCATTTTAACTTTAAATTGGCACCACGGCCACAGTTTTCATCGGATTTGGAAAATTCAAAAAGTAATGGAATGCCCAAATTGCCTACTAAAAAACTGCCAACTTTGGCTATGCTGCGAAGCTCCGTTTAGAAGTTATGGCCATTTTAACTTTAAACTGGCACCACGGCCACAGTTTTCATCGGATTTGGAAAATTCAAAAAGTAGTGGAATGTCCAAATTGCCTACTAAAAAACTGCCAACTTTGGCTATGCTGCGAAGCTCCGTTTAGAAGTTATGGCCATTTTAACTTTAAATTGGCACCACGGCCACAGTTTTCATCGGATTTGGAAAATTCAAAAAGTAATGGAATGCCCAAATTGCCTACTAAAAAACTGCCAACTTTGGCTATGCTGCGAAGCTCCGTTTAGAAGTTATGGCCATTTTAACTTTAAATTGGCACCACGGCCACAGTTTTCATCGGATTTGGAAAATTCAAAAAGTAATGGAATGCCCAAATTGCCTACTAAAAAACTGCCAACTTTGGCTATGCTGCGAAGCTCCGTTTAGAAGTTATGGCCATTTTAACTTTAAATTGGCACCACGGCCACAGTTTTCATCGGATTTGGAAAATTCAAAAAGTAATGGAATGCCCAAATTGCCTACTAAAAAACTGCCAACTTTGGCTATGCTGCGAAGCTCCGTTTAGAAGTTATGGCCATTTTAACTTTAAATTGGCACCACGGCCACAGTTTTCATCGGATTTGGAAAATTCAAAAAGTAATGGAATGCCCAAATTGCCTACTAAAAAACTGCCAACTTTGGCTATGCTGCGAAGCTCCGTTTAGAAGTTATGGCCATTTTAACTTTAAACTGGCACCACGGCCACAGTTTTCATCGGATTTGGAAAATTCAAAAAGTAGTGGAATGTCCAAATTGCCTACTAAAAAACTGCCAACTTTGGCTATGCTGCGAAGCTCCGTTTAGAAGTTATGGCCATTTTAACTTTAAATTGGCACCACGGCCACAGTTTTCATCTGATTTGGAAAATTCAAAAAGTAATGGAATGCCCAAATTGCCTACTAAAAAACTGCCAACTTTGGCTATGCTGCGAAGCTCCGTTTAGAAGTTATGGCCATTTTAACTTTAAACTGGCACCACGGCCACAGTTTTCATCGGATTTGGAAAATTCAAAAAGTAGTGGAATGTCCAAATTGCCTACTAAAAAACTGCCAACTTTGGCTATGCTGCGAAGCTCCGTTTAGAAGTTATGGCCATTTTAACTTTAAATTGGCACCACGGCCACAGTTTTCATCGGATTTGGAAAATTCAAAAAGTAATGGAATGCCCAAATTGCCTACTAAAAAACTGCCAACTTTGGCTATGCTGCGAAGCTCCGTTTAGAAGTTATGGCCATTTTAACTTTAAATTGGCACCACGGCCACAGTTGCCCAAATTGCCTACTAAAAAACTGCCGACTTTGGCTATGCTACGAAGCTCCGTTTAGAAGTTATGGCCATTTTAACTTTAAATTGGCACCACGGCCACAGTTTTCATCGGATTTGGAAAATTCAAAAAGTAATGGAATGCCCAAATTGCCTACTAAAAAACTGCCGACTTTGGCTATGCTACGAAGCTCCGTTTAGAAGTTATGGCCATTTTAACTTTAAATTGGCACCACGGCCACAGTTTTCATCGGATTTGGAAAATTCAAAAAGTAATGGAATGTCCAAATTGCCTACTAAAAAACTGCCGACTTTGGCTATGCTGCGAAG
The DNA here is from genome assembly GCA_951509765.1 of Sphenella marginata. Classification (NCBI taxonomy): domain Eukaryota; kingdom Metazoa; phylum Arthropoda; class Insecta; order Diptera; family Tephritidae; genus Sphenella; species Sphenella marginata. Next base: position 24,777,335 of record OX608083.1, read on the forward strand.
CTCCGTTTAGAAGTTATGGCCATTTTAAATTTAAATTGGCACCACGGCCACAGTTTTCATCGGATTTGGAAAATTCAAAAAGTAATGGAATGTCCAAATTGCCTACTAAAAAACTGCCAACTTTGGCTATGCTGCGAAGCTCCGTTTAGAAGTTATGGCCATTTTAACTTTAAACTGGCACCATGGCCACAGTTTTCATCGGATTTGGAAAATTCAAAAAGTAGTGGAATGTCCAAATTGCCTACTAAAAAACTGCCAACTTTGGCTATGCTGCGAAGCTCCGTTTCGATGTTATGGCCATTTTAACTTTAAACTGGCACCACGGCCACAGTTTTCATCGGATTTGGAAAATTCAAAAAGTAGTGGAATGTCCAAATTGCCTACTAAAAAACTGCCAACTTTGGCTATGCTGCGAAGCTCCGTTTAGAAGTTATGGCCATTTTAACTTTAAACTGGCACCACGGCCACAGTTTTCATCGGATTTGGAAAATTCAAAAAGTAATGGAATGTCCAAATTGCCTACTAAAAAACTGCCAACTTTGGCTATGCTGCGAAGCTCCGTTTAGAAGTTATGGCCATTTTAACTTTAAATTGGCACCACGGCCACAGTTTTCATCGGATTTGGAAAATTCAAAAAGTAATGGAATGCCCAAATTGCCTACTAAAAAACTGCCGACTTTGGCTATGCTACGAAGCTCCGTTTAGAAGTTATGGCCATTTTAACTTTAAATTGGCACCACGGCCACAGTTTTCATCGGATTTGGAAAATTCAAAAAGTAATGGAATGCCCAAATTGCCTACTAAAAAACTGCCGACTTTGGCTATGCTGCGAAGCTCCGTTTAGAAGTTATGGCCATTTTAAATTTAAACTGGCACCACGGCCACAGTTTTCATCGGATTTGGAAAATTCAAAAAGTAATGGAATGTCCAAATTGCCTACTAAAAAACTGCCAACTTTGGCTATGCTGCGAAGCTCCGTTTAGAAGTTATGGCCATTTTAACTTTAAACTGGCACCACGGCCACAGTTTTCATCGGATTTGGAAAATTCAAAAAGTAATGGAATGTCCAAATTGCCTACTAAAAAACTGCCAACTTTGGCTATGCTGCGAAGCTCCGTTTAGAAGTTATGGCCATTTTAACTTTAAATTGGCACCACGGCCACAGTTTTCATCGGATTTGGAAAATTCAAAAAGTAATGGAATGCCCAAATTGCCTACTAAAAAACTGCCGACTTTGGCTATGCTACGAAGCTCCGTTTAGAAGTTATGGCCATTTTAACTTTAAATTGGCACCACGGCCACAGTTTTCATCGGATTTGGAAAATTCAAAAAGTAATGGAATGTCCAAATTGCCTACTAAAAAACTGCCAACTTTGGCTATGCTGCGAAGCTCCGTTTAGAAGTTATGGCCATTTTAACTTTAAACTGGCACCACGGCCACAGTTTTCATCGGATTTGGAAAATTCAAAAAGTAATGGAATGTCCAAATTGCCTACTAAAAAACTGCCAACTTTGGCTATGCTGCGAAGCTCCGTTTAGAAGTTATGGCCATTTTAACTTTAAATTGGCACCACGGCCACAGTTTTCATCGGATTTGGAAAATTCAAAAAGTAATGGAATGTCCAAATTGCCTACTAAAAAACTGCCAACTTTGGCTATGCTGCGAAGCTCCGTTTAGAAGTTATGGCCATTTTAACTTTAAATTGGCACCACGGCCACAGTTTTCATCGGATTTGGAAAATTCAAAAAGTAATGGAATGCCCAAATTGCCTACTAAAAAACTGCCGACTTTGGCTATGCTGCGAAGCTCCGTTTAGAAGTTATGGCCATTTTAAATTTAAATTGGCACCACGGCCACAGTTTTCATCGGATTTGGAAAATTCAAAAAGTAATGGAATGTCCAAATTGCCTACTAAAAAACTGCCAACTTTGGCTATGCTGCGAAGCTCCGTTTAGAAGTTATGGCCATTTTAACTTTAAACTGGCACCACGGCCACAGTTTTCATCGGATTTGGAAAATTCAAAAAGTAATGGAATGTCCAAATTGCCTACTAAAAAACTGCCAACTTTGGCTATGCTGCGAAGCTCCGTTTAGAAGTTATGGCCATTTTAACTTTAAATTGGCATCACGGCCACAGTTTTCATCGGATTTGGAAAATTCAAAAAGTAATGGAATGCCCAAATTGCCTACTAAAAAACTGCCGACTTTGGCTATGCTGCGAAGCTCCGTTTAGAAGTTATGGCCATTTTAACTTTAAACTGGCACCACGGCCACAGTTTTCATCGGATTTGGAAAATTCAAAAAGTAGTGGAATGTCCAAATTGCCTACTAAAAAACTGCCAACTTTGGCTATGCTGCGAAGCTCCGTTTAGAAGTTATGGCCATTTTAACTTTAAACTGGCACCACGGCCACAGTTTTCATCGGATTTGGAAAATTCAAAAAGTAATGGAATGCCCAAATTGCCTACTAAAAAACTGCCGACTTTGGCTATGATACGAAGCTCCGTTTAGAAGTTATGGCCATTTTAACTTTAAATTGGCACCACGGCCACAGTTTTCATCGGATTTGGAAAATTCAAAAAGTAATGGAATGTCCAAATTGCCTACTAAAAAACTGCCAACTTTGGCTATGCTGCGAAGCTCCGTTTAGAAGTTATGGCCATTTTAACTTTAAATTGGCATCACGGCCACAGTTTTCATCGGATTTGGAAAATTCAAAAAGTAATGGAATGTCCAAATTGCCTACTAAAAAACTGCCAACTTTGGCTATGCTGCGAAGCTCCGTTTAGAAGTTATGGCCATTTTAACTTTAAATTGGCACCACGGCCACAGTTTTCATCGGATTTGGAAAATTCAAAAAGTAATGGAATGCCCAAATTGCCTACTAAAAAACTGCCGACTTTGGCTATGCTGCGAAGCTCCGTTTAGAAGTTATGGCCATTTTAAATTTAAATTGGCACCACGGCCACAGTTTTCATCGGATTTGGAAAATTCAAAAAGTAATGGAATGTCCAAATTGCCTACTAAAAAACTGCCAACTTTGGCTATGCTGCGAAGCTCCGTTTAGAAGTTATGGCCATTTTAACTTTAAACTGGCACCACGGCCACAGTTTTCATCGGATTTGGAAAATTCAAAAAGTAATGGAATGTCCAAATTGCCTACTAAAAAACTGCCAACTTTGGCTATGCTGCGAAGCTCCGTTTAGAAGTTATGGCCATTTTAACTTTAAATTGGCATCACGGCCACAGTTTTCATCGGATTTGGAAAATTCAAAAAGTAATGGAATGCCCAAATTGCCTACTAAAAAACTGCCGACTTTGGCTATGCTGCGAAGCTCCGTTTAGAAGTTATGGCCATTTTAAATTTAAATTGGCACCACGGCCACAGTTTTCATCGGATTTGGAAAATTCAAAAAGTAATGGAATGTCCAAATTGCCTACTAAAAAACTGCCAACTTTGGCTATGCTGCGAAGCTCCGTTTAGAAGTTATGGCCATTTTAACTTTAAACTGGCACCACGGCCACAGTTTTCATCGGATTTGGAAAATTCAAAAAGTAATGGAATGTCCAAATTGCCTACTAAAAAACTGCCGACTTTGGCTATGCTGCGAAGCTCCGTTTAGAAGTTATGGCCATTTTAACTTTAAATTGGCATCACGGCCACAGTTTTCATCGGATTTGGAAAATTCAAAAAGTAATGGAATGCCCAAATTGCCTACTAAAAAACTGCCGACTTTGGCTATGCTGCGAAGCTCCGTTTAGAAGTTATGGCCATTTTAACTTTAAACTGGCACCACGGCCACAGTTTTCATCGGATTTGGAAAATTCAAAAAGTAGTGGAATGTCCAAATTGCCTACTAAAAAACTGCCAACTTTGGCTATGCTGCGAAGCTCCGTTTAGAAGTTATGGCCATTTTAACTTTAAACTGGCACCACGGCCACAGTTTTCATCGGATTTGGAAAATTCAAAAAGTAATGGAATGCCCAAATTGCCTACTAAAAAACTGCCGACTTTGGCTATGATACGAAGCTCCGTTTAGAAGTTATGGCCATTTTAACTTTAAATTGGCACCACGGCCACAGTTTTCATCGGATTTGGAAAATTCAAAAAGTAATGGAATGCCCAAATTGCCTACTAAAAAACTGCCGACTTTGGCTATGCTGCGAAGCTCCGTTTAGAAGTTATGGCCATTTTAAATTTAAATTGGCACCACGGCCACAGTTTTCATCGGATTTGGAAAATTCAAAAAGTAATGGAATGTCCAAATTGCCTACTAAAAAACTGCCAACTTTGGCTATGCTGCGAAGCTCCGTTTAGAAGTTATGGCCATTTTAACTTTAAACTGGCACCACGGCCACAGTTTTCATCGGATTTGGAAAATTCAAAAAGTAATGGAATGTCCAAATTGCCTACTAAAAAACTGCCAACTTTGGCTATGCTGCGAAGCTCCGTTTAGAAGTTATGGCCATTTTAACTTTAAACTGGCACCACGGCCACAGTTTTCATCGGATTTGGAAAATTCAAAAAGTAATGGAATGTCCAAATTGCCTACTAAAAAACTGCCAACTTTGGCTATGCTGCGAAGCTCCGTTTAGAAGTTATGGCCATTTAAATTGGCATCACGGCCACAGTTTTCATCGGATTTGGAAAATTCAAAAAGTAATGGAATGTCCAAATTGCCTACTAAAAAACTGCCAACTTTGGCTATGCTGCGAAGCTCCGTTTAGAAGTTATGGCCATTTTAACTTTAAACTGGCACCACGGCCACAGTTTTCATCGGATTTGGAAAATTCAAAAAGTAATGGAATGCCCAAATTGCCTACTAAAAAACTGCCGACTTTGGCTATGATACGAAGCTCCGTTTAGAAGTTATGGCCATTTTAACTTTAAATTGGCATCACGGCCACAGTTTTCATCGGATTTGGAAAATTCAAAAAGTAATGGAATGCCCAAATTGCCTACTAAAAAACTGCCGACTTTGGCTATGCTGCGAAGCTCCGTTTAGAAGTTATGGCCATTTTAAATTTAAATTGGCACCACGGCCACAGTTTTCATCGGATTTGGAAAATTCAAAAAGTAATGGAATGTCCAAATTGCCTACTAAAAAACTGCCAACTTTGGCTATGCTGCGAAGCTCCGTTTAGAAGTTATGGCCATTTTAACTTTAAACTGGCACCACGGCCACAGTTTTCATCGGATTTGGAAAATTCAAAAAGTAATGGAATGTCCAAATTGCCTACTAAAAAACTGCCGACTTTGGCTATGCTGCGAAGCTCCGTTTAGAAGTTATGGCCATTTTAACTTTAAATTGGCATCACGGCCACAGTTTTCATCGGATTTGGAAAATTCAAAAAGTAATGGAATGCCCAAATTGCCTACTAAAAAACTGCCGACTTTGGCTATGCTGCGAAGCTCCGTTTAGAAGTTATGGCCATTTTAACTTTAAACTGGCACCACGGCCACAGTTTTCATCGGATTTGGAAAATTCAAAAAGTAGTGGAATGTCCAAATTGCCTACTAAAAAACTGCCAACTTTGGCTATGCTGCGAAGCTCCGTTTAGAAGTTATGGCCATTTTAACTTTAAACTGGCACCACGGCCACAGTTTTCATCGGATTTGGAAAATTCAAAAAGTAATGGAATGCCCAAATTGCCTACTAAAAAACTGCCGACTTTGGCTATGATACGAAGCTCCGTTTAGAAGTTATGGCCATTTTAACTTTAAATTGGCACCACGGCCACAGTTTTCATCGGATTTGGAAAATTCAAAAAGTAATGGAATGCCCAAATTGCCTACTAAAAAACTGCCGACTTTGGCTATGCTGCGAAGCTCCGTTTAGAAGTTATGGCCATTTTAAATTTAAATTGGCACCACGGCCACAGTTTTCATCGGATTTGGAAAATTCAAAAAGTAATGGAATGTCCAAATTGCCTACTAAAAAACTGCCAACTTTGGCTATGCTGCGAAGCTCCGTTTAGAAGTTATGGCCATTTTAACTTTAAACTGGCACCACGGCCACAGTTTTCATCGGATTTGGAAAATTCAAAAAGTAATGGAATGTCCAAATTGCCTACTAAAAAACTGCCAACTTTGGCTATGCTGCGAAGCTCCGTTTAGAAGTTATGGCCATTTTAACTTTAAACTGGCACCACGGCCACAGTTTTCATCGGATTTGGAAAATTCAAAAAGTAATGGAATGTCCAAATTGCCTACTAAAAAACTGCCAACTTTGGCTATGCTGCGAAGCTCCGTTTAGAAGTTATGGCCATTTTAACTTTAAATTGGCACCACGGCCACAGTTTTCATCGGATTTGGAAAATTCAAAAAGTAATGGAATGCCCAAATTGCCTACTAAAAAACTGCCGACTTTGGCTATGCTACGAAGCTCCGTTTAGAAGTTATGGCCATTTTAACTTTAAATTGGCACCACGGCCACAGTTTTCATCGGATTTGGAAAATTCAAAAAGTAATGGAATGTCCAAATTGCCTACTAAAAAACTGCCAACTTTGGCTATGCTGCGAAGCTCCGTTTAGAAGTTATGGCCATTTTAACTTTAAACTGGCACCACGGCCACAGTTTTCATCGGATTTGGAAAATTCAAAAAGTAATGGAATGTCCAAATTGCCTACTAAAAAACTGCCAACTTTGGCTATGCTGCGAAGCTCCGTTTAGAAGTTATGGCCATTTTAACTTTAAATTGGCACCACGGCCACAGTTTTCATCGGATTTGGAAAATTCAAAAAGTAATGGAATGTCCAAATTGCCTACTAAAAAACTGCCAACTTTGGCTATGCTGCGAAGCTCCGTTTAGAAGTTATGGCCATTTTAACTTTAAACTGGCACCACGGCCACAGTTTTCATCGGATTTGGAAAATTCAAAAAGTAATGGAATGTCCAAATTGCCTACTAAAAAACTGCCAACTTTGGCTATGCTGCGAAGCTCCGTTTAGAAGTTATGGCCATTTTAACTTTAAACTGGCACCACGGCCACAGTTTTCATCGGATTTGGAAAATTCAAAAAGTAATGGAATGCCCAAATTGCCTACTAAAAAACTGCCGACTTTGGCTATGCTACGAAGCTCCGTTTAGAAGTTATGGCCATTTTAACTTTAAATTGGCACCACGGCCACAGTTTTCATCGGATTTGGAAAATTCAAAAAGTAATGGAATGTCCAAATTGCCTACTAAAAAACTGCCAACTTTGGCTATGCTGCGAAGCTCCGTTTAGAAGTTATGGCCATTTTAACTTTAAACTGGCACCACGGCCACAGTTTTCATCGGATTTGGAAAATTCAAAAAGTAATGGAATGCCCAAATTGCCTACTAAAAAACTGCCGACTTTGGCTATGCTGCGAAGCTCCGTTTAGAAGTTATGGCCATTTTAACTTTAAACTGGCACCACGGCCACAGTTTTCATCGGATTTGGAAAATTCAAAAAGTAGTGGAATGTCCAAATTGCCTACTAAAAAACTGCCAACTTTGGCTATGCTGCGAAGCTCCGTTTAGAAGTTATGGCCATTTTAACTTTAAACTGGCACCACGGCCACAGTTTTCATCGGATTTGGAAAATTCAAAAAGTAATGGAATGCCCAAATTGCCTACTAAAAAACTGCCGACTTTGGCTATGCTACGAAGCTCCGTTTAGAAGTTATGGCCATTTTAACTTTAAATTGGCACCACGGCCACAGTTTTCATCGGATTTGGAAAATTCAAAAAGTAATGGAATGTCCAAATTGCCTACTAAAAAACTGCCAACTTTGGCTATGCTGCGAAGCTCCGTTTAGAAGTTATGGCCATTTTAACTTTAAACTGGCACCACGGCCACAGTTTTCATCGGATTTGGAAAATTCAAAAAGTAATGGAATGCCCAAATTGCCTACTAAAAAACTGCCGACTTTGGCTATGCTACGAAGCTCCGTTTAGAAGTTATGGCCATTTTAACTTTAAATTGGCACCACGGCCACAGTTTTCATCGGATTTGGAAAATTCAAAAAGTAATGGAATGTCCAAATTGCCTACTAAAAAACTGCCAACTTTGGCTATGCTGCGAAGCTCCGTTTAGAAGTTATGGCCATTTTAACTTTAAACTGGCACCACGGCCACAGTTTTCATCGGATTTGGAAAATTCAAAAAGTAATGGAATGCCCAAATTGCCTACTAAAAAACTGCCGACTTTGGCTATGCTGCGAAGCTCCGTTTAGAAGTTATGGCCATTTTAACTTTAAACTGGCACCACGGCCACAGTTTTCATCGGATTTGGAAAATTCAAAAAGTAGTGGAATGTCCAAATTGCCTACTAAAAAACTGCCAACTTTGGCTATGCTGCGAAGCTCCGTTTAGAAGTTATGGCCATTTTAACTTTAAACTGGCACCACGGCCACAGTTTTCATCGGATTTGGAAAATTCAAAAAGTAATGGAATGCCCAAATTGCCTACTAAAAAACTGCCGACTTTGGCTATGCTACGAAGCTCCGTTTAGAAGTTATGGCCATTTTAACTTTAAATTGGCACCACGGCCACAGTTTTCATCGGATTTGGAAAATTCAAAAAGTAATGGAATGTCCAAATTGCCTACTAAAAAACTGCCAACTTTGGCTATGCTGCGAAGCTCCGTTTAGAAGTTATGGCCATTTTAACTTTAAACTGGCACCACGGCCACAGTTTTCATCGGATTTGGAAAATTCAAAAAGTAATGGAATGTCCAAATTGCCTACTAAAAAACTGCCAACTTTGGCTATGCTACGAAGCTCCGTTTAGAAGTTATGGCCATTTTAACTTTAAACTGGCACCACGGCCACAGTTTTCATCGGATTTGGAAAATTCAAAAAGTAATGGAATGCCCAAATTGCCTACTAAAAAACTGCCGACTTTGGCTATGCTACGAAGCTCCGTTTAGAAGTTATGGCCATTTTAACTTTAAATTGGCACCACGGCCACAGTTTTCATCGGATTTGGAAAATTCAAAAAGTAATGGAATGTCCAAATTGCCTACTAAAAAACTGCCAACTTTGGCTATGCTGCGAAGCTCCGTTTAGAAGTTATGGCCATTTTAACTTTAAACTGGCACCACGGCCACAGTTTTCATCGGATTTGGAAAATTCAAAAAGTAATGGAATGCCCAAATTGCCTACTAAAAAACTGCCGACTTTGGCTATGCTACGAAGCTCCGTTTAGAAGTTATGGCCATTTTAACTTAAAATTGGCACCACGGCCACAGTTTTCATCGGATTTGGAAAATGCAAAAAGTAATGGAATGTCCAAATTGCCTACTAAAAAACTGCCAACTTTGGCTATGCTGCGAAGCTCCGTTTAGAAGTTATGGCCATTTTAACTTTAAATTGGCACCACGGCCACAGTTTTCATCGGATTTGGAAAATTCAAAAAGTAATGGAATGCCCAAATTGCCTACTAAAAAACTGCCGACTTTGGCTATGCTACGAAGCTCCGTTTAGAAGTTATGGCCATTTTAACTTTAAATTGGCACCACGGCCACAGTTTTCATCGGATTTGGAAAATTCAAAAAGTAATGGAATGCCCAAATTGCCTACTAAAAAACTGCCGACTTTGGCTATGCTACGAAGCTCCGTTTAGAAGTTATGGCCATTTTAACTTTAAATTGGCACCACGGCCACAGTTTTCATCGGATTTGGAAAATTCAAAAAGTAATGGAATGTCCAAATTGCCTACTAAAAAACTGCCAGCTTTGGCTATGCTGCGAAGCTCCGTTTAGAAGTTATGGCCATTTTAACTTTAAATTGGCACCACGGCCACAGTTTTCATCGGATTTGGAAAATTCAAAAAGTAATGGAATGTCCAAATTGCCTACTAAAAAACTGCCGACTTTGGCTATGCTGCGAAGCTCCGTTTAGAAGTTATGGCCATTTTAACTTTAAATTGGCACCACGGCCACAGTTTTCATCGGATTTGGAAAATTCAAAAAGTAATGGAATGCCCAAATTGCCTACTAAAAAACTGCCGACTTTGGCTATGCTGCGAAGCTCCGTTTAGAAGTTATGGCCATTTTAACTTTAAACTGGCACCACGGCCACAGTTTTCATCGGATTTGGAAAATTCAAAAAGTAATGGAATGCCCAAATTGCCTACTAAAAAACTGCCGACTTTGGCTATGCTGCGAAGCTCCGTTTAGAAGTTATGGCCATTTTAACTTTAAATTGGCACCACGGCCACAGTTTTCATCGGATTTGGAAAATTCAAAAAGTAATGGAATGCCCAAATTGCCTACTAAAAAACTGCCGACTTTGGCTATGCTACGAAGCTCCGTTTAGAAGTTATGGCCATTTTAACTTAAAATTGGCACCACGGCCACAGTTTTCATCGGATTTGGAAAATGCAAAAAGTAATGGAATGTCCAAATTGCCTACTAAAAAACTGCCAACTTTGGCTATGCTGCGAAGCTCCGTTTAGAAGTTATGGCCATTTTAACTTTAAATTGGCACCACGGCCACAGTTTTCATCGGATTTGGAAAATTCAAAAAGTAATGGAATGCCCAAATTGCCTACTAAAAAACTGCCGACTTTGGCTATGCTACGAAGCTCCGTTTAGAAGTTATGGCCATTTTAACTTTAAATTGGCACCACGGCCACAGTTTTCATCGGATTTGGAAAATTCAAAAAGTAATGGAATGCCCAAATTGCCTACTAAAAAACTGCCGACTTTGGCTATGCTACGAAGCTCCGTTTAGAAGTTATGGCCATTTTAACTTTAAATTGGCACCACGGCCACAGTTTTCATCGGATTTGGAAAATTCAAAAAGTAATGGAATGTCCAAATTGCCTACTAAAAAACTGCCAGCTTTGGCTATGCTGCGAAGCTCCGTTTAGAAGTTATGGCCATTTTAACTTTAAATTGGCACCACGGCCACAGTTTTCATCGGATTTGGAAAATTCAAAAAGTAATGGAATGTCCAAATTGCCTACTAAAAAACTGCCGACTTTGGCTATGCTGCGAAGCTCCGTTTAGAAGTTATGGCCATTTTAACTTTAAATTGGCACCACGGCCACAGTTTTCATCGGATTTGGAAAATTCAAAAAGTAATGGAATGCCCAAATTGCCTACTAAAAAACTGCCGACTTTGGCTATGCTGCGAAGCTCCGTTTAGAAGTTATGGCCATTTTAACTTTAAACTGGCACCACGGCCACAGTTTTCATCGGATTTGGAAAATTCAAAAAGTAATGGAATGCCCAAATTGCCTACTAAAAAACTGCCGACTTTGGCTATGCTGCGAAGCTCCGTTTAGAAGTTATGGCCATTTTAACTTTAAATTGGCACCACGGCCACAGTTTTCATCGGATTTGGAAAATTCAAAAAGTAATGGAATGTCCAAATTGCCTACTAAAAAACTGCCGACTTTGGCTATGCTGCGAAGCTCCGTTTAGAAGTTATGGCCATTTTAACTTTAAACTGGCACCACGGCCACAGTTTTCATCGGATTTGGAAAATTCAAAAAGTAATGGAATGCCCAAATTGCCTACTAAAAAACTGCCGACTTTGGCTATGCTGCGAAGCTCCGTTTAGAAGTTATGGCCATTTTAACTTTAAACTGGCACCACGGCCACAGTTTTCATCGGATTTGGAAAATTCAAAAAGTAATGGAATGCCCAAATTGCCTACTAAAAAACTGCCGACTTTGGCTATGCTGCGAAGCTCCGTTTAGAAGTTATGGCCATTTTAACTTTAAATTGGCACCACGGCCACAGTTTTCATCGGATTTGGAAAATTCAAAAAGTAATGGAATGCCCAAATTGCCTACTAAAAAACTGCCGACTTTGGCTATGCTGCGAAGCTCCGTTTAGAAGTTATGGCCATTTTAACTTTAAACTGGCACCACGGCCACAGTTTTCATCGGATTTGGAAAATTCAAAAAGTAATGGAATGCCCAAATTGCCTACTAAAAAACTGCCGACTTTGGCTATGCTGCGAAGCTCCGTTTAGAAGTTATGGCCATTTTAACTTTAAACTGGCACCACGGCCACAGTTTTCATCGGATTTGGAAAATTCAAAAAGTAATGGAATGCCCAAATTGCCTACTAAAAAACTGCCGACTTTGGCTATGCTGCGAAGCTCCGTTTAGAAGTTATGGCCATTTTAACTTTAAATTGGCACCACGGCCACAGTTTTCATCGGATTTGGAAAATTCAAAAAGTAATGGAATGCCCAAATTGCCTACTAAAAAACTGCCGACTTTGGCTATGCTGCGAAGCTCCGTTTAGAAGTTATGGCCATTTTAACTTTAAATTGGCACCACGGCCACAGTTTTCATCGGATTTGGAAAATTCAAAAAGTAATGGAATGCCCAAATTGCCTACTAAAAAACTGCCGACTTTGGCTATGCTGCGAAGCTCCGTTTAGAAGTTATGGCCATTTTAACTTTAAACTGGCACCACGGCCACAGTTTTCATCGGATTTGGAAAATTCAAAAAGTAATGGAATGCCCAAATTGCCTACTAAAAAACTGCCGACTTTGGCTATGCTGCGAAGCTCCGTTTAGAAGTTATGGCCATTTTAACTTTAAATTGGCACCACGGCCACAGTTTTCATCGGATTTGGAAAATTCAAAAAGTAATGGAATGCCCAAATTGCCTACTAAAAAACTGCCGACTTTGGCTATGCTACGAAGATCCGTTTAGAAGTTATGGCCATTAACTTTAAATTGGCACCACGGCCACAGTTTTCATCGGATTTGGAAAATTCAAAAAGTAATGGAATGCCCAAATTGCCTACTAAAAAACTGCCAACTTTGGCTATGCTGCGAAGCTCCGTTTAGAAGTTATGGCCATTTTAACTTTAAACTGGCACCACGGCCACAGTTTTCATCGGATTTGGAAAATTCAAAAAGTAATGGAATGTCCAAATTGCCTACTAAAAAACTGCCAACTTTGGCTATGCTGCGAAGCTCCGTTTAGAAGTTATGGCCATTTTAACTTTAAATTGGCACCACGGCCACAGTTTTCATCGGATTTGGAAAATTCAAAAAGTAATGGAATGTCCAAATTGCCTACTAAAAAACTGCCAACTTTGGCTATGCTGCGAAGCTCCGTTTAGAAGTTATGGCCATTTTAACTTTAAACTGGCACCACGGCCACAGTTTTCATCGGATTTGGAAAATTCAAAAAGTAATGGAATGCCCAAATTGCCTACTAAAAAACTGCCGACTTTGGCTATGCTACGAAGATCCGTTTAGAAGTTATGGCCATTTTAACTTTAAACTGGCACCACGGCCACAGTTTTCATCGGATTTGGAAAATTCAAAAAGTAATGGAATGTCCAAATTGCCTACTAAAAAACTGCCAACTTTGGCTATGCTGCGAAGCTCCGTTTAGAAGTTATGGCCATTTTAACTTTAAATTGGCACCACGGCCACAGTTTTCATCGGATTTGGAAAATTCAAAAAGTAATGGAATGTCCAAATTGCCTACTAAAAAACTGCCAACTTTGGCTATGCTGCGAAGCTCCGTTTAGAAGTTATGGCCATTTTAACTTTAAATTGGCACCACGGCCACAGTTTTCATCGGATTTGGAAAATTCAAAAAGTAATGGAATGTCCAAATTGCCTACTAAAAAACTGCCAACTTTGGCTATGCTGCGAAGCTCCGTTTAGAAGTTATGGCCATTTTAACTTTAAACTGGCACCACGGCCACAGTTTTCATCGGATTTGGAAAATTCAAAAAGTAATGGAATGCCCAAATTGCCTACTAAAAAACTGCCAACTTTGGCTATGCTGCGAAGCTCCGTTTAGAAGTTATGGCCATTTTAACTTTAAACTGGCACCACGGCCACAGTTTTCATCGGATTTGGAAAATTCAAAAAGTAATGGAATGTCCAAATTGCCTACTAAAAAACTGCCAACTTTGGCTATGCTGCGAAGCTCCGTTTAGAAGTTATGGCCATTTTAACTTTAAATTGGCACCACGGCCACAGTTTTCATCGGATTTGGAAAATTCAAAAAGTAATGGAATGTCCAAATTGCCTACTAGAAAACTGCCAACTTTGGCTATGCTGCGAAGCTCCGTTTAGAAGTTATGGCCATTTTAACTTTAAACTGGCACCACGGCCACAGTTTTCATCGGATTTGGAAAATTCAAAAAGTAATGGAATGCCCAAATTGCCTACTAAAAAACTGCCAACTTTGGCTATGCTGCGAAGCTCCGTTTAGAAGTTATGGCCATTTTAACTTTAAACTGGCACCACGGCCACAGTTTTCATCGGATTTGGAAAATTCAAAAAGTAATGGAATGTCCAAATTGCCTACTAAAAAACTGCCAACTTTGGCTATGCTGCGAAGCTCCGTTTAGAAGTTATGGCCATTTTAACTTTAAATTGGCACCACGGCCACAGTTTTCATCGGATTTGGAAAATTCAAAAAGTAATGGAATGTCCAAATTGCCTACTAAAAAACTGCCAACTTTGGCTATGCTGCGAAGCTCCGTTTAGAAGTTATGGCCATTTTAACTTTAAACTGGCACCACGGCCACAGTTTTCATCGGATTTGGAAAATTCAAAAAGTAATGGAATGCCCAAATTGCCTACTAAAAAACTGCCAACTTTGGCTATGCTGCGAAGCTCCGTTTAGAAGTTATGGCCATTTTAACTTTAAACTGGCACCACGGCCACAGTTTTCATCGGATTTGGAAAATTCAAAAAGTAATGGAATGTCCAAATTGCCTACTAAAAAACTGCCAACTTTGGCTATGCTGCGAAGCTCCGTTTAGAAGTTATGGCCATTTTAACTTTAAATTGGCACCACGGCCACAGTTTTCATCGGATTTGGAAAATTCAAAAAGTAATGGAATGTCCAAATTGCCTACTAAAAAACTGCCAACTTTGGCTATGCTGCGAAGCTCCGTTTAGAAGTTATGGCCATTTTAACTTTAAACTGGCACCACGGCCACAGTTTTCATCGGATTTGGAAAATTCAAAAAGTAATGGAATGCCCAAATTGCCTACTAAAAAACTGCCGACTTTGGCTATGCTACGAAGATCCGTTTAGAAGTTATGGCCATTTTAACTTTAAACTGGCACCACGGCCACAGTTTTCATCGGATTTGGAAAATTCAAAAAGTAATGGAATGTCCAAATTGCCTACTAAAAACTGCCAACTTTGGCTATGCTGCGAAGCTCCGTTTAGAAGTTATGGCCATTTTAACTTTAAACTGGCACCACGGCCACAGTTTTCATCATATTTGGAAAATTCAAAAAGTAGTGGAATGTCCAAATTGCCTACTAAAAAACTGCCAACTTTGGCTATGCTGCGAAGCTCCGTTTAGAAGTTATGGCCATTTTAACTTTAAACTGGCACCACGGCCACAGTTTTCATCGGATTTGGAAAATTCAAAAAGTAGTGGAATGTCCAAATTGCCTACTAAAAAACTGCCGACTTTGGCTATGCTACGAAGCTCCGTTTAGAAGTTATGGCCATTTTAACTTTAAATTGGCACCACGGCCACAGTTTTCATCGGATTTGGAAAATTCAAAAAGTAATGGAATGTCCAAATTGCCTACTAAAAAACTGCCAACTTTGGCTATGCTGCGAAGCTCCGTTTAGAAGTTATGGCCATTTTAACTTTAAACTGGCACCACGGCCACAGTTTTCATCGGATTTGGAAAATTCAAAAAGTAGTGGAATGTCCAAATTGCCTACTAAAAAACTGCCAACTTTGGCTATGCTGCGAAGCTCCGTTTAGAAGTTATGGCCATTTTAACTTTAAATTGGCACCACGGCCACAGTTTTCATCGGATTTGGAAAATTCAAAAAGTAATGGAATGTCCAAATTGCCTACTAAAAAACTGCCAACTTTGGCTATGCTGCGAAGCTCCGTTTAGAAGTTATGGCCATTTTAACTTTAAACTGGCACCACGGCCACAGTTTTCATCGGATTTGGAAAATTCAAAAAGTAATGGAATGCCCAAATTGCCTACTAAAAAACTGCCGACTTTGGCTATGCTACGAAGATCCGTTTAGAAGTTATGGCCATTTTAACTTTAAACTGGCACCACGGCCACAGTTTTCATCGGATTTGGAAAATTCAAAAAGTAATGGAATGTCCAAATTGCCTACTAAAAACTGCCAACTTTGGCTATGCTGCGAAGCTCCGTTTAGAAGTTATGGCCATTTTAACTTTAAACTGGCACCACGGCCACAGTTTTCATCATATTTGGAAAATTCAAAAAGTAGTGGAATGTCCAAATTGCCTACTAAAAAACTGCCAACTTTGGCTATGCTGCGAAGCTCCGTTTAGAAGTTATGGCCATTTTAACTTTAAACTGGCACCACGGCCACAGTTTTCATCGGATTTGGAAAATTCAAAAAGTAGTGGAATGTCCAAATTGCCTACTAAAAAACTGCCGACTTTGGCTATGCTACGAAGCTCCGTTTAGAAGTTATGGCCATTTTAACTTTAAATTGGCACCACGGCCACAGTTTTCATCGGATTTGGAAAATTCAAAAAGTAATGGAATGTCCAAATTGCCTACTAAAAAACTGCCAACTTTGGCTATGCTGCGAAGCTCCGTTTAGAAGTTATGGCCATTTTAACTTTAAACTGGCACCACGGCCACAGTTTTCATCGGATTTGGAAAATTCAAAAAGTAGTGGAATGTCCAAATTGCCTACTAAAAAACTGCCAACTTTGGCTATGCTGCGAAGCTCCGTTTAGAAGTTATGGCCATTTTAACTTTAAATTGGCACCACGGCCACAGTTTTCATCGGATTTGGAAAATTCAAAAAGTAATGGAATGTCCAAATTGCCTACTAAAAAACTGCCAACTTTGGCTATGCTGCGAAGCTCCGTTTAGAAGTTATGGCCATTTTAACTTTAAACTGGCACCACGGCCACAGTTTTCATCGGATTTGGAAAATTCAAAAAGTAATGGAATGCCCAAATTGCCTACTAAAAAACTGCCAACTTTGGCTATGCTGCGAAGCTCCGTTTAGAAGTTATGGCCATTTTAACTTTAAACTGGCACCACGGCCACAGTTTTCATCGGATTTGGAAAATTCAAAAAGTAATGGAATGTCCAAATTGCCTACTAAAAAACTGCCAACTTTGGCTATGCTGC
Source organism: Sphenella marginata (assembly GCA_951509765.1). Classification (NCBI taxonomy): domain Eukaryota; kingdom Metazoa; phylum Arthropoda; class Insecta; order Diptera; family Tephritidae; genus Sphenella; species Sphenella marginata. The sequence goes on from OX608083.1 coordinate 24,794,417, forward strand.
GAAGCTCCGTTTAGAAGTTATGGCCATTTTAACTTTAAATTGGCACCACGGCCACAGTTTTCATCGGATTTGGAAAATTCAAAAAGTAATGGAATGTCCAAATTGCCTACTAAAAAACTGCCAACTTTGGCTATGCTGCGAAGCTCCGTTTAGAAGTTATGGCCATTTTAACTTTAAACTGGCACCACGGCCACAGTTTTCATCGGATTTGGAAAATTCAAAAAGTAATGGAATGCCCAAATTGCCTACTAAAAAACTGCCGACTTTGGCTATGCTACGAAGATCCGTTTAGAAGTTATGGCCATTTTAACTTTAAACTGGCACCACGGCCACAGTTTTCATCGGATTTGGAAAATTCAAAAAGTAATGGAATGTCCAAATTGCCTACTAAAAAACTGCCAACTTTGGCTATGCTGCGAAGCTCCGTTTAGAAGTTATGGCCATTTTAACTTTAAACTGGCACCACGGCCACAGTTTTCATCATATTTGGAAAATTCAAAAAGTAGTGGAATGTCCAAATTGCCTACTAAAAAACTGCCAACTTTGGCTATGCTGCGAAGCTCCGTTTAGAAGTTATGGCCATTTTAACTTTAAACTGGCACCACGGCCACAGTTTTCATCGGATTTGGAAAATTCAAAAAGTAATGGAATGTCCAAATTGCCTACTAAAAAACTGCCAACTTTGGCTATGCTGCGAAGCTCCGTTTAGAAGTTATGGCCATTTTAACTTTAAACTGGCACCACGGCCACAGTTTTCATCGGATTTGGAAAATTCAAAAAGTAGTGGAATGTCCAAATTGCCTACTAAAAAACTGCCGACTTTGGCTATGCTACGAAGCTCCGTTTAGAAGTTATGGCCATTTTAACTTTAAATTGGCACCACGGCCACAGTTTTCATCGGATTTGGAAAATTCAAAAAGTAATGGAATGCCCAAATTGCCTACTAAAAAACTGCCAACTTTGGCTATGCTGCGAAGCTCCGTTTAGAAGTTATGGCCATTTTAACTTTAAACTGGCACCACGGCCACAGTTTTCATCGGATTTGGAAAATTCAAAAAGTAGTGGAATGTCCAAATTGCCTACTAAAAAACTGCCGACTTTGGCTATGCTGCGAAGCTCCGTTTAGAAGTTATGGCCATTTTAACTTTAAACTGGCACCACGGCCACAGTTTTCATCGGATTTGGAAAATTCAAAAAGTAGTGGAATGTCCAAATTGCCTACTAAAAAACTGCCGACTTTGGCTATGCTGCGAAGCTCCGTTTAGAAGTTATGGCCATTTTAACTTTAAACTGGCACCACGGCCACAGTTTTCATCGGATTTGGAAAATTCAAAAAGTAGTGGAATGTCCAAATTGCCTACTAAAAAACTGCCGACTTTGGCTATGCTACGAAGCTCCGTTTAGAAGTTATGGCCATTTTAACTTTAAATTGGCACCACGGCCACAGTTTTCATCGGATTTGGAAAATTCAAAAAGTAATGGAATGCCCAAATTGCCTACTAAAAAACTGCCAACTTTGGCTATGCTGCGAAGCTCCGTTTAGAAGTTATGGCCATTTTAACTTTAAACTGGCACCACGGCCACAGTTTTCATCGGATTTGGAAAATTCAAAAAGTAGTGGAATGTCCAAATTGCCTACTAAAAAACTGCCAACTTTGGCTATGCTGCGAAGCTCCGTTTAGAAGTTATGGCCATTTTAACTTTAAACTGGCACCACGGCCACAGTTTTCATCGGATTTGGAAAATTCAAAAAGTAGTGGAATGTCCAAATTGCCTACTAAAAAACTGCCAACTTTGGCTATGCTGCGAAGCTCCGTTTAGAAGTTATGGCCATTTTAACTTTAAACTGGCACCACGGCCACAGTTTTCATCGGATTTGGAAAATTCAAAAAGTAGTGGAATGTCCAAATTGCCTACTAAAAAACTGCCGACTTTGGCTATGCTACGAAGCTCCGTTTAGAAGTTATGGCCATTTTAACTTTAAATTGGCACCACGGCCACAGTTTTCATCGGATTTGGAAAATTCAAAAAGTAATGGAATGCCCAAATTGCCTACTAAAAAACTGCCGACTTTGGCTATGCTGCGAAGCTCCGTTTAGAAGTTATGGCCATTTTAACTTTAAATTGGCACCACGGCCACAGTTTTCATCGGATTTGGAAAAATTCAAAAAGTAGTGGAATGTCCAAATTGCCTACTAAAAAACTGCCAACTTTGGCTATGCTGCGAAGCTCCGTTTAGAAGTTATGGCCATTTTAACTTTAAACTGGCACCACGGCCACAGTTTTCATCGGATTTGGAAAATTCAAAAAGTAATGGAATGCCCAAATTGCCTACTAAAAAACTGCCGACTTTGGCTATGCTGCGAAGCTCCGTTTAGAAGTTATGGCCATTTTAACTTTAAACTGGCACCACGGCCACAGTTTTCATCGGATTTGGAAAATTCAAAAAGTAGTGGAATGTCCAAATTGCCTACTAAAAAACTGCCGACTTTGGCTATGCTGCGAAGCTCCGTTTAGAAGTTATGGCCATTTTAACTTTAAATTGGCACCACGGCCACAGTTTTCATCGGATTTGGAAAATTCAAAAAGTAATGGAATGCCCAAATTGCCTACTAAAAAACTGCCAACTTTGGCTATGCTGCGAAGCTCCGTTTAGAAGTTATGGCCATTTTAACTTTAAACTGGCACCACGGCCACAGTTTTCATCGGATTTGGAAAATTCAAAAAGTAGTGGAATGTCCAAATTGCCTACTAAAAAACTGCCAACTTTGGCTATGCTGCGAAGCTCCGTTTAGAAGTTATGGCCATTTTAACTTTAAACTGGCACCACGGCCACAGTTTTCATCGGATTTGGAAAATTCAAAAAGTAGTGGAATGTCCAAATTGCCTACTAAAAAACTGCCAACTTTGGCTATGCTGCGAAGCTCCGTTTAGAAGTTATGGCCATTTTAACTTTAAACTGGCACCACGGCCACAGTTTTCATCGGATTTGGAAAATTCAAAAAGTAGTGGAATGTCCAAATTGCCTACTAAAAAACTGCCGACTTTGGCTATGCTACGAAGCTCCGTTTAGAAGTTATGGCCATTTTAACTTTAAATTGGCACCACGGCCACAGTTTTCATCGGATTTGGAAAATTCAAAAAGTAATGGAATGCCCAAATTGCCTACTAAAAAACTGCCGACTTTGGCTATGCTGCGAAGCTCCGTTTAGAAGTTATGGCCATTTTAACTTTAAATTGGCACCACGGCCACAGTTTTCATCGGATTTGGAAAAATTCAAAAAGTAGTGGAATGTCCAAATTGCCTACTAAAAAACTGCCAACTTTGGCTATGCTGCGAAGCTCCGTTTAGAAGTTATGGCCATTTTAACTTTAAACTGGCACCACGGCCACAGTTTTCATCGGATTTGGAAAATTCAAAAAGTAGTGGAATGTCCAAATTGCCTACTAAAAAACTGCCAACTTTGGCTATGCTGCGAAGCTCCGTTTAGAAGTTATGGCCATTTTAACTTTAAATTGGCACCACGGCCACAGTTTTCATCGGATTTGGAAAATTCAAAAAGTAATGGAATGCCCAAATTGCCTACTAAAAAACTGCCGACTTTGGCTATGCTGCGAAGCTCCGTTTAGAAGTTATGGCCATTTTAACTTTAAATTGGCACCACGGCCACAGTTTTCATCGGATTTGGAAAAATTCAAAAAGTAATGGAATGCCCAAATTGCCTACTAAAAAACTGCCGACTTTGGCTATGCTGCGAAGCTCCGTTTAGAAGTTATGGCCATTTTAACTTTAAATTGGCACCACGGCCACAGTTTTCATCGGATTTGGAAAATTCAAAAAGTAATGGAATGCCCAAATTGCCTACTAAAAAACTGCCGACTTTGGCTATGCTACGAAGCTCCGTTTAGAAGTTATGGCCATTTTAACTTTAAATTGGCACCACGGCCACAGTTTTCATCGGATTTGGAAAATTCAAAAAGTAATGGAATGCCCAAATTGCCTACTAAAAAACTGCCAACTTTGGCTATGCTGCGAAGCTCCGTTTAGAAGTTATGGCCATTTTAACTTTAAATTGGCACCACGGCCACAGTTTTCATCGGATTTGGAAAATTCAAAAAGTAATGGAATGCCCAAATTGCCTACTAAAAAACTGCCAACTTTGGCTATGCTGCGAAGCTCCGTTTAGAAGTTATGGCCATTTTAACTTTAAACTGGCACCACGGCCACAGTTTTCATCGGATTTGGAAAATTCAAAAAGTAATGGAATGCCCAAATTGCCTACTAAAAAACTGCCGACTTTGGCTATGCTACGAAGCTCCGTTTAGAAGTTATGGCCATTTTAACTTTAAATTGGCACCACGGCCACAGTTTTCATCGGATTTGGAAAATTCAAAAAGTAATGGAATGCCCAAATTGCCTACTAAAAAACTGCCGACTTTGGCTATGCTGCGAAGCTCCGTTTAGAAGTTATGGCCATTTTAACTTTAAATTGGCACCACGGCCACAGTTTTCATCGGATTTGGAAAATTCAAAAAGTAATGGAATGCCCAAATTGCCTACTAAAAAACTGCCGACTTTGGCTATGCTGCGAAGCTCCGTTTAGAAGTTATGGCCATTTTAACTTTAAATTGGCACCACGGCCACAGTTTTCATCGGATTTGGAAAATTCAAAAAGTAATGGAATGCCCAAATTGCCTACTAAAAAACTGCCGACTTTGGCTATGCTACGAAGCTCGGTTTAGAAGTTATGGCCATTTTAACTTTAAATTGGCACCACGGCCACAGTTTTCATCGGATTTGGAAAATTCAAAAAGTAATGGAATGCCCAAATTGCCTACTAAAAAACTGCCGACTTTGGCTATGCTGCGAAGCTCCGTTTAGAAGTTATGGCCATTTTAACTTTAAATTGGCACCACGGCCACAGTTTTCATCGGATTTGGAAAATTCAAAAAGTAATGGAATGCCCAAATTGCCTACTAAAAAACTGCCGACTTTGGCTATGCTGCGAAGCTCCGTTTAGAAGTTATGGCCATTTTAACTTTAAATTGGCACCACGGCCACAGTTTTCATCGGATTTGGAAAATTCAAAAAGTAATGGAATGCCCAAATTGCCTACTAAAAAACTGCCGACTTTGGCTATGCTACGAAGCTCGGTTTAGAAGTTATGGCCATTTTAACTTTAAATTGGCACCACGGCCACAGTTTTCATCGGATTTGGAAAATTCAAAAAGTAATGGAATGCCCAAATTGCCTACTAAAAAACTGCCAACTTTGGCTATGCTGCGAAGCTCCGTTTAGAAGTTATGGCCATTTTAACTTTAAATTGGCACCACGGCCACAGTTTTCATCGGATTTGGAAAATTCAAAAAGTAATGGAATGCCCAAATTGCCTACTAAAAAACTGCCAACTTTGGCTATGCTACGAAGCTCCGTTTAGAAGTTATGGCCATTTTAACTTTAAATTGGCACCACGGCCACAGTTTTCATCGGATTTGGAAAATTCAAAAAGTAATGGAATGCCCAAATTGCCTACTAAAAAACTGCCGACTTTGGCTATGCTACGAAGCTCCGTTTAGAAGTTATGGCCATTTTAACTTTAAATTGGCACCACGGCCACAGTTTTCATCGGATTTGGAAAATTCAAAAAGTAATGGAATGTCCAAATTGCCTACTAAAAAACTGCCAACTTTGGCTATGCTGCGAAGCTCCGTTTAGAAGTTATGGCCATTTTAACTTTAAACTGGCACCACGGCCACAGTTTTCATCGGATTTGGAAAATTCAAAAAGTAGTGGAATGTCCAAATTGCCTACTAAAAAACTGCCAACTTTGGCTATGCTGCGAAGCTCCGTTTCGATGTTATGGCCATTTTAACTTTAAACTGGCACCACGGCCACAGTTTTCATCGGATTTGGAAAATTCAAAAAGTAATGGAATGTCCAAATTGCGTACTAAAAAACTGCCAACTTTGGCTATGCTGCGAAGCTCCGTTTAGAAGTTATGGCCATTTTAACTTTAAATTGGCACCACGGCCACAGTTTTCATCGGATTTGGAAAATTCAAAAAGGAGTGGAATGTCCAAATTGCCTACTAAAAAACTGCCAACTTTGGCTATGCTGCGAAGCTCCGTTTAGAAGTTATGGCCATTTTAACTTTAAATTGGCACCAAGGCCACAGTTTTCATCGGATTTGGAAAATTCAAAAAGTAATGGAATGTCCAAATTGCCTACTAAAAAACTGCCAACTTTGGCTATGCTGCGAAGCTCCGTTTAGAAGTTATGGCCATTTTAACTTTAAATTGGCACCACGGCCACAGTTTTCATCGGATTTGGAAAATTCAAAAAGGAGTGGAATGTCCAAATTGCCTACTAAAAAACTGCCAACTTTGGCTATGCTACGAAGCTCCGTTTAGAAGTTATGGCCATTTTAACTTTAAATTGGCACCACGGCCACAGTTTTCATCGGATTTGGAAAATTCAAAAAGTAGTGGAATGTCCAAATTGCCTACTAAAAAACTGCCAACTTTGGCTATGCTACGAAGCTCCGTTTAGAAGTTATGGCCATTTTAACTTTAAATTGGCACCACGGCAACAGTTTTCATCGGATTTGGAAAATTCAAAAAGTAGTGGAATGTCCAAATTGCCTACTAAAAAACTGCCAACTTTGGCTATGCTGCGAAGCTCCGTTTAGAAGTTATGGCCATTTTAACTTTAAATTGGCACCACGGCCACAGTTTTCATCGGATTTGGAAAATTCAAAAAGTAATGGAATGTCCAAATTGCGTACTAAAAAACTGCCAACTTTGGCTATGCTGCGAAGCTCCGTTTAGAAGTTATGGCCATTTTAACTTTAAATTGGCACCACGGCCACAGTTTTCATCGGATTTGGAAAATTCAAAAAGGAGTGGAATGTCCAAATTGCCTACTAAAAAACTGCCAACTTTGGCTATGCTACGAAGCTCCGTTTAGAAGTTATGGCCATTTTAACTTTAAATTGGCACCACGGCCACAGTTTTCATCGGATTTGGAAAATTCAAAAAGTAGTGGAATGTCCAAATTGCCTACTAAAAAACTGCCAACTTTGGCTATGCTGCGAAGCTCCGTTTAGAAGTTATGGCCATTTTAACTTTAAATTGGCACCACGGCCACAGTTTTCATCGGATTTGGAAAATTCAAAAAGTAATGGAATGTCCAAATTGCCTACTAAAAAACTGCCAACTTTGGCTATGCTGCGAAGCTCCGTTTAGAAGTTATGGCCATTTTAACTTTAAATTGGCACCACGGCCACAGTTTTCATCGGATTTTGAAAATTCAAAAAGTAGTGGAATGTCCAAATTGCCTACTAAAAAACTGCCAACTTTGGCTATGCTGCGAAGCTCCGTTTAGAAGTTATGGCCATTTTAACTTTAAATTGGCACCACGGCCACAGTTTTCATCGGATTTGGAAAATTCAAAAAGTAATGGAATGCCCAAATTGCCTACTAAAAAACTGCCGACTTTGGCTATGCTACGAAGCTCCGTTTAGAAGTTATGGCCATTTTAACTTTAAATTGGCACCACGGCCACAGTTTTCATCGGATTTGGAAAATTCAAAAAGTAATGGAATGCCCAAATTGCCTACTAAAAAACTGCCGACCTTGGCTATGCTGCGAAGCTCCGTTTAGAAGTTATGGCCATTTTAACTTTAAATTGGCACCACGGCCACAGTTTTCATCGGATTTGGAAAATTCAAAAAGTAATGGAATGCCCAAATTGCCTACTAAAAAACTGCCGACTTTGGCTATGCTACGAAGCTCCGTTTAGAAGTTATGGCCATTTTAACTTTAAATTGGCACCACGGCCACAGTTTTCATCGGATTTGGAAAATTCAAAAAGTAATGGAATGCCCAAATTGCCTACTAAAAAACTGCCGACTTTGGCTATGCTGCGAAGCTCCGTTTAGAAGTTATGGCCATTTTAACTTTAAATTGGCACCACGGCCACAGTTTTCATCGGATTTGGAAAATTCAAAAAGTAATGGAATGCCCAAATTGCCTACTAAAAAACTGCCGACTTTGGCTATGCTGCGAAGCTCCGTTTAGAAGTTATGGCCATTTTAACTTTAAATTGGCACCACGGCCACAGTTTTCATCGGATTTGGAAAATTCAAAAAGTAATGGAATGCCCAAATTGCCTACTAAAAAACTGCCGACTTTGGCTATGCTACGAAGCTCGGTTTAGAAGTTATGGCCATTTTAACTTTAAATTGGCACCACGGCCACAGTTTTCATCGGATTTGGAAAATTCAAAAAGTAATGGAATGCCCAAATTGCCTACTAAAAAACTGCCAACTTTGGCTATGCTGCGAAGCTCCGTTTAGAAGTTATGGCCATTTTAACTTTAAATTGGCACCACGGCCACAGTTTTCATCGGATTTGGAAAATTCAAAAAGTAATGGAATGCCCAAATTGCCTACTAAAAAACTGCCAACTTTGGCTATGCTACGAAGCTCCGTTTAGAAGTTATGGCCATTTTAACTTTAAATTGGCACCACGGCCACAGTTTTCATCGGATTTGGAAAATTCAAAAAGTAATGGAATGCCCAAATTGCCTACTAAAAAACTGCCGACTTTGGCTATGCTACGAAGCTCCGTTTAGAAGTTATGGCCATTTTAACTTTAAATTGGCACCACGGCCACAGTTTTCATCGGATTTGGAAAATTCAAAAAGTAATGGAATGTCCAAATTGCCTACTAAAAAACTGCCAACTTTGGCTATGCTGCGAAGCTCCGTTTAGAAGTTATGGCCATTTTAACTTTAAACTGGCACCACGGCCACAGTTTTCATCGGATTTGGAAAATTCAAAAAGTAGTGGAATGTCCAAATTGCCTACTAAAAAACTGCCAACTTTGGCTATGCTGCGAAGCTCCGTTTCGATGTTATGGCCATTTTAACTTTAAACTGGCACCACGGCCACAGTTTTCATCGGATTTGGAAAATTCAAAAAGTAATGGAATGCCCAAATTGCCTACTAAAAAACTGCCAACTTTGGCTATGCTACGAAGCTCCGTTTAGAAGTTATGGCCATTTTAAATTTAAATTGGCACCACGGCCACAGTTTTCATCGGATTTGGAAAATTCAAAAAGTAATGGAATGTCCAAATTGCCTACTAAAAAACTGCCAACTTTGGCTATGCTGCGAAGCTCCGTTTAGAAGTTATGGCCATTTTAACTTTAAACTGGCACCACGGCCACAGTTTTCATCGGATTTGGAAAATTCAAAAAGTAATGGAATGTCCAAATTGCCTACTAAAAAACTGCCAACTTTGGCTATGCTGCGAAGCTCCGTTTAGAAGTTATGGCCATTTTAACTTTAAATTGGCACCACGGCCACAGTTTTCATCGGATTTGGAAAATTCAAAAAGTAATGGAATGTCCAAATTGCCTACTAAAAAACTGCCAACTTTGGCTATGCTGCGAAGCTCCGTTTAGAAGTTATGGCCATTTTAACTTTAAACTGGCACCACGGCCACAGTTTTCATCGGATTTGGAAAATTCAAAAAGTAATGGAATGCCCAAATTGCCTACTAAAAAACTGCCGACTTTGGCTATGCTACGAAGCTCCGTTTAGAAGTTATGGCCATTTTAACTTTAAATTGGCACCACGGCCACAGTTTTCATCGGATTTGGAAAATTCAAAAAGTAATGGAATGCCCAAATTGCCTACTAAAAAACTGCCGACTTTGGCTATGCTACGAAGCTCCGTTTAGAATTTATGGCCATTTTAACTTTAAATTGGCACCACGGCCACAGTTTTCATCGGATTTGGAAAATTCAAAAAGTAATGGAATGTCCAAATTGCCTACTAAAAAACTGCCAACTTTGGCTATGCTGCGAAGCTCCGTTTAGAAGTTATGGCCATTTTAACTTTAAACTGGCACCACGGCCACAGTTTTCATCGGATTTGGAAAATTCAAAAAGTAATGGAATGTCCAAATTGCCTACTAAAAAACTGCCAACTTTGGCTATGCTGCGAAGCTCCGTTTAGAAGTTATGGCCATTTTAACTTTAAATTGGCACCACGGCCACAGTTTTCATCGGATTTGGAAAATTCAAAAAGTAATGGAATGTCCAAATTGCCTACTAAAAAACTGCCAACTTTGGCTATGCTGCGAAGCTCCGTTTAGAAGTTATGGCCATTTTAACTTTAAATTGGCACCACGGCCACAGTTTTCATCGGATTTGGAAAATTCAAAAAGTAGTGGAATGTGCAAATTGCCTACTAAAAAACTGCCAACTTTGGCTATGCTACGAAGCTCCGTTTAGAAGTTATGGCCATTTTAACTTTAAATTGGCACCACGGCCACAGTTTTCATCGGATTTGGAAAATTCAAAAAGTAGTGGAATGTGCAAATTGCCTACTAAAAAACTGCCAACTTTGGCTATGCTGCGAAGCTCCGTTTAGAAGTTATGGCCATTTTAACTTTAAATTGGCACCACGGCCACAGTTTTCATCGGATTTGGAAAATTCAAAAAGTAATGGAATGCCCAAATTGCCTACTAAAAAACTGCCGACTTTGGCTATGCTACGAAGCTCCGTTTAGAAGTTATGGCCATTTTAACTTTAAATTGGCACCACGGCCACAGTTTTCATCGGATTTGGAAAATTCAAAAAGTAGTGGAATGTGCAAATTGCCTACTAAAAAACTGCCAACTTTGGCTATGCTACGAAGCTCCGCTTAGAAGTTATGGCCATTTTAACTTTAAATTGGCACCACGGCCACAGTTTTCATCGGATTTGGAAAATTCAAAAAGTAGTGGAATGTGCAAATTGCCTACTAAAAAACTGCCAACTTTGGCTATGCTGCGAAGCTCCGTTTAGAAGTTATGGCCATTTTAACTTTAAATTGGCACCACGGCCACAGTTTTCATCGGATTTGGAAAATTCAAAAAGTAATGGAATGTCCAAATTGCCTACTAAAAAACTGCCAACTTTGGCTATGCTGCGAAGCTCCGTTTAGAAGTTATGGCCATTTTAACTTTAAATTGGCACCACGGCCACAGTTTTCATCGGATTTGGAAAATTCAAAAAGTAGTGGAATGTGCAAATTGCCTACTAAAAAACTGCCAACTTTGGCTATGCTACGAAGCTCCGTTTAGAAGTTATGGCCATTTTAACTTTAAATTGGCACCACGGCCACAGTTTTCATCGGATTTGGAAAATTCAAAAAGTAGTGGAATGTGCAAATTGCCTACTAAAAAACTGCCGACTTTGGCTATGCTACGAAGCTCCGTTTAGAAGTTATGGCCATTTTAACTTTAAATTGGCACCACGGCCACAGTTTTCATCGGATTTGGAAAATTCAAAAAGTAGTGGAATGTGCAAATTGCCTACTAAAAAACTGCCAACTTTGGCTATGCTGCGAAGCTCCGTTTAGAAGTTATGGAATGTGCAAATTGCCTACTAAAAAACTGCCAACTTTGGCTATGCTACGAAGCTCCGTTTAGAAGTTATGGCCATTTTAACTTTAAATTGGCACCACGGCCACAGTTTTCATCGATTTGGAAAATTCAAAAAGTAGTGGAATGTGCAAATTGCCTACTAAAAAACTGCCAACTTTGGCTATGCTGCGAAGCTCCGTTTAGAAGTTATGGCCATTTTAACTTTAAATTGGCACCACGGCCACAGTTTTCATCGGATTTGGAAAATTCAAAAAGTAATGGAATGCCCAAATTGCCTACTAAAAAACTGCCGACTTTGGCTATGCTGCGAAGCTCCGTTTAGAAGTTATGGCCATTTTAACTTTAAATTGGCACCACGGCCACAGTTTTCATCGGATTTGGAAAATTCAAAAAGTAATGGAATGCCCAAATTGCCTACTAAAAACTGCCGACTTTGGCTATGCTGCGAAGCTCCGTTTAGAAGTTATGGCCATTTTAACTTTAAATTGGCACCACGGCCACAGTTTTCATCGGATTTGGAAAATTCAAAAAGTAATGGAATGCCCAAATTGCCTACTAAAAAACTGCCGACTTTGGCTATGCTACGAAGCTCCGTTTAGAAGTTATGGCCATTTTAACTTTAAATTGGCACCACGGCCACAGTTTTCATCGGATTTGGAAAATTCAAAAAGTAATGGAATGCCCAAATTGCCTACTAAAAAACTGCCGACTTTGGCTATGCTACGAAGCTCCGTTTAGAAGTTATGGCCATTTTAACTTTAAATTGGCACCACGGCCACAGTTTTCATCGGATTTGGAAAATTCAAAAAGTAATGGAATGCCCAAATTGCCTACTAAAAAACTGCCAACTTTGGCTATGCTACGAAGCTCCGTTTAGAAGTTATGGCCATTTTAACTTTAAATTGGCACCACGGCCACAGTTTTCATCGGATTTGGAAAATTCAAAAAGTAGTGGAATGTGCAAATTGCCTACTAAAAAACTGCCAACTTTGGCTATGCTGCGAAGCTCCGTTTAGAAGTTATGGCCATTTTAACTTTAAATTGGCACCACGGCCACAGTTTTCATCGGATTTGGAAAATTCAAAAAGTAATGGAATGCCCAAATTGCCTACTAAAAAACTGCCGACTTTGGCTATGCTACGAAGCTCCGTTTAGAAGTTATGGCCATTTTAACTTTAAATTGGCACCACGGCCACAGTTTTCATCGGATTTGGAAAATTCAAAAAGTAATGGAATGCCCAAATTGCCTACTAAAAAACTGCCGACTTTGGCTATGCTGCGAAGCTCCGTTTAGAAGTTATGGCCATTTTAACTTTAAATTGGCACCACGGCCACAGTTTTCATCGGATTTGGAAAATTCAAAAAGTAATGGAATGCCCAAATTGCCTACTAAAAAACTGCCGACTTTGGCTATGCTGCGAAGCTCCGTTTAGAAGTTATGGCCATTTTAACTTTAAATTGGCACCACGGCCACAGTTTTCATCGGATTTGGAAAATTCAAAAAGTAATGGAATGTCCAAATTGCCTACTAAAAAACTGCCAACTTTGGCTATGCTGCGAAGCTCCGTTTAGAAGTTATGGCCATTTTAACTTTAAACTGGCACCACGGCCACAGTTTTCATCGGATTTGGAAAATTCAAAAAGTAATGGAATGTCCAAATTGCCTACTAAAAAACTGCCAACTTTGGCTATGCTGCGAAGCTCCGTTTAGAAGTTATGGCCATTTTAACTTTAAATTGGCACCACGGCCACAGTTTTCATCGGATTTGGAAAATTCAAAAGTAATGGAATGTCCAAATTGCCTACTAAAAAACTGCCAACTTTGGCTATGCTGCGAAGCTCCGTTTAGAAGTTATGGCCATTTTAACTTTAAATTGGCACCACGGCCACAGTTTTCATCGGATTTGGAAAATTCAAAAAGTAGTGGAATGTGCAAATTGCCTACTAAAAAACTGCCAACTTTGGCTATGCTACGAAGCTCCGTTTAGAAGTTATGGCCATTTTAACTTTAAATTGGCACCACGGCCACAGTTTTCATCGGATTTGGAAAATTCAAAAAGTAATGGAATGCCCAAATTGCCTACTAAAAAACTGCCGACTTTGGCTATGCTGCGAAGCTCCGTTTAGAAGTTATGGCCATTTTAACTTTAAATTGGCACCACGGCCACAGTTTTCATCGGATTTGGAAAATTCAAAAAGTAGTGGAATGTGCAAATTGCCTACTAAAAAACTGCCAACTTTGGCTATGCTGCGAAGCTCCGTTTAGAAGTTATGGCCATTTTAACTTTAAATTGGCACCACGGCCACAGTTTTCATCGGATTTGGAAAATTCAAAAAGTAGTGGAATGTGCAAATTGCCTACTAAAAAACTGCCAACTTTGGCTATGCTGCGAAGCTCCGTTTAGAAGTTATGGCCATTTTAACTTTAAATTGGCACCACGGCCACAGTTTTCATCGGATTTGGAAAATTCAAAAAGTAGTGGAATGTGCAAATTGCCTACTAAAAAACTGCCAACTTTGGCTATGCTACGAAGCTCCGTTTAGAAGTTATGGCCATTTTAACTTTAAATTGGCACCACGGCCACAGTTTTCATCGGATTTGGAAAATTCAAAAAGTAGTGGAATGTGCAAATTGCCTACTAAAAAACTGCCAACTTTGGCTATGCTGCGAAGCTCCGTTTAGAAGTTATGGCCATTTTAACTTTAAATTGGCACCACGGCCACAGTTTTCATCGGATTTGGAAAATTCAAAAAGTAATGGAATGCCCAAATTGCCTACTAAAAAACTGCCGACCTTGGCTATGCTACGAAGCTCCGTTTAGAAGTTATGGCCATTTTAACTTTAAATTGGCACCACGGCCACAGTTTTCATCGGATTTGGAAAATTCAAAAAGTAGTGGAATGTGCAAATTGCCTACTAAAAAAACTGCCAACTTTGGCTATGCTACGAAGCTCCGTTTAGAAGTTATGGCCATTTTAACTTTAAATTGGCACCACGGCCACAGTTTTCATCGGATTTGGAAAATTCAAAAAGTAGTGGAATGTGCAAATTGCCTACTAAAAAACTGCCAACTTTGGCTATGCTGCGAAGCTCCGTTTAGAAGTTATGGCCATTTTAACTTTAAATTGGCACCACGGCCACAGTTTTCATCGGATTTGGAAAATTCAAAAGTAATGGAATGTCCAAATTGCCTACTAAAAAACTGCCAACTTTGGCTATGCTGCGAAGCTCCGTTTAGAAGTTATGGCCATTTTAACTTTAAATTGGCACCACGGCCACAGTTTTCATCGGATTTGGAAAATTCAAAAAGTAGTGGAATGTGCAAATTGCCTACTAAAAAACTGCCAACTTTGGCTATGCTACGAAGCTCCGTTTAGAAGTTATGGCCATTTTAACTTTAAATTGGCACCACGGCCACAGTTTTCATCGGATTTGGAAAATTCAAAAAGTAGTGGAATGTGCAAATTGCCTACTAAAAAACTGCCGACTTTGGCTATGCTACGAAGCTCCGTTTAGAAGTTATGGCCATTTTAACTTTAAATTGGCACCACGGCCACAGTTTTCATCGGATTTGGAAAATTCAAAAAGTAGTGGAATGTGCAAATTGCCTACTAAAAAACTGCCAACTTTGGCTATGCTGCGAAGCTCCGTTTAGAAGTTATGGAATGTGCAAATTGCCTACTAAAAAACTGCCAACTTTGGCTATGCTACGAAGCTCCGTTTAGAAGTTATGGCCATTTTAACTTTAAATTGGCACCACGGCCACAGTTTTCATCGGATTTGGAAAATTCAAAAAGTAGTGGAATGTGCAAATTGCCTACTAAAAAACTGCCAACTTTGGCTATGCTGCGAAGCTCCGTTTAGAAGTTATGGCCATTTTAACTTTAAATTGGCACCACGGCCACAGTTTTCATCGGATTTGGAAAATTCAAAAAGTAATGGAATGAAAAAGTAATGAATGCCCAAATTGCCTACTAAAAAACTGCCGACTTTGGCTATGCTGCGAAGCTCCGTTTAGAAGTTATGGCCATTTTAACTTTAAATTGGCACCACGGCCACAGTTTTCATCGGATTTGGAAAATTCAAAAAGTAATGGAATGCCCAAATTGCCTACTAAAAAACTGCCGACTTTGGCTATGCTGCGAAGCTCGTTTAGAAGTTATGGCCATTTTAACTTTAAATTGGCACCACGGCCACAGTTTTCATCGGATTTGGAAAATTCAAAAAGTAATGGAATGCCCAAATTGCCTACTAAAAAACTGCCGACTTTGGCTATGCTACGAAGCTCCGTTAGAAGTTATGGCCATTTTAACTTTAAATTGCACCACGGCCACAGTTTTCATCGGATTTGGAAAATTCAAAAGTAATGGAATGCCCAAATTGCCTACTAAAAAACTGCCAACTTTGGCTATGCTACGAAGCTCCGTTTAGAAGTTATGGCCATTTTAACTTTAAATTGGCACCACGGCCACAGTTTTCATCGGATTTGGAAAATTCAAAAAGTAGTGGAATGTGCAAATTGCCTACTAAAAAACTGCCAACTTTGGCTATGCTGCGAAGCTCCGTTTAGAAGTTATGGCCATTTTAACTTTAAATTGGCACCACGGCCACAGTTTTCATCGGATTTGGAAAATTCAAAAAGTAATGGAATGCCCAAATTGCCTACTAAAAAACTGCCGACTTTGGCTATGCTACGAAGCTCCGTTTAGAAGTTATGGCCATTTTAACTTTAAATTGGCACCACGGCCACAGTTTTCATCGGATTTGGAAAATTCAAAAGTAATGGAATGCCCAAATTGCCTACTAAAAAACTGCCGACTTTGGCTATGCTGCGAAGCTCCGTTTAGAAGTTATGGCCATTTTAACTTTAAATTGGCACCACGGCCACAGTTTTCATCGGATTTGGAAAATTCAAAAAGTAATGAATGCCCAAATTGCCTACTAAAAAACTGCCAACTTTGGCTATGCTGCGAAGCTCCGTTTAGAAGTTATGGCCATTTTAACTTTAAATTGGCACCACGGCCACAGTTTTCATCGGATTTGAAATTCAAAAAGTAGTGGAATGTGCAAATTGCCTACTAAAAAACTGCCAACTTTGGCTATGCTACGAAGCTCCGTTTAGAAGTTATGGCCATTTTAACTTTAAATTGGCACCACGGCCACAGTTTTCATCGGATTTGGAAAATTCAAAAAGTAGTGGAATGTGCAAATTGCCTACTAAAAAACTGCCGACTTTGGCTATGCTACGAAGCTCCGTTTAGAAGTTAT
This sequence comes from Sphenella marginata, assembly GCA_951509765.1. Lineage (NCBI taxonomy): Eukaryota > Metazoa > Arthropoda > Insecta > Diptera > Tephritidae > Sphenella > Sphenella marginata. The sequence continues at coordinate 24,811,126 of OX608083.1, forward strand.
GGCCATTTTAACTTTAAATTGGCACCACGGCCACAGTTTTCATCGGATTTGGAAAATTCAAAAAGTAGTGGAATGTGCAAATTGCCTACTAAAAAACTGCCAACTTTGGCTATGCTGCGAAGCTCCGTTTAGAAGTTATGGAATGTGCAAATTGCCTACTAAAAAACTGCCAACTTTGGCTATGCTACGAAGCTCCGTTTAGAAGTTATGGCCATTTTAACTTTAAATTGGCACCACGGCCACAGTTTTCATCGGATTTGGAAAATTCAAAAAGTAGTGGAATGTGCAAATTGCCTACTAAAAAACTGCCAACTTTGCTATGCTGCGAAGCTCCGTTTAGAAGTTATGGCCATTTTAACTTTAAATTGGCACCACGGCCACAGTTTTCATCGGATTTGGAAAATTCAAAAAGTAATGGAATGCCCAAATTGCCTACTAAAAAACTGCCGACTTTGGCTATGCTGCGAAGCTCCGTTTAGAAGTTATGGCCATTTTAACTTTAAATTGGCACCACGGCCACAGTTTTCATCGGATTTGGAAAATTCAAAAAGTAGTGGAATGTGCAAATTGCCTACTAAAAAACTGCCAACTTTGGCTATGCTACGAAGCTCCGTTTAGAAGTTATGGCCATTTTAACTTTAAATTGGCACCACGGCCACAGTTTTCATCGGATTTGGAAAATTCAAAAAGTAGTGGAATGTGCAAATTGCCTACTAAAAAACTGCCAACTTTGGCTATGCTGCGAAGCTCCGTTTAGAAGTTATGGCCATTTTAACTTTAAATTGGCACCACGGCCACAGTTTTCATCGGATTTGGAAAATTCAAAAAGTAATGGAATGTCCAAATTGCCTACTAAAAAACTGCCAACTTTGGCTATGCTGCGAAGCTCCGTTTAGAAGTTATGGCCATTTTAACTTTAAATTGGCACCACGGCCACAGTTTTCATCGGATTTGGAAAATTCAAAAAGTAGTGGAATGTGCAAATTGCCTACTAAAAAACTGCCAACTTTGGCTATGCTACGAAGCTCCGTTTAGAAGTTATGGCCATTTTAACTTTAAATTGGCACCACGGCCACAGTTTTCATCGGATTTGGAAAATTCAAAAAGTAGTGGAATGTGCAAATTGCCTACTAAAAAACTGCCAACTTTGGCTATGCTGCGAAGCTCCGTTTAGAAGTTATGGCCATTTTAACTTTAAATTGGCACCACGGCCACAGTTTTCATCGGATTTGGAAAATTCAAAAAGTAATGGAATGCCCAAATTGCCTACTAAAAAACTGCCGACTTTGGCTATGCTGCGAAGCTCCGTTTAGAAGTTATGGCCATTTTAACTTTAAATTGGCACCACGGCCACAGTTTTCATCGGATTTGGAAAATTCAAAAAGTAGTGGAATGTGCAAATTGCCTACTAAAAAACTGCCAACTTTGGCTATGCTACGAAGCTCCGTTTAGAAGTTATGGCCATTTTAACTTTAAATTGGCACCACGGCCACAGTTTTCATCGGATTTGGAAAATTCAAAAAGTAGTGGAATGTGCAAATTGCCTACTAAAAACTGCCAACTTTGGCTATGCTGCGAAGCTCCGTTAGAAGTTATGGCCATTTTAACTTTAAACTGGCACCACGGCCACAGTTTTCATCGGATTTGGAAAATTCAAAAAGTAATGGAATGTCCAAATTGCCTACTAAAAAACTGCCAACTTTGGCTATGCTGCGAAGCTCCGTTTAGAAGTTATGGCCATTTTAACTTTAAATTGGCACCACGGCCACAGTTTTCATCGGATTTGGAAAATTCAAAAAGTAGTGGAATGTGCAAATTGCCTACTAAAAAACTGCCAACTTTGGCTATGCTACGAAGCTCCGTTTAGAAGTTATGGCCATTTTAACTTTAAATTGGCACCACGGCCACAGTTTTCATCGATTTGGAAAATTCAAAAAGTAGTGGAATGTGCAAATTGCCTACTAAAAACTGCCGACTTTGGCTATGCTACGAAGCTCCGTTTAGAAGTTATGGCCATTTTAAATTTAAATTGGCACCACGGCCACAGTTTTCATCGATTTGGAAAATTCAAAAAGTAGTGGAATGTGCAAATTGCCTACTAAAAAACTGCCAACTTTGGCTATGCTACGAAGCTCCGTTTAGAAGTTATGGCCATTTTAACTTTAATTGGCACCACGGCCACAGTTTTCATCGGATTTGGAAAATTCAAAAAGTAGTGGAATGTGCAAATTGCCTACTAAAAAACTGCCAACTTTGGCTATGCTGCGAAGCTCCGTTTAGAAGTTATGGCCATTTTAACTTTAAATTGGCACCACGGCCACAGTTTTCATCGGATTTGGAAAATTCAAAAAGTAATGGAATGCCCAAATTGCTACTAAAAAACTGCCGACTTTGGCTATGCTGCGAAGCTCCGTTTAGAAGTTATGGCCATTTTAACTTTAAATTGGCACCACGGCCACAGTTTTCATCGGATTTGGAAAATTCAAAAAGTAATGGAATGCCCAAATTGCCTACTAAAAAACTGCCGACTTTGGCTATGCTACGAAGCTCCGTTTAGAAGTTATGGCCATTTTAACTTTAAATTGGCACCACGGCCACAGTTTTCATCGGATTTGGAAAATTCAAAAAGTAATGGAATGCCCAAATTGCCTACTAAAAAACTGCCGACTTTGGCTATGCTACGAAGCTCCGTTTAGAAGTTATGGCCATTTTAACTTTAAATTGGCACCACGGCCACAGTTTTCATCGGATTTGGAAAATTCAAAAAGTAATGGAATGCCCAAATTGCCTACTAAAAAACTGCCAACTTTGGCTATGCTACGAAGCTCCGTTTAGAAGTTATGGCCATTTTAACTTTAAATTGGCACCACGGCCACAGTTTTCATCGGATTTGGAAAATTCAAAAAGTAGTGGAATGTGCAAATTGCCTACTAAAAAACTGCCAACTTTGGCTATGCTGCGAAGCTCCGTTAGAAGTTATGGCCATTTTAACTTTAAATTGGCACCACGGCCACAGTTTTCATCGGATTTGGAAAATTCAAAAAGTAATGGAATGCCCAAATTGCCTACTAAAAAACTGCCGACTTTGGCTATGCTACGAAGCTCCGTTTAGAAGTTATGGCCATTTTAACTTTAAATTGGCACCACGGCCACAGTTTTCATCGGATTTGGAAAATTCAAAAAGTAATGGAATGCCCAAATTGCCTACTAAAAAACTGCCGACTTTGGCTATGCTGCGAAGCTCCGTTTAGAAGTTATGGCCATTTTAACTTTAAATTGGCACCACGGCCACAGTTTTCATCGGATTTGGAAAATTCAAAAAGTAATGGAATGCCCAAATTGCCTACTAAAAAACTGCCGACTTTGGCTATGCTGCGAAGCTCCGTTTAGAAGTTATGGCCATTTTAACTTTAAATTGGCACCACGGCCACAGTTTTCATCGGATTTGGAAAATTCAAAAAGTAATGGAATGCCCAAATTGCCTACTAAAAAACTGCCGACTTTGGCTATGCTACGAAGCTCCGTTTAGAAGTTATGGCCATTTTAACTTTAAATTGGCACCACGGCCACAGTTTTCATCGGATTTGGAAAATTCAAAAAGTAATGGAATGCCCAAATTGCCTACTAAAAAACTGCCGACTTTGGCTATGCTACGAAGCTCCGTTTAGAAGTTATGGCCATTTTAACTTTAAATTGGCACCACGGCCACAGTTTTCATCGGATTTGGAAAATTCAAAAAGTAGTTGAATGCCCAAATTGCCTACTAAAAAACTGCCGACTTTGGCTATGCTACGAAGCTCCGTTTAGAAGTTATGGCCATTTTAACTTTAAATTGGCACCACGGCCACAGTTTTCATCGGATTTGGAAAATTCAAAAAGTAGTTGAATGCCCAAATTGCCTACTAAAAAACTGCCGACTTTGGCTATGCTACGAAGCTCCGTTTAGAAGTTATGGCCATTTTAACTTTAAATTGGCACCACGGCCACAGTTTTCATCGGATTTGGAAAATTCAAAAAGTAATGGAATGTCCAAATTGCCTACTAAAAAACTGCCGACTTTGGCTATGCTACGAAGCTCCGTTTAGAAGTTATGGCCATTTTAACTTTAAATTGGCACCACGGCCACAGTTTTCATCGGATTTGGAAAATTCAAAAAGTAATGGAATGTCCAAATTGCCTACTAAAAAACTGCCGACTTTGGCTATGCTACGAAGCTCCGTTTAGAAGTTATGGCCATTTTAACTTTAAATTGGCACCACGGCCACAGTTTTCATCGGATTTGGAAAATTCAAAAAGTAGTTGAATGCCCAAATTGCCTACTAAAAAACTGCCGACTTTGGCTATGCTGCGAAGCTCCGTTTAGAAGTTATGGCCATTTTAACTTTAAACTGGCACCACGGCCACAGTTTTCATCGGATTTGGAAAATTCAAAAAGTAATGGAATGTCCAAATTGCCTACTAAAAAACTGCCGACTTTGGCTATGCTACGAAGCTCCGTTTAGAAGTTATGGCCATTTTAACTTTAAATTGGCACCACGGCCACAGTTTTCATCGGATTTGGAAAATTCAAAAAGTAATGGAATGCCCAAATTGCCTACTAAAAAACTGCCGACTTTGGCTATGCTACGAAGCTCCGTTTAGAAGTTATGGCCATTTTAACTTTAAATTGGCACCACGGCCACAGTTTTCATCGGATTTGGAAAATTCAAAAAGTAGTTGAATGCCCAAATTGCCTACTAAAAAACTGCCGACTTTGGCTATGCTACGAAGCTCCGTTTAGAAGTTATGGCCATTTTAAATTTAAATTGGCACCACGGCCACAGTTTTCATCGGATTTGGAAAATTCAAAAAGTAATGGAATGTCCAAATTGCCTACTAAAAAACTGCCAACTTTGGCTATGCTGCGAAGCTCCGTTTAGAAGTTATGGCCATTTTAACTTTAAACTGGCACCACGGCCACAGTTTTCATCGGATTTGGAAAATTCAAAAAGTAATGGAATGTCCAAATTGCCTACTAAAAAACTGCCAACTTTGGCTATGCTGCGAAGCTCCGTTTAGAAGTTATGGCCATTTTAACTTTAAATTGGCACCACGGCCACAGTTTTCATCGGATTTGGAAAATTCAAAAAGTAATGGAATGCCCAAATTGCCTACTAAAAAACTGCCAACTTTGGCTATGCTGCGAAGCTCCGTTTAGAAGTTATGGCCATTTTAACTTTAAATTGGCACCACGGCCACAGTTTTCATCGGATTTGGAAAATTCAAAAAGTAATGGAATGTCCAAATTGCCTACTAAAAAACTGCCAACTTTGGCTATGCTACGAAGCTCCGTTTAGAAGTTATGGCCATTTTAACTTTAAACTGGCACCACGGCCACAGTTTTCATCGGATTTGGAAAATTCAAAAAGTAATGGAATGCCCAAATTGCCTACTAAAAAACTGCCAACTTTGGCTATGCTACGAAGCTCCGTTTAGAAGTTGTGGCCATTTTAACTTTAAACTGGCACCACGGCCACAGTTTTCATCGGATTTGGAAAATTCAAAAAGTAATGGAATGTCCAAATTGCCTACTAAAAAACTGCCAACTTTGGCTATGCTGCGAAGCTCCGTTTAGAAGTTATGGCCATTTTAACTTTAAATTGGCACCACGGCCACAGTTTTCATCGGATTTGGAAAATTCAAAAAGTAGTGGAATGTCCAAATTGCCTACTAAAAAACTGCCAACTTTGGCTATGCTGCGAAGCTCCGTTTAGAAGTTATGGCCATTTTAACTTTAAATTGGCACCACGGCCACAGTTTTCATCGGATTTGGAAAACTCAAAAAGTAATGGAATGTCCAAATTGCCTACTAAAAAACTGCCAACTTTGGCTATGCTGCGAAGCTCCGTTTAGAAGTTATGGCCATTTTAACTTTAAATTGGCACCACGGCCACAGTTTTCATCGGATTTGGAAAATTCAAAAAGTAATGGAATGCCCAAATTGCCTACTAAAAAACTGCCAACTTTGGCTATGCTACGAAGCTCCGTTTAGAAGTTATGGCCATTTTAACTTTAAACTGGCACCACGGCCACAGTTTTCATCGGATTTGGAAAATTCAAAAAGTAGTGGAATGTCCAAATTGCCTACTAAAAAACTGCCAACTTTGGCTATGCTGCGAAGCTCCGTTTAGAAGTTATGGCCATTTAAACTTTAAATTGGCACCACGGCCACAGTTTTCATCGGATTTGGAAAATTCAAAAAGTAATGGAATGCCCAAATTGCCTACTAAAAAACTGCCAACTTTGGCTATGCTGCGAAGCTCCGTTTAGAAGTTATGGCCATTTAAACTTTAAATTGGCACCACGGCCACAGTTTTCATCGGATTTGGAAAATTCAAAAAGTAATGGAATGCCCAAATTGCCTACTAAAAAACTGCCAACTTTGGCTATGCTACGAAGCTCCGTTTAGAAGTTATGGCCATTTTAACTTTAAACTGGCACCACGGCCACAGTTTTCATCGGATTTGGAAAATTCAAAAGTAGTGGAATGTCCAAATTGCCTACTAAAAAACTGCCAACTTTGGCTATGCTGCGAAGCTCCGTTTAGAAGTTATGGCCATTTAAACTTTAAATTGGCACCACGGCCACAGTTTTCATCGGATTTGGAAAATTCAAAAAGTAGTGGAATGTCCAAATTGCCTACTAAAAAACTGCCAACTTTGGCTATGCTGCGAAGCTCCGTTTAGAAGTTATGGCCATTTTAACTTTAAATTGGCACCACGGCCACAGTTTTCATCGGATTTGGAAAATTCAAAAAGTAGTGGAATGTCCAAATTGCCTACTAAAAAACTGCCAACTTTGGCTATGCTACGAAGCTCCGTTTAGAAGTTATGGCCATTTTAACTTTAAACTGGCACCACGGCCACAGTTTTCATCGGATTTGGAAAATTCAAAAAGTAGTGGAATGTCCAAATTGCCTACTAAAAAACTGCCAACTTTGGCTATGCTGCGAAGCTCCGTTTAGAAGTTATGGCCATTTAAACTTTAAATTGGCACCACGGCCACAGTTTTCATCGGATTTGGAAAATTCAAAAAGTAGTGGAATGTCCAAATTGCCTACTAAAAAACTGCCAACTTTGGCTATGCTGCGAAGCTCCGTTTAGAAGTTATGGCCATTTTAACTTTAAATTGGCACCACGGCCACAGTTTTCATCGGATTTGGAAAATTCAAAAAGTAATGGAATGCCCAAATTGCCTACTAAAAAACTGCCAACTTTGGCTATGCTACGAAGCTCCGTTTAGAAGTTATGGCCATTTTAACTTTAAACTGGCACCACGGCCACAGTTTTCATCGGATTTGGAAAATTCAAAAAGTAGTGGAATGTCCAAATTGCCTACTAAAAAACTGCCAACTTTGGCTATGCTGCGAAGCTCCGTTTAGAAGTTATGGCCATTTAAACTTTAAATTGGCACCACGGCCACAGTTTTCATCGGATTTGGAAAATTCAAAAAGTAGTGGAATGTCCAAATTGCCTACTAAAAAACTGCCAAGTTTGGCTATGCTGCGAAGCTCCGTTTAGAAGTTATGGCCATTTAAACTTTAAATTGGCACCACGGCCACAGTTTTCATCGGATTTGGAAAATTCAAAAAGTAGTGGAATGTCCAAATTGCCTACTAAAAAACTGCCAACTTTGGCTATGCTGCGAAGCTCCGTTTAGAAGTTATGGCCATTTTAACTTTAAATTGGCACCACGGCCACAGTTTTCATCGGATTTGGAAAATTCAAAAAGTAGTGGAATGTCCAAATTGCCTACTAAAAAACTGCCAACTTTGGCTATGCTGCGAAGCTCCGTTTAGAAGTTATGGCCATTTTAACTTTAAATTGGCACCACGACCACAGTTTTCATCGGATTTGGAAAATTCAAAAAGTAGTGGAATGTCCAAATTGCCTACTAAAAAACTGCCAACTTTGGCTATGCTGCGAAGCTCCGTTTAGAAGTTATGGCCATTTTAACTTTAAATTGGCACCACGGCCACAGTTTTCATCGGATTTGGAAAATTCAAAAAGTAATGGAATGTCCAAATTGCCTACTAAAAAACTGCCAACTTTGGCTATGCTACGAAGCTCCGTTTAGAAGTTATGGCCATTTTAACTTTAAACTGGCACCACGGCCACAGTTTTCATCGGATTTGGAAAATTCAAAAAGTAGTGGAATGTCCAAATTGCCTACTAAAAAACTGCCAACTTTGGCTATGCTGCGAAGCTCCGTTTAGAAGTTATGGCCATTTAAACTTTAAATTGGCACCACGGCCACAGTTTTCATCGGATTTGGAAAATTCAAAAAGTAGTGGAATGTCCAAATTGCCTACTAAAAAACTGCCAACTTTGGCTATGCTGCGAAGCTCCGTTTAGAAGTTATGGCCATTTTAACTTTAAATTGGCACCACGGCCACAGTTTTCATCGGATTTGGAAAATTCAAAAAGTAATGGAATGCCCAAATTGCCTACTAAAAAACTGCCAACTTTGGCTATGCTACGAAGCTCCGTTTAGAAGTTATGGCCATTTTAACTTTAAACTGGCACCACGGCCACAGTTTTCATCGGATTTGGAAAATTCAAAAAGTAGTGGAATGTCCAAATTGCCTACTAAAAAACTGCCAACTTTGGCTATGCTGCGAAGCTCCGTTTAGAAGTTATGGCCATTTAAACTTTAAATTGGCACCACGGCCACAGTTTTCATCGGATTTGGAAAATTCAAAAAGTAGTGGAATGTCCAAATTGCCTACTAAAAAACTGCCAACTTTGGCTATGCTGCGAAGCTCCGTTTAGAAGTTATGGCCATTTTAACTTTAAACTGGCACCACGGCCACAGTTTTCATCGGATTTGGAAAATTCAAAAAGTAATGGAATGTCCAAATTGCCTACTAAAAAACTGCCAACTTTGGCTATGCTGCGAAGCTCCGTTTAGAAGTTATGGCCATTTTAACTTTAAATTGGCACCACGGCCACAGTTTTCATCGGATTTGGAAAATTCAAAAAGTAGTGGAATGTCCAAATTGCCTACTAAAAAACTGCCAACTTTGGCTATGCTGCGAAGCTCCGTTTAGAAGTTATGGCCATTTTAACTTTAAATTGGCACCACGACCACAGTTTTCATCGGATTTGGAAAATTCAAAAAGTAGTGGAATGTCCAAATTGCCTACTAAAAAACTGCCGACTTTGGCTATGCTACGAAGCTCCGTTTAGAAGTTATGGCCATTTTAACTTTAAATTGGCACCACGGCCACAGTTTCCATCGGATTTGGAAAATTCAAAAAGTAATGGAATGTCCAAATTGCCTACTAAAAAACTGCCGACTTTGGCTATGCTACGAAGCTCCATTTAGAAGTTATGGCCATTTTAACTTTAAATTGGCACCACGGCCACAGTTTTCATCGGATTTGGAAAATTCAAAAAGTAGTGGAATGTCCAAATTGCCTACTAAAAAACTGCCGACTTTGGCTATGCTACGAAGCTCCGTTTAGAAGTTATGGCCATTTTAACTTTAAATTGGCACCACGGCCACAGTTTCCATCGGATTTGGAAAATTCAAAAAGTAGTGGAATGTCCAAATTGCCTACTAAAAAACTGCCGACTTTGGCTATGCTACGAAGCTCCGTTTAGAAGTTATGGCCATTTTAACTTTAAATTGGCACCACGGCCACAGTTTTCATCGGATTTGGAAAATTCAAAAAGTAGTGGAATGTCCAAATTGCCTACTAAAAAACTGCCGACTTTGGCTATGCTACGAAGCTCCATTTAGAAGTTATGGCCATTTTAACTTTAAATTGGCACCACGGCCACAGTTTCCATCGGATTTGGAAAATTCAAAAAGTAGTGGAATGTCCAAATTGCCTACTAAAAAACTGCCGACTTTGGCTATGCTACGAAGCTCCGTTTAGAAGTTATGGCACCACGGCCACAGTTTTCATCGGATTTGGAAAATTCAAAAAGTAGTGGAATGTCCAAATTGCCTACTAAAAAACTGCCAACTTTGCTATGCTACGAAGCTCCGTTTAGAAGTTATGGCCATTTTAACTTTAAATTGGCACCACGGCCACAGTTTTCATCGGATTTGGAAAATTCAAAAAGTAGTGGAATGTCCAAATTGCCTACTAAAAAACTGCCGACTTTGCTATGCTACGAAGCTCCATTTAGAAGTTATGGCCATTTTAACTTTAAATTGGCACCACGGCCACAGTTTTCATCGGATTTGGAAAATTCAAAAAGTAGTGGAATGTCCAAATTGCCTACTAAAAAACTGCCGACTTTGGCTATGCTACGAAGCTCCGTTTAGAAGTTATGGCCATTTTAACTTTAAACTGGCACCACGGCCACAGTTTTCATCGGATTTGGAAAATTCAAAAAGTAGTGGAATGTCCAAATTGCCTACTAAAAAACTGCCAACTTTGGCTATGCTGCGAAGCTCCGTTTAGAAGTTATGGCCATTTAAACTTTAAATTGGCACCACGGCCACAGTTTTCATCGGATTTGGAAAATTCAAAAAGTAGTGGAATGTCCAAATTGCCTACTAAAAAACTGCCAAGTTTGGCTATGCTGCGAAGCTCCGTTTAGAAGTTATGGCCATTTAAACTTTAAATTGGCACCACGGCCACAGTTTTCATCGGATTTGGAAAATTCAAAAAGTAGTGGAATGTCCAAATTGCCTACTAAAAAACTGCCAACTTTGGCTATGCTGCGAAGCTCCGTTTAGAAGTTATGGCCATTTTAACTTTAAATTGGCACCACGGCCACAGTTTTCATCGGATTTGGAAAATTCAAAAAGTAGTGGAATGTCCAAATTGCCTACTAAAAAACTGCCAACTTTGGCTATGCTGCGAAGCTCCGTTTAGAAGTTATGGCCATTTTAACTTTAAATTGGCACCACGACCACAGTTTTCATCGGATTTGGAAAATTCAAAAAGTAGTGGAATGTCCAAATTGCCTACTAAAAAACTGCCAACTTTGGCTATGCTGCGAAGCTCCGTTTAGAAGTTATGGCCATTTTAACTTTAAATTGGCACCACGGCCACAGTTTTCATCGGATTTGGAAAATTCAAAAAGTAATGGAATGTCCAAATTGCCTACTAAAAAACTGCCAACTTTGGCTATGCTACGAAGCTCCGTTTAGAAGTTATGGCCATTTTAACTTTAAACTGGCACCACGGCCACAGTTTTCATCGGATTTGGAAAATTCAAAAAGTAGTGGAATGTCCAAATTGCCTACTAAAAAACTGCCAACTTTGGCTATGCTGCGAAGCTCCGTTTAGAAGTTATGGCCATTTTAACTTTAAATTGGCACCACGGCCACAGTTTTCATCGGATTTGGAAAATTCAAAAAGTAGTGGAATGTCCAAATTGCCTACTAAAAAACTGCCAACTTTGGCTATGCTGCGAAGCTCCGTTTAGAAGTTATGGCCATTTTAACTTTAAATTGGCACCACGGCCACAGTTTTCATCGGATTTGGAAAATTCAAAAAGTAATGGAATGCCCAAATTGCCTACTAAAAAACTGCCAACTTTGGCTATGCTACGAAGCTCCGTTTAGAAGTTATGGCCATTTTAACTTTAAACTGGCACCACGGCCACAGTTTTCATCGGATTTGGAAAATTCAAAAAGTAGTGGAATGTCCAAATTGCCTACTAAAAAACTGCCAACTTTGGCTATGCTGCGAAGCTCCGTTTAGAAGTTATGGCCATTTAAACTTTAAATTGGCACCACGGCCACAGTTTTCATCGGATTTGGAAAATTCAAAAAGTAGTGGAATGTCCAAATTGCCTACTAAAAAACTGCCAACTTTGGCTATGCTGCGAAGCTCCGTTTAGAAGTTATGGCCATTTTAACTTTAAACTGGCACCACGGCCACAGTTTTCATCGGATTTGGAAAATTCAAAAAGTAATGGAATGTCCAAATTGCCTACTAAAAAACTGCCAACTTTGGCTATGCTGCGAAGCTCCGTTTAGAAGTTATGGCCATTTTAACTTTAAATTGGCACCACGGCCACAGTTTTCATCGGATTTGGAAAATTCAAAAAGTAGTGGAATGTCCAAATTGCCTACTAAAAAACTGCCAACTTTGGCTATGCTGCGAAGCTCCGTTTAGAAGTTATGGCCATTTTAACTTTAAATTGGCACCACGACCACAGTTTTCATCGGATTGGAAAATTCAAAAAGTAGTGGAATGTCCAAATTGCCTACTAAAAAACTGCCAACTTTGGCTATGCTGCGAAGCTCCGTTTAGAAGTTATGGCCATTTTAACTTTAAATGGCACCACGGCCACAGTTTTCATCGGATTTGGAAAATTCAAAAAGTAATGGAATGCCCAAATTGCCTACTAAAAAACTGCCAACTTTGGCTATGCTACGAAGCTCCGTTTAGAAGTTATGGCCATTTTAACTTTAAACTGGCACCACGGCCACAGTTTTCATCGGATTTGGAAAATTCAAAAGTAGTGGAATGTCCAAATTGCCTACTAAAAAACTGCCAACTTTGGCTATGCTGCGAAGCTCCGTTTAGAAGTTATGGCCATTTAAACTTTAAATTGGCACCACGGCCACAGTTTTCATCGGATTTGGAAAATTCAAAAAGTAGTGGAATGTCCAAATTGCCTACTAAAAAACTGCCAACTTTGGCTATGCTGCGAAGCTCCGTTTAGAAGTTATGGCCATTTTAACTTTAAATTGGCACCACGGCCACAGTTTTCATCGGATTTGGAAAATTCAAAAAGTAGTGGAATGTCCAAATTGCCTACTAAAAACTGCCAACTTTGGCTATGCTGCGAAGCTCCGTTTAGAAGTTTTAGTAAAAAACTGCCAACTTTGGCTATGCTACGAAGCTCCGTTTAGAAGTTGTGGCCATTTTAACTTTAAACTGGCACCACGGCCACAGTTTTCATCGGATTTGGAAAATTCAAAAAGTAATGGAATGTCCAAATTGCCTACTAAAAAACTGCCAACTTTGGCTATGCTGCGAAGCTCCGTTTAGAAGTTATGGCCATTTAAACTTTAAATTGGCACCACGGCCACAGTTTTCATCGGATTTGGAAAATTCAAAAAGTAGTGGAATGTCCAAATTGCCTACTAAAAAACTGCCAACTTTGGCTATGCTGCGAAGCTCCGTTTAGAAGTTATGGCCATTTAAACTTTAAATTGGCACCACGGCCACAGTTTTCATCGGATTTGGAAAATTCAAAAAGTAGTGGAATGTCCAAATTGCCTACTAAAAAACTGCCAACTTTGGCTATGCTGCGAAGCTCCGTTTAGAAGTTATGGCCATTTAAACTTTAAATTGGCACCACGGCCACAGTTTTCATCGGATTTGGAAAATTCAAAAAGTAGTGGAATGTCCAAATTGCCTACTAAAAAACTGCCAACTTTGGCTATGCTGCGAAGCTCCGTTTAGAAGTTATGGCCATTTAAACTTTAAATTGGCACCACGGCCACAGTTTTCATCGGATTTGGAAAATTCAAAAAGTAGTGGAATGTCCAAATTGCCTACTAAAAAACTGCCAACTTTGGCTATGCTGCGAAGCTCCGTTTAGAAGTTATGGCCATTTAAACTTTAAATTGGCACCACGGCCACAGTTTTCATCGGATTTGGAAAATTCAAAAAGTAGTGGAATGTCCAA